>JAQISU010000251.1:3015000-3382500 GCA_029339505.1 Unio delphinus
TTATTTTTAATTGATACAATTAAATTATTTATACGCTGCAGATTAACTTTAACTATTATTGTGGTATTAGTTTTAATTTGCTACCAAAACTGTTATTATATTATTACCGTTAATTTGATTCTGACTCAGTTTTCTGTTTAGCTATTTATCTTAGCATTGCAGGAATTAGTTTTTTTCTTTTAAAATATAATATAGTATATAATGCAGTTGCATTCATCCAATGAACTCTCTCTTGTGTCATAGTAGTTAAATTTATTGTTAAAAATAATATCGTTTTAAATCTGTGCTAGAAGATATTTGTTAATTAATGCGATTTACGGATAAAAACACTCACGAAAGTTGCAAGTCAGGCAAAGAAAGATAGGTTGTTACGACGCATACTTTGCAAGGCACCACTCTCCAATGGTCTTGGCACGGTATAGACTTTGATGAGCTGATTTCTGTATTACGTTAGATAACTCCAAATGTCTCGAACACCCTTACACTTAGGTACTTACAGAGGGGTGTGAGAATCTTTAGTGCAGGCGTTATTCACTCAAAGGAGCAAAGAGAAAAAGGAAATACACAACTAATATTACATTTATTGACATATGACATCAATAATAAGCACACGCACACAATCTCACTAACACTACGTCTCGTTATGATAAATGTTATATGATATAAAATAAACAAAACCTAATTTAAGTCTTCTTATGTGGATCTCTTAGTTGTACAGTGCGTTCATTGCACTACACGAGAAACTCGCCCAAAATCAACTTTTCATCCTGTAGCCTGGTCCGAAAAACATTTCACAGATTTTGTTAATCAATTCACATATGATTATTCCGTCCATAAGTCACAAATATACTTCATAAGTAAACTTGGTCACAAGTGAAAAAATATTCAATGTTCAAATTCTTTGCTTCCCTGCATACATTTTAAATTTATCTCTCCACCGACCAAAATGACGCTCTGGGGGAGGGGGGGGGCCGATGGAGACGGACAATCCAACAACGAACAATAAACCTCTAATAATCATTCATTTCTTTTTATGGTTTAATTGAAATGATGATAATGATGATGATAATTATTCTTCACTTGTTGTTATTAAAGCTTGACGAAGTTAAATTTCGTCGAGATCATTTGAAAAATGGCGATTACACTAAACTAAAGTATATTTTCCAGGCCCAGTCCATGTCGTGTTACTGTCAGCCACGTATGAAACTGAAACGTTTGATGACTGATAATGTGGCAGCCCGAACGGAAGACTGCTGCCTTTAATTGCTCATCCTTGTTAATTTGTATTAAAACAGATTTATGAATTCAATGTATCTATCTCTAAGTTTAAATCTTCACACCCACCGAAAACCTGTAAATGAATTCTGCTTCACGTTCTGAACCAATAGGAACAATATTGTATATATTTGTATCTATTGTACCTGTGCATTTTTGTCGCCTCATTAACGTAATATGTCATATGTTGTGTTTTCCGTATGTTGTAGTCACATATTTAAAGAAATGTCTTGATTGTTCCTAAACTGAAATGTACGAACACAAACATTAACGCAGAAAACCATTTTCATTCTTGCATTCTTAATTACAATAATAACAGTTATTGCAGTTTGTTTCTTTTGTTTAACCCTCTTGGGCAAATACGATGCAACTGATTTTTGCACTAATCACATAAACCAATACCTCATTAAGGAGAATTAAATTGAAATATAATGAGTGTAAAGTATGCAATTTTTATTGAAACCAAAAGAATGAATACATATTGACTAAGAAAAATGAATTTAATTCATTCCTATTTGTAGCATTCACACATGCTGGTGAACATATTTTCTCGAAATGATTGATTTTACTTTATTTGAAATGGTTTGGAATTTAATCACATGAATATTCCATTCCAATGTTTGCTACGTCACTGGGACCTCAACCATTGACTAAATGTGATACTGCGAGTGTACTCGAGGCACATGGAAATGTGAAAAGATATTTGGGCACCGATTTGGATAGGTTTACATCATCATCATCCAATAACTGACATGTCAGATAAAATTGAAACACCAGCAAGATGGCAGGAATGCTTGAACTGCGATACCGAATGATAGCTGGTATAATCCGGAAGGCATCCACCATGTGGAGACGCTCAGCTGCAGCACCAACTTTCAGCTAGCTGTCAGGCTGCCATCGTAAAGCAAAACCTTGAGAGCTGACATTCCTGAACCCAGTGAACCACTTGACTGGAAAACAAGCGAAGAAGAACTGGGTCTTGCTATTCAATAGATGACATTTTCGTCTGGACTCATAGATCGTCCTTAGCCTAATTTAATACAGGTGTGTTCAAGAGTGGAAGGCACTGCACACATACATTTTAAACAATCTCAACTGCACAGCACCACGAACATGACTGGCCTGCCAAAGTATAGCTGATGATAGGGAATTGCAGTTGATGGACACCAATATTTTGTATGATGGTGATGAGTACTAGAATTGCATTTGAATTTGTCAAAGGTAATTTAGATGTAGAAGAGGCCACTAATAGGACAAAGGAGTCTAAATGTTTCATTTTAACTTAGATACCGTAACGTTTTTGTGTAACATTAGTCATTAGTTTAAGTGCTATCACCATGGTGAAATAATCATTGATCAAGGGCGTGGTGGACTTATCATGGATGGTGGAAAAAATCTTTGATTACAAATTTCTCGATCCATTGTCGATTAAGTTTATCAGGTCGTTCTCTGGTAACAATCTTGCCCGCTAGGAATTCATAATGTTTCTTTCCCTTTTCAAGGTCATTCAGACACATTTTTATCTTTTTTGTAAAGATCATTTGTTCTTGTTTTTTGTCTTGCTATCAGTTTTCATGTCATCTCCGTTAAATCTTCTCTCATATCTTTTTCGCCATGCTTGATCTGCCTCATTTTGTCCATTTTTTGTCATTTGTTTTATTTCGGCTTGTGCTCGTCTCGTCATATCGACAATGTCCCATTCTGGCAACTCTGGAATGGGTTTGGATTCTTTCAGCTGTTGTTGTTGCTGTATATGTGTCGCCATCGGCGTGTTCCGAAAGTGATCTTGCTGAATATCGCGCGTCGTATTGACTTCGTCGAGTTTCGTGATAATGGGCTGTAACATTACGTTGAAAGGACGAATAGCCTATCTGTGTTCAGGACGCAATGACTTAAATCTGCACGCTTCTTGATAAACATTTTGAGGATATCCTCACGCTGACGACGACTTGTGATATGTCGTGTTTGGAGGTGGACGCCGTCGCAGCATCGCAATGTTTGAATTAATTCTGCGTTGTTACTGACGCAGGATCAGTGTGTGGAATTATACCGAAACTTTGTCGAGAAGTTTAAATGCACTTTAAATATCTTGAAATTATCTGTGTATATAGAAGACATGGCATAGAGCCAGAATAAGGTGGACCATATCGTTGTCAACAAAATGGATCAGGCACGATATATTACTTATGTCATCGCGGAAGCTCGAGAATATCTCGAGGATGCCATGGTAAATGCATTTCATCTCCACATAGACATCAGCATGGTGATATATCCTTACCATGCAGTAATAAATGAGGCAACTGCGAGACAAATTCAATGCGCTTACTGTTAAAACCGTTACACCTTCCAAACGTCTCAGACTTCAACGTGAGATCATGGTCTAACCGAGGATCTGAAATTGAGAAAAAGCTACTAAAATTCCATATTTAAGTCCTTCAACGACATCGTAATAAAGTCACTATTTCAACGTCTATAAGCACTGAAAAAGCTTACAGAGGTACTGACAATGTATTCATTTATTATCATCTTCTTATCCTTTAACACTGAGTTGGCAAAGAACTCCTGGAACAGATTTTAAAACAATTGATGATCGTGTGTCGCATTGATTATATCAGTCACATCAGCGATGTCACCTAGTCATTCATCCAACGTCGGATTAAAGAATATCAAGAGTAAGGATCTACGCGGATCTTAGCCGGAATCAAGTCTCCGTTTTTCAAACTTCCAACTTCACAACGTTTCGTGGTAGTATGTATCGCCTCCCAAGCCATTTATATCCCCCAAATCTTGCAACAATGTCAAGAATAACTATGACTACTGTCTTGTGAGCGATCATGTCCGCGTTACATCGAGCTATGCACGCTGTCGATAGCCTTTTCTACTAAAAGTCATATTTAGGTTCCATTAGAAATGCCATATTTACCTTTAATACGGCTATCAAAGACGTTTATAAGCTAGAAGAGCACAACGCTTGGCTTTCCAACAACGTCTTCTAGGCCAAGCGAGGAGTTTAAAATTAAGAGGTTAGTGTTAGGACTGGTCGGCCTGATGTTCGGATAACATGACTGGGTGGGGCATGATGTCACGTGTGATTGGTATGACGCCACAGTACTCCCACACTTCAGACATTGTATTGATATCACTAAAAAGTTATTAAAGCTACACTGAAATCTATATTGCACGTATCACACAGACCAGCTTTGTAGTCTCAAGCGCCTGAAGGTGGTCTTGGGAACAATGCTTTATTGGGAGAAGAGATTTTAACAACTCCATTTTAAATCGTTTTACCCTGTTTCAAAGGATATCTTACATCCTGCCAAAGAGAGGAAAAGCTTAGACTGTCATTTTAATGAAAATAAGATAGATGCATCTGCTGAAACTGGACGTAGTTAAGATTTCTTTTGTCACAAGAGATAGATTTTAACAGATGCATGTTACGTTTTAAAAATTATCATAAAAGAATGCTTTATCTATAAATTAACAGTCACAATGTAGACATTTCTTTTAGCTTGACAGAAACTACAAATCGAATTGGTCCAATAACATGATAGTCTTCTTGTTTATTTCTAAATCCAATATTTCCTACATGTGTATATTAAACGTGCCGAGCCTGTACAATTGGTACCGCTATTGGTGTATAATGGGATTTCGTCATATGACGTCTTTGGTAAAACCTTTTGGTCTTATCTATTTAAATCATACGTGTCCGAGTGACGATAAAGATCGGAAGAAGACTGAGACACAATGACTTTCCTTGTCATTTTACATTTATTGTTTGCATCTATCTTATATAAACATGCAGCTGGTCACGATTCACAAGATTCAAATTCTAACAGTCTCGAGAGGCAGTTAAATGAGCTGGTAAAAACAATGGCCGAATACAAAGTAAAACTGGACCGTACAGAACATATGGAAGAGCGCCTTCGTAAGGCAGAACAAAGCGTGGAGAAACTTGAACTAAGTCTGCATTTGGTAAATGTTCAACTTAAAAAGTCAGAAAAACGAATCGAACAGCTGGAAAAGGAATTAAAGACAGCGAGACGAGATTTCGTGTACTCTGATAAAGGAGACAATCAAGAAATTGAAAATATAAACATCCATGAGAACGGAGAGACTCGTCAACAAAACGAAAACGATTCAAGCATAAATATTACTAAGAAAAATGGACAAGCTAATTTACAACTCGAAGGTCTTGAATTCATTAAAGGTAAGGAAAAAAACTATATAAGTTCTTCATATTCAGTGTCTGTCTCTGAACGCGTATAAGGACTTTGTATAGCGCCTAATGTTCAGAAGCTCTAAGCGCTTTACAACATCTATAATAATATGATTACAACCCAACCCCCCCAAAAAAAAAAAAATGCCCAAAACAAACATGAAATTGGAAAACATACAAAATGCTGAAAATATTTAAGTTAGAAAACATTATTAGGTCTTTAAGTTTGTTCTTGCAGTCGAGAAAGGCGAGATTTAAGAGCCCTCTGGAAAGGGATCACTGTGTCTTTGTGTCTAATTTCAATGGAAAATTCATTTTACGTTTCAGGGCCCTGGTATGTAAAAGATCGTTGCCCATATGGTTTCGTTTTTTCAGTTAGTATAGAATTTATATATATATATATATATATATATATATATATATATATATATATATATATATATGTATGTATGTATGTATGTGTGTGTGTGTGTGTGTGTATGTGTGTGTGTGTGTGTGTACATTGTTATTATTAATATTATTCATATAAAGTTTTGTCTTGTCCTTGGTTCACCACGTTGAATTAGGTCAAACCGTACTGTATGGTTCGTTATCTGATAAACACAAGAACCAGCTGTTCTATTATTGTGCATTTGTGTTGCAGTATTTCTTGTTGCTAATTGCTCCTGATGATTGTATCATGCATGAGTCAAGAATTGCACAAAGATTGAGGGTTAAGTGTTTGATTTGTATGTTTATATGTCTCCCTGATGAAGACCTTGCTCAGCGGGAAACGTCGGGGAACACACTATATAGGCACTAAACACTTACCTGCTAGATTTTGTTGGTGCAAAGGGATTCATATTTAATCTAGAAAAACATCTAGTTTGCTTACTTAAATGCTCGCTGAACATGCATGTTAAAGATATTTTGCCAAATGCATATATAAGAAAATACTGTTATTATACCTGTGGAAATGTGTATTTGTATAAAAAGTGTATTATTCATTTATTTTTTTAAAACGTAACGTTCTAGATTATGGTTATATATCCTTTATCGGTTAGAATGTAAGGCAAATATTTCGTTATCGATGGAAGAAAGTGGTGAAAACATGTTGACATTTTATTTATCTTTATGCAGCACCGAAGAATCGCAGATCGGCGCATGATAACGTGGCCTTCTCAGTGTATTGGTCAAACTGTGGTGTTGGTGACATCGCTTTGGGCGAAAAGGAAACGATCCCTTTTGATATTGTTGAGCTCAACGATGGAAACGGGTTTGACACAAGCATGCATGCTTTCATATGCCCGCTGACGGGGACATACTTTTTCACCACTACAGTGACTGCTTGGGGGCACAAGGTGGAAACTGAGATCGTACTTGATGGAATAACAAAAGCTGTCCTTACTACTGGAAATCCACATGATGAGAACCTTCAAAGTAACCAGTATGCCCTCTTTCGCTGTAGACAGAATCAAAGAGTTTTGGTGAGGATTTGGAGAAATTTTGGAGTCGGGATACAGTGCGATGTTAGGCATTTTACATCGTTTTCTGGTTATTTATTATGGGAAGACACGGGTAGTTCCTAAAATGTTTATGTCTGAATATAATGAATGCATGCATGTGACAAGACTTCATCTTGCCTGTAACAAGATACAGATAAATACATAATGCTACATATTTATAATTTTCCTATCTAAACGAAAGCATTGCTTCTGGAAAGAAAAACCTTATGCGCAGAAGAGAATGAATTTTTGGTAATACAAAAGCAATAGAAAAGACTGAAAACCAACAAAATTGGAAAATTCAACAAACTATTATTTCTCAAATAAACGCAATGAGTAAATATAAATAATGTACGGTATTACGTATACAATTCCAAATATTCTTAGAATGCCTAACGCAAGTCCGAAATAATAAAATTCTGAATATACTTTATTGGTATTCCCACAAAAGCCAAATACTCATATCGTAAATGATTGTGACGAAGTGTATTGTTAGGGTGGGGTGCTCTCAATATTTCATTTAGACTATTTTGTAGTTCCACTCAGGCTCTATTTTCTTGGAAGTTAAATGTAGTGAACGATAGTTGTAAATCTCCAAACCCCTAGTCATAAATGCCGACGGTTAGATAGTTAAACATACATGAATCTTGAAATTCAATGAATAAGAATCTAATAACAATTCAATAATCAAATGACTTAAATTATTAATTACACTCCTTCCGCTCGACCCGTTAATGATCCTCTTGCATCACTTGATTAGCAGTGTGAAATTGATTTCCAACTGCCCTTGTATGTCTACTCACCTGTTGTATCCTTATTTCTCCCAATTCCTTCTCATCCTCCTCCACGACCTTTCTCCGAAATTCCTTTTCTTCCTCCTCCTCCACTTTATGATCCTCCTCCTCCACTTCCTTTAGATTCCTTTTCCTCCTCCTCCAATTTCTTCCCAACGGCTGCACCTCTGTCGACCTCGATTGTCCCGGCTACACTCTCACTTCCGTCTCCAGCTATTGAAGACTTGGGGCCCAATGGAACTGGAAGTTCTGTCATCCTAAAAGCTTCCCATGAATACAGAAGAATGATACAATCATTTTCCTTATCCATCTCATCTCCCACTACAAACTGTCTATCATCGGATAAAAGCTATTAACTTCAAACTGTCACGCATTCGTTCTCATCGAGATACCAGTAGGTCACAATACAGCACAGTATCAATTACTTCTGATATGTGCATCAATAAATACCGTCACATTAGTAGTTATTGCTAGTCCCGTTATACGAAACAATATCACAATAATCAGATGCATTTCTTTCTCTTATTACTCATGCAAGTAAACATATATTCAAACAACTTTTTTCTGATCAATACATGCGTCCGTGATAACTAATCTTACATCACTCAGCCATTTCCCAAAGTCACAATTCAAGCATGCGTAAATTCTAACATAACGCATTAATGAATCTACTGGTTTATTACGAAGCAACCTAATATCGAATTACAAAATTAATAATGATCACATGGTATCAATATACATAATACATAATTCTGTACGTATCGCTCAGTCTAATTTATCAAATACTCATGTAAATTAACAAACACTGCAAAGGTTATTCTACATACTAAATGACCATTATTATTAATGTCTATACTACCAATAATTTCATGCCACAATCTTCAGCAAAAATGGAGCAAATAACTTACTGACCTTTTCAAAGCTTTGCCTTTCTGTAGTATCTACCTCAAGGGTCAGCCACCAGATTATGGGTAGCTACTTTTTCGGAGTAAACCCTATTTATATGCAATCCTTCCAGGCGAATACTAATTTACTCTTCACGATTTTGGAAGGTATAATTGATGTCTGAATTGGAATTACATTCTATATATCAATGTACGACTGGATATCGCTGTGAACCGTTCTTTTTAGCAAACAATGTCCTTTTCACTGTTTGTAAACGTAGGGACGAAAAAAAAACACCGGTTCAACCGGTGCACTTTGTTTTGATCCTTGAACTAACCTTAACATATATGTGTGATAGTAGTTAATGGGGGCTGTTTAGCGACAATAGTAAAATACATGACAGACCATTATCTCCAGGGAAACGTTGGCGTCAAGGTTTAAAAAGTCACCCTGGGCACGTTTAGCGTCAAGGGAAACGGAACATAGGAACTATTGGGTCTGTATAGCGTCAAAGGAAAGTGGATTGGTTGTATAAATAAGGACAATATCAATGGAAGAGGTGAATTGACGTCACGGTGCTGAAGATTAATAACAATGTTGCAACAATTGCAGGAACTGGTGTAGGCCGATAAATCAGCCTTTCACCCGTTACGATTTTGATGTTGGGGTTAGGGGCTGATTTCACCTATTTACTGAAACCTGCAATTATACGCAGACACTTTTGTCTGCACGTATCAACGTAAATTTCACACACTTACCGGTATTTTTCGCGGCTGTTGAGCCCCCTTCGGCTGATTGGTTCTTTTTGCGATATGTTTGACAACTTGTAGATCCAAGCAGACTAACACAACCCTAAAATACCGTCGACAACTTGACATTTAAGTTTCGTGATCACCATACTACACAGAGCAACCAATCCAATGCGACTTCCGCTCGTTCATTCGAAACACTCGGTACGCTTGGTCGTGTGACTCAGCTGTAGCTGCGTGAATGTGACTAACACGTGATTCAAGAACACTCCGAATAAGACAGGTAAGATCTCTCTCTCTCTCTCTCTCTCTCTCTCTCTCTCTCTCTCTCTCTCTCTCTCTCTCTCTCTCTCAATTTTATTGTAACCTTTGACAGTAAAGTCAGATACATATATTTCTTAAAAAAACTATCAACACATTTTTGTGATATTTTAATAATTATATATAGATCAATAAATAAAGAAAACAGATTTGAACCATAATATTTTGAATTAACTATTTGTAAATAATAAAAAATATGTTATACAATATATTTAATTAATGCTATAATTCAAATTAGATATTTTCATTTAGTTCTTAAATAGATAATTGTTATATGTAATGGATACAGCACAGATTGCAAATAAATTATGATGCATATGGACAGGTAGTCTCTCATTAATATAAATAACAATATGCAATATATTGCTAACAACTTAATATGCTTAATCATATCAACTTGTACTAAATTCATTATCAAAAGTGATAATAACATTAGTGCAGTTGAACCTCTCAGATTAATGTCAGCATTGTCTATCATATACATCAATTACATTAGACTTCTGCAATTACTTAAACCTTTACAATACAAAAATCATTTTACTGTGTACCAAAGACTACAAGTCAAAGCAGAATCACATATTTGAATACTCCATGGCTCCTTTATGCAGAGGTCTAGGAGAAATGTCTCGTCATGATGCTGTCAGGGAAGGAGATAGAGATAGAATAATCAGCCACTGCAGGCATGATATGAGCACCACCGTAAGTACTTTGCATGTGCTATAATCTTTTAAGTGCACTAAATGGTGGAGTGTCCTCTTGTCTGGCACACCAACTTAGATGGAATAGTGTCACAAGATAGACAGAGTCGGGACTGGATTAGTGAAGACACGGAAAGCAACTGCGTTATTAAGATGTTTATTTTATAAACGCAATTTTAAAAATCAACTCTGACACCAATATTTTACAAAATATAAGAAAAATCTATTTAAATAAATGTTCCTAACATGGAACTATGAATTTCAGTAACGTAATGACAAAAAAGAAGTATTTGAATGAATTTACAAATATGAATATATATAAAAGGCTCGTATAACGAGATAGATGCAAATATGAAAAGAATGCGTCGTCAATATGACGAGACTAGAATGAAGATATTACATAATTAATACGTCGTCCATATGACGAGACATATGCAATTGTGAACCCTAAATTCTGAAGTTCTCGTTCATGGAACGAGATTTGCGTAGAATGAACTTATGCAGGTGTCGTTCATATAACGAGACTGCAAAGAAGATATTAAATAAATAATACGTCGTCCATATGACGAGATATATGCAATTGTGAACCCTAAATTCTGAGGTTCTCGTTCATGGAACGAGATTTGTGTAGAATGAAATTATGCAGGTGTCGTTCATATAACGAGACTGCAAAGAAGATATTAAATAAATAATAAAATTATGCAGGTGTCGTTCATATAACGAGACCGCAAAGAAGTTATTAAATAAAAAATAAAATTATGCAGGTGTCGTTCATATAACGAGACTGCAAAGAAGTGTTTAAATAATATGTCGTCCATATGACGAGATATATGCAATGGTGAAACCTAAATTCTGAAGCTCTCGTTCATGGAACGAGATTTGTGTAGAATGAAATTATGCAGGTGTCATTCATATAACGAGACTGCAAAGAAGATATTAAATAAATAATAAAATTATGCAGGTGTCGTTCATATAACGAGACTGCAAAGAAGTTATTAAATAAATAATACAATTATGCAGGTGTCGTTCATATAACGAGACTGCAAAGAAGTGTTTAAATAATAATACGTCGTCCATATGACGAGATATATGCGATTGTGAACCCTAAATCCTGAAGTTCTCGTTCATGGAACGAGATTTGTGTAGAATGAAATTATGCAGGTGTCGTTCATATAACGAGACTGCAATGAAAAGTGAAATTATGAGTCGTTCAGATAACGAAACTGATACATGGATGTGAATTACTTGCTCTGATGGTAATAAAAAATATGGAACACGTATACTACAACTATCATGGCGCCCTTTTGACGTCAAAGATGTATACCGCTCTAGTCAAAGGTGGTGGAGTCGCCACGCATGATCCACTCCCGCGTCTGTTTGAAAGATCCCTCGGGAGCCCTTTACATTCAATACAGAGACGATGGTCGCGAAGCCTTGGTCCCTCGATTTGAGGACACCAGTACACTCTTCCGAAACAGTCACCAAAACAAAGCGCAACACTTCAGCACATCACGGGCAGCATAGACAAGCCCCCATGGTCGTCCATGGTCACCCCAACATGCACCACACACTGGCACCACTGGCCCCCACGGTCAGCCCACGGACACCACAACATGGCACCGCACCCGGGCACCAACGGCCCCCACTCAGCTCCGGACCACAGTCACCCACGGTCACCCCACGGACACCACAACATGGCACCGCACCCGGGCACCAACGGCCCCCACTCAGCTAAAATTAAAACAACCGAACCGTGTAATACATAAGACACAGTCAAGTATTCTCACATATGTAGCGCATGCACGCACATGAAATAATTATCCATGTACATTTAACGTTAAGCATGCAGCGTATAATTGAACTCAATTATGTTCAGATACAAAAGAACTAAATAGTACTTCTAATAAAATGGCTCTGCATAACCTATGTATTTATTCTATAGGTTTTATAATAAATACTAAACATCTAATATGTAAAACAATGAATTATATCATAATACAAATAGCAATAAGAACAAAGTCAAATCTATTGTTACCTCTTTCAGCTGATAGATTGCTCCGTTTAGGATGGAAGCGTTTCCGACAAGACTGGATCGTAATGTGATTTCTGTCTTATAATTTCGTCCTTATATACCCCTAGCTGTGACAGATATGCGCAGCTAGGTACTTGAAACTGCATGCAATTTCGTACATGCAGCATGAGCTGAGTGTTCGCTCATTATGCCGAAATAACTAAAAAGCCGAAAAAGTAATAAACTACCCTCGGTAAGGCTGTACGCAGTAACGAAATCAAGACTAGATTTTTGACCACATATACATATTGAACATAGCCGTATACAATTCCGTGACAAATAGAACAGTTAATACTGCAGGGAAAGCGGGACACAATACTGAAATGGACTTACAAATGGAATTTTGTAACAGAGAATACAAGGATTCTATCAAGACCGCTAGTGGAAATCTGACTGATGACACCATAGGTAGACACAGCAAAATGGTGGAGATAAAAAAAAAAGCACTTTAGTATGTTTTTGATCGCAAGATACTTAACTGTGGCGATTTCAAGCGAACAAGAGGTGTAGTGAGGAGGAATGCTGATACTGAGGACCTTGTGAAAATCATCTTAGACAACAAATGCTGCGAGTTTATCTCAGGAAGATGTCACTCAGCATTCCCTGATATTCACTGAAACCTGCAATTATCCGCAGACACTTTTGTCTGCACGTATCAGCGTAAATTTCACACACTTACCGGTATTTTTCGCGGCAGTTGAGCTCCCGTCGGCTGAATGGTTATTTTTGCGATATGTACAGCACATTTCCGAATCAAATCCTACGTTTGACAACTTGTAAATCCAAGAAGAATAACACAACCCTAATATACCGATGACATTTAAGTTTCGTGATCACCATACTACACAGAGCAACCAATCCGATGCGACTTCCGCTCGTTCATTCGAAACATTAGGTACGCTTGGTCATGTGAGGAGGTTTCCCGAGCTCAAAGGCCCATCATGGATCTCCTGTCTTCTTTATTTTTCCTAAGTCAACCCTGGCTAGGGGTTTCCTATATCATGTGTGTTATTTGTGTTGTGCTATTTGTATGTTGCTAAATGTATCCAGATATATACAGTGTATCTTGTAAGAATAGCCTTTCTAGATAAAATTTCCCAGTTGTTTAAACATATTAAGACCCCTAAACGGTCTTCATTTAATTTTATATAAATCTTTTAATTTTTTTTTAATTTTTGAATTTTGTACAAAGCATGGTGTATTAAGTTTTAATTTGAAATGCTTGTTTCCAACCTGTTGTTTAAATGCTTGTTCTATTGTTTTCCATGCTTTGTAATCTTTCTTATTTATACAATAGGTCTACTTTGATCGAAACGGAATCGTTACTTTTACTTTTGTTTGTACATCACCCGTCTCGATCTTTTTCGTCCTTAATTTATTTATTTTAATTGCCCTATTCCATGCCGAAAGATAATTATTTATTTTCCCTTTAAGCAGGCTTTCTGTATAGATTCATGCGAAACTCTACAGAGTATTAATGAGTATTAGTCACCAGTCCCTCCCTTCTATCTAAATTTTCCCCTATTTTGAAAACTGGTCCGCATGCTATCATATTCTTAACTATAAACTTGGCCATTTCGTGTAGTACATCTCTAGAAAATTTCCCGTCTAGGTATAATAAATTTATTTCATTATATGTTTGTTTTTTGTTAATATTGGAAATTATATCGTTTCTATCTTGTATGATATAATTACATTGGGTGATAATATGTTTCTTTGAGAAAGTGTAATTTTTGCACAGTGGACATTTTGGCGACACTACGATCATATGCCGTCTCAATGCTGTTTCTCCTGTCAACCACGCATCATTCATGTATTTGAACAGGGTACTTTTCATTTTTAAAGATCCTAATTTGACCCAGTTTCCCCAGGCCCTATCCCAATTAATGTTCATGTATTTTTGTTCTACTTTATTTTTATCCTTATTTATTGTGTGTTCTGTTAACCATTTGTATGTGGATTTTGTGTCAATTTCCCATAGGTCCTTAGCTTCCCTATACTTATACAGTATTTCTTTTATTGATCTTAATTTTCTTGGCACCTCTAGTAGTTTTGTGAGTCTATTATTCTTATATATATCATTTCTCTGCTTCATCGAGAAACCAAAGTAATAAATATAAAGCCCATGCCAAGCTATTTTAGGCTCCGCTTTAATATCCTTAAACCTATAGGTAGGGTTGGGTGGGGAAAACCTAGGCTCCCCTCCCCTTTTTCCCTTCCCTATATAAAGTTTCTTTGTTGATGTAGTGCATTTTAAAACCTTATAAATATTTAATAATTTCGTTATCTATTTTTTTAATGTTGCATTTTTTATGTCTACCGTTTATAATTTTAGTTTGTAGTTTAGGTGCGCATACATGTAATTTTTGGCAACTGGTGCCCGTTCCAATAGGCATATTGGCATTAGTGCCCAGATTTGTATGTTTTTGTTTATATTTTCCCTGATTTCCTGGAGGTATATTGTCTTTAATTAAGGGAGTAGGCAGCCCATGTTTCTTACCTCTCCAGTTTCCTATTTAAAAAAAACTGTTTTGTTGGTATTTATCTTGGATCCCGACACTTTCCCAAATTGTTCGTTTTCCAATATTTTATTATATATTTTCCATGATCCTCTTCCCCACTTAGTTCTTTTGTTTATTTCTATTTCCCCAAAAAATAATTTATGATCCGATATTTGATAATCTGAAATCCCTGCCTTTATATATTTATTTGTTCCGAAAGATGTGCCTCAAAATTTATTTAATCTACTTCCTTTATTGTCCTTGTATGTATAAGTGTATTCCACCCTTGGCATGTTCAACCGTCTGTATATATCAGTTAGGTTTAATGATTTCATAGTCTGTCCCATTATATCTTTAATAATCGTGTCCTGGGGCGTCAATCGTCCTGTTCTGTCTATTTCGTCCCCTACCCAGTTGAAATCCCCTCCTTTGCCGTTGAGTAGTTTTCTAGGTAGTCTATCAGTTTGGCTGCAAAGGCTGCTTTCAAATTACTTTTTAACTCACATGTATGCATTTAGATAATTGTTACTTCCCATTTTTAACTGAATTAGTCTTCCTTTGAAACAAATCCCCTTCGTCTATCCTTTCCTATTTACATCCCGGCTTATTTTTTATTGAAATTGCTACCACACCTCTTTTAGCCCATCCTACATAGTTGTTGCTAATAATTATACAGTCCATATCTCTTTCAAGTTGTTCTTTTGTTTCATCCGTCAATCCGTTATGCGTTTCTTGTATAAATAATAAGTCGTAGTCCCCTTTTTTGTCAAATTATTTGTTTTTTTCTTTATTAAAACCATTTACATTTATGGACAGCAAACTGAAGTTTTGTTCTTCCATTTTTGCACTAATCACATAAACCAATACCTCATTAAGGAGAATTAAATTGAAATATAATGAGTGTAAAGTATGCAATTTTTATTGAAACCAAAAGAATGAATACATATTGACTAAGAAAAATGAATTTAATTCATTCCTATTTGTAGCATTCACACATGCTGGTGAACATATTTTCTCGAAATGATTGATTTTACTTTATTTGAAATGGTTTGGAATTTAATCACATGAATATTCCATTCCAATGTTTGCTACGTCACTGGGACCTCAACCATTGACTAAATGTGATACTGCGAGTGTACTCGAGGCACATGGAAATGTGAAAAGATATTTGGGCACCGATTTGGATAGGTTTACATCATCATCATCCAATAACTGACATGTCAGATAAAATTGAAACACCAGCAAGATGGCAGGAATGCTTGAACTGCGATACCGAATGATAGCTGGTATAATCCGGAAGGCATCCACCATGTGGAGACGCTCAGCTGCAGCACCAACTTTCAGCTAGCTGTCAGGCTGCCATCGTAAAGCAAAACCTTGAGAGCTGACATTCCTGAACCCAGTGAACCACTTGACTGGAAAACAAGCGAAGAAGAACTGGGTCTTGCTATTCAATAGATGACATTTTCGTCTGGACTCATAGATCGTCCTTAGCCTAATTTAATACAGGTGTGTTCAAGAGTGGAAGGCACTGCACACATACATTTTAAACAATCTCAACTGCACAGCACCACGAACATGACTGGCCTGCCAAAGTATAGCTGATGATAGGGAATTGCAGTTGATGGACACCAATATTTTGTATGATGGTGATGAGTACTAGAATTGCATTTGAATTTGTCAAAGGTAATTTAGATGTAGAAGAGGCCACTAATAGGACAAAGGAGTCTAAATGTTTCATTTTAACTTAGATACCGTAACGTTTTTGTGTAACATTAGTCATTAGTTTAAGTGCTATCACCATGGTGAAATAATCATTGATCAAGGGCGTGGTGGACTTATCATGGATGGTGGAAAAAATCTTTGATTACAAATTTCTCGATCCATTGTCGATTAAGTTTATCAGGTCGTTCTCTGGTAACAATCTTGCCCGCTAGGAATTCATAATGTTTCTTTCCCTTTTCAAGGTCATTCAGACACATTTTTATCTTTTTTGTAAAGATCATTTGTTCTTGTTTTTTGTCTTGCTATCAGTTTTCATGTCATCTCCGTTAAATCTTCTCTCATATCTTTTTCGCCATGCTTGATCTGCCTCATTTTGTCCATTTTTTGTCATTTGTTTTATTTCGGCTTGTGCTCGTCTCGTCATATCGACAATGTCCCATTCTGGCAACTCTGGAATGGGTTTGGATTCTTTCAGCTGTTGTTGTTGCTGTATATGTGTCGCCATCGGCGTGTTCCGAAAGTGATCTTGCTGAATATCGCGCGTCGTATTGACTTCGTCGAGTTTCGTGATAATGGGCTGTAACATTACGTTGAAAGGACGAATAGCCTATCTGTGTTCAGGACGCAATGACTTAAATCTGCACGCTTCTTGATAAACATTTTGAGGATATCCTCACGCTGACGACGACTTGTGATATGTCGTGTTTGGAGGTGGACGCCGTCGCAGCATCGCAATGTTTGAATTAATTCTGCGTTGTTACTGACGCAGGATCAGTGTGTGGAATTATACCGAAACTTTGTCGAGAAGTTTAAATGCACTTTAAATATCTTGAAATTATCTGTGTATATAGAAGACATGGCATAGAGCCAGAATAAGGTGGACCATATCGTTGTCAACAAAATGGATCAGGCACGATATATTACTTATGTCATCGCGGAAGCTCGAGAATATCTCGAGGATGCCATGGTAAATGCATTTCATCTCCACATAGACATCAGCATGGTGATATATCCTTACCATGCAGTAATAAATGAGGCAACTGCGAGACAAATTCAATGCGCTTACTGTTAAAACCGTTACACCTTCCAAACGTCTCAGACTTCAACGTGAGATCATGGTCTAACCGAGGATCTGAAATTGAGAAAAAGCTACTAAAATTCCATATTTAAGTCCTTCAACGACATCGTAATAAAGTCACTATTTCAACGTCTATAAGCACTGAAAAAGCTTACAGAGGTACTGACAATGTATTCATTTATTATCATCTTCTTATCCTTTAACACTGAGTTGGCAAAGAACTCCTGGAACAGATTTTAAAACAATTGATGATCGTGTGTCGCATTGATTATATCAGTCACATCAGCGATGTCACCTAGTCATTCATCCAACGTCGGATTAAAGAATATCAAGAGTAAGGATCTACGCGGATCTTAGCCGGAATCAAGTCTCCGTTTTTCAAACTTCCAACTTCACAACGTTTCGTGGTAGTATGTATCGCCTCCCAAGCCATTTATATCCCCCAAATCTTGCAACAATGTCAAGAATAACTATGACTACTGTCTTGTGAGCGATCATGTCCGCGTTACATCGAGCTATGCACGCTGTCGATAGCCTTTTCTACTAAAAGTCATATTTAGGTTCCATTAGAAATGCCATATTTACCTTTAATACGGCTATCAAAGACGTTTATAAGCTAGAAGAGCACAACGCTTGGCTTTCCAACAACGTCTTCTAGGCCAAGCGAGGAGTTTAAAATTAAGAGGTTAGTGTTAGGACTGGTCGGCCTGATGTTCGGATAACATGACTGGGTGGGGCATGATGTCACGTGTGATTGGTATGACGCCACAGTACTCCCACACTTCAGACATTGTATTGATATCACTAAAAAGTTATTAAAGCTACACTGAAATCTATATTGCACGTATCACACAGACCAGCTTTGTAGTCTCAAGCGCCTGAAGGTGGTCTTGGGAACAATGCTTTATTGGGAGAAGAGATTTTAACAACTCCATTTTAAATCGTTTTACCCTGTTTCAAAGGATATCTTACATCCTGCCAAAGAGAGGAAAAGCTTAGACTGTCATTTTAATGAAAATAAGATAGATGCATCTGCTGAAACTGGACGTAGTTAAGATTTCTTTTGTCACAAGAGATAGATTTTAACAGATGCATGTTACGTTTTAAAAATTATCATAAAAGAATGCTTTATCTATAAATTAACAGTCACAATGTAGACATTTCTTTTAGCTTGACAGAAACTACAAATCGAATTGGTCCAATAACATGATAGTCTTCTTGTTTATTTCTAAATCCAATATTTCCTACATGTGTATATTAAACGTGCCGAGCCTGTACAATTGGTACCGCTATTGGTGTATAATGGGATTTCGTCATATGACGTCTTTGGTAAAACCTTTTGGTCTTATCTATTTAAATCATACGTGTCCGAGTGACGATAAAGATCGGAAGAAGACTGAGACACAATGACTTTCCTTGTCATTTTACATTTATTGTTTGCATCTATCTTATATAAACATGCAGCTGGTCACGATTCACAAGATTCAAATTCTAACAGTCTCGAGAGGCAGTTAAATGAGCTGGTAAAAACAATGGCCGAATACAAAGTAAAACTGGACCGTACAGAACATATGGAAGAGCGCCTTCGTAAGGCAGAACAAAGCGTGGAGAAACTTGAACTAAGTCTGCATTTGGTAAATGTTCAACTTAAAAAGTCAGAAAAACGAATCGAACAGCTGGAAAAGGAATTAAAGACAGCGAGACGAGATTTCGTGTACTCTGATAAAGGAGACAATCAAGAAATTGAAAATATAAACATCCATGAGAACGGAGAGACTCGTCAACAAAACGAAAACGATTCAAGCATAAATATTACTAAGAAAAATGGACAAGCTAATTTACAACTCGAAGGTCTTGAATTCATTAAAGGTAAGGAAAAAAACTATATAAGTTCTTCATATTCAGTGTCTGTCTCTGAACGCGTATAAGGACTTTGTATAGCGCCTAATGTTCAGAAGCTCTAAGCGCTTTACAACATCTATAATAATATGATTACAACCCAACCCCCCCCAAAAAAAAAAAATGCCCAAAACAAACATGAAATTGGAAAACATACAAAATGCTGAAAATATTTAAGTTAGAAAACATTATTAGGTCTTTAAGTTTGTTCTTGCAGTCGAGAAAGGCGAGATTTAAGAGCCCTCTGGAAAGGGATCACTGTGTCTTTGTGTCTAATTTCAATGGAAAATTCATTTTACGTTTCAGGGCCCTGGTATGTAAAAGATCGTTGCCCATATGGTTTCGTTTTTTCAGTTAGTATAGAATTTATATATATATATATATATATATATATATATATATATATATATATATATATATATATGTATGTATGTATGTATGTGTGTGTGTGTGTGTGTGTATGTGTGTGTGTGTGTGTGTACATTGTTATTATTAATATTATTCATATAAAGTTTTGTCTTGTCCTTGGTTCACCACGTTGAATTAGGTCAAACCGTACTGTATGGTTCGTTATCTGATAAACACAAGAACCAGCTGTTCTATTATTGTGCATTTGTGTTGCAGTATTTCTTGTTGCTAATTGCTCCTGATGATTGTATCATGCATGAGTCAAGAATTGCACAAAGATTGAGGGTTAAGTGTTTGATTTGTATGTTTATATGTCTCCCTGATGAAGACCTTGCTCAGCGGGAAACGTCGGGGAACACACTATATAGGCACTAAACACTTACCTGCTAGATTTTGTTGGTGCAAAGGGATTCATATTTAATCTAGAAAAACATCTAGTTTGCTTACTTAAATGCTCGCTGAACATGCATGTTAAAGATATTTTGCCAAATGCATATATAAGAAAATACTGTTATTATACCTGTGGAAATGTGTATTTGTATAAAAAGTGTATTATTCATTTATTTTTTTAAAACGTAACGTTCTAGATTATGGTTATATATCCTTTATCGGTTAGAATGTAAGGCAAATATTTCGTTATCGATGGAAGAAAGTGGTGAAAACATGTTGACATTTTATTTATCTTTATGCAGCACCGAAGAATCGCAGATCGGCGCATGATAACGTGGCCTTCTCAGTGTATTGGTCAAACTGTGGTGTTGGTGACATCGCTTTGGGCGAAAAGGAAACGATCCCTTTTGATATTGTTGAGCTCAACGATGGAAACGGGTTTGACACAAGCATGCATGCTTTCATATGCCCGCTGACGGGGACATACTTTTTCACCACTACAGTGACTGCTTGGGGGCACAAGGTGGAAACTGAGATCGTACTTGATGGAATAACAAAAGCTGTCCTTACTACTGGAAATCCACATGATGAGAACCTTCAAAGTAACCAGTATGCCCTCTTTCGCTGTAGACAGAATCAAAGAGTTTTGGTGAGGATTTGGAGAAATTTTGGAGTCGGGATACAGTGCGATGTTAGGCATTTTACATCGTTTTCTGGTTATTTATTATGGGAAGACACGGGTAGTTCCTAAAATGTTTATGTCTGAATATAATGAATGCATGCATGTGACAAGACTTCATCTTGCCTGTAACAAGATACAGATAAATACATAATGCTACATATTTATAATTTTCCTATCTAAACGAAAGCATTGCTTCTGGAAAGAAAAACCTTATGCGCAGAAGAGAATGAATTTTTGGTAATACAAAAGCAATAGAAAAGACTGAAAACCAACAAAATTGGAAAATTCAACAAACTATTATTTCTCAAATAAACGCAATGAGTAAATATAAATAATGTACGGTATTACGTATACAATTCCAAATATTCTTAGAATGCCTAACGCAAGTCCGAAATAATAAAATTCTGAATATACTTTATTGGTATTCCCACAAAAGCCAAATACTCATATCGTAAATGATTGTGACGAAGTGTATTGTTAGGGTGGGGTGCTCTCAATATTTCATTTAGACTATTTTGTAGTTCCACTCAGGCTCTATTTTCTTGGAAGTTAAATGTAGTGAACGATAGTTGTAAATCTCCAAACCCCTAGTCATAAATGCCGACGGTTAGATAGTTAAACATACATGAATCTTGAAATTCAATGAATAAGAATCTAATAACAATTCAATAATCAAATGACTTAAATTATTAATTACACTCCTTCCGCTCGACCCGTTAATGATCCTCTTGCATCACTTGATTAGCAGTGTGAAATTGATTTCCAACTGCCCTTGTATGTCTACTCACCTGTTGTATCCTTATTTCTCCCAATTCCTTCTCATCCTCCTCCACGACCTTTCTCCGAAATTCCTTTTCTTCCTCCTCCTCCACTTTATGATCCTCCTCCTCCACTTCCTTTAGATTCCTTTTCCTCCTCCTCCAATGTCTTCCCAACGGCTGCACCTCTGTCGACCTCGATTGTCCCGGCTACACTCTCACTTCCGTCTCCAGCTATTGAAGACTTGGGGCCCAATGGAACTGGAAGTTCTGTCATCCTAAAAGCTTCCCATGAATACAGAAGAATGATACAATCATTTTCCTTATCCATCTCATCTCCCACTACAAACTGTCTATCATCGGATAAAAGCTATTAACTTCAAACTGTCACGCATTCGTTCTCATCGAGATACCAGTAGGTCACAATACAGCACAGTATCAATTACTTCTGATATGTGCATCAATAAATACCGTCACATTAGTAGTTATTGCTAGTCCCGTTATACGAAACAATATCACAATAATCAGATGCATTTCTTTCTCTTATTACTCATGCAAGTAAACATATATTCAAACAACTTTTTTCTGATCAATACATGCGTCCGTGATAACTAATCTTACATCACTCAGCCATTTCCCAAAGTCACAATTCAAGCATGCGTAAATTCTAACATAACGCATTAATGAATCTACTGGTTTATTACGAAGCAACCTAATATCGAATTACAAAATTAATAATGATCACATGGTATCAATATACATAATACATAATTCTGTACGTATCGCTCAGTCTAATTTATCAAATACTCATGTAAATTAACAAACACTGCAAAGGTTATTCTACATACTAAATGACCATTATTATTAATGTCTATACTACCAATAATTTCATGCCACAATCTTCAGCAAAAATGGAGCAAATAACTTACTGACCTTTTCAAAGCTTTGCCTTTCTGTAGTATCTACCTCAAGGGTCAGCCACCAGATTATGGGTAGCTACTTTTTCGGAGTAAACCCTATTTATATGCAATCCTTCCAGGCGAATACTAATTTACTCTTCACGATTTTGGAAGGTATAATTGATGTCTGAATTGGAATTACATTCTATATATCAATGTACGACTGGATATCGCTGTGAACCGTTCTTTTTAGCAAACAATGTCCTTTTCACTGTTTGTAAACGTAGGGACGAAAAAAAAACACCGGTTCAACCGGTGCACTTTGTTTTGATCCTTGAACTAACCTTAACATATATGTGTGATAGTAGTTAATGGGGGCTGTTTAGCGACAATAGTAAAATACATGACAGACCATTATCTCCAGGGAAACGTTGGCGTCAAGGTTTAAAAAGTCACCCTGGGCACGTTTAGCGTCAAGGGAAACGGAACATAGGAACTATTGGGTCTGTATAGCGTCAAAGGAAAGTGGATTGGTTGTATAAATAAGGACAATATCAATGGAAGAGGTGAATTGACGTCACGGTGCTGAAGATTAATAACAATGTTGCAACAATTGCAGGAACTGGTGTAGGCCGATAAATCAGCCTTTCACCCGTTACGATTTTGATGTTGGGGTTAGGGGCTGATTTCACCTATTTACTGAAACCTGCAATTATACGCAGACACTTTTGTCTGCACGTATCAACGTAAATTTCACACACTTACCGGTATTTTTCGCGGCTGTTGAGCCCCCTTCGGCTGATTGGTTCTTTTTGCGATATGTTTGACAACTTGTAGATCCAAGCAGACTAACACAACCCTAAAATACCGTCGACAACTTGACATTTAAGTTTCGTGATCACCATACTACACAGAGCAACCAATCCAATGCGACTTCCGCTCGTTCATTCGAAACACTCGGTACGCTTGGTCGTGTGACTCAGCTGTAGCTGCGTGAATGTGACTAACACGTGATTCAAGAACACTCCGAATAAGACAGGTAAGATCTCTCTCTCTCTCTCTCTCTCTCTCTCTCTCTCTCTCTCTCTCTCTCTCTCTCTCTCTCTCTCTCTCAATTTTATTGTAACCTTTGACAGTAAAGTCAGATACATATATTTCTTAAAAAAACTATCAACACATTTTTGTGATATTTTAATAATTATATATAGATCAATAAATAAAGAAAACAGATTTGAACCATAATATTTTGAATTAACTATTTGTAAATAATAAAAAATATGTTATACAATATATTTAATTAATGCTATAATTCAAATTAGATATTTTCATTTAGTTCTTAAATAGATAATTGTTATATGTAATGGATACAGCACAGATTGCAAATAAATTATGATGCATATGGACAGGTAGTCTCTCATTAATATAAATAACAATATGCAATATATTGCTAACAACTTAATATGCTTAATCATATCAACTTGTACTAAATTCATTATCAAAAGTGATAATAACATTAGTGCAGTTGAACCTCTCAGATTAATGTCAGCATTGTCTATCATATACATCAATTACATTAGACTTCTGCAATTACTTAAACCTTTACAATACAAAAATCATTTTACTGTGTACCAAAGACTACAAGTCAAAGCAGAATCACATATTTGAATACTCCATGGCTCCTTTATGCAGAGGTCTAGGAGAAATGTCTCGTCATGATGCTGTCAGGGAAGGAGATAGAGATAGAATAATCAGCCACTGCAGGCATGATATGAGCACCACCGTAAGTACTTTGCATGTGCTATAATCTTTTAAGTGCACTAAATGGTGGAGTGTCCTCTTGTCTGGCACACCAACTTAGATGGAATAGTGTCACAAGATAGACAGAGTCGGGACTGGATTAGTGAAGACACGGAAAGCAACTGCGTTATTAAGATGTTTATTTTATAAACGCAATTTTAAAAATCAACTCTGACACCAATATTTTACAAAATATAAGAAAAATCTATTTAAATAAATGTTCCTAACATGGAACTATGAATTTCAGTAACGTAATGACAAAAAAGAAGTATTTGAATGAATTTACAAATATGAATATATATAAAAGGCTCGTATAACGAGATAGATGCAAATATGAAAAGAATGCGTCGTCAATATGACGAGACTAGAATGAAGATATTACATAATTAATACGTCGTCCATATGACGAGACATATGCAATTGTGAACCCTAAATTCTGAAGTTCTCGTTCATGGAACGAGATTTGCGTAGAATGAACTTATGCAGGTGTCGTTCATATAACGAGACTGCAAAGAAGATATTAAATAAATAATACGTCGTCCATATGACGAGATATATGCAATTGTGAACCCTAAATTCTGAGGTTCTCGTTCATGGAACGAGATTTGTGTAGAATGAAATTATGCAGGTGTCGTTCATATAACGAGACTGCAAAGAAGATATTAAATAAATAATAAAATTATGCAGGTGTCGTTCATATAACGAGACCGCAAAGAAGTTATTAAATAAAAAATAAAATTATGCAGGTGTCGTTCATATAACGAGACTGCAAAGAAGTGTTTAAATAATATGTCGTCCATATGACGAGATATATGCAATGGTGAAACCTAAATTCTGAAGCTCTCGTTCATGGAACGAGATTTGTGTAGAATGAAATTATGCAGGTGTCATTCATATAACGAGACTGCAAAGAAGATATTAAATAAATAATAAAATTATGCAGGTGTCGTTCATATAACGAGACTGCAAAGAAGTTATTAAATAAATAATACAATTATGCAGGTGTCGTTCATATAACGAGACTGCAAAGAAGTGTTTAAATAATAATACGTCGTCCATATGACGAGATATATGCGATTGTGAACCCTAAATCCTGAAGTTCTCGTTCATGGAACGAGATTTGTGTAGAATGAAATTATGCAGGTGTCGTTCATATAACGAGACTGCAATGAAAAGTGAAATTATGAGTCGTTCAGATAACGAAACTGATACATGGATGTGAATTACTTGCTCTGATGGTAATAAAAAATATGGAACACGTATACTACAACTATCATGGCGCCCTTTTGACGTCAAAGATGTATACCGCTCTAGTCAAAGGTGGTGGAGTCGCCACGCA
Organism: Unio delphinus; assembly: GCA_029339505.1. Lineage (NCBI taxonomy): Eukaryota > Metazoa > Mollusca > Bivalvia > Unionida > Unionidae > Unio > Unio delphinus. Next base: position 3,040,970 of record JAQISU010000251.1, read on the forward strand.
TGATCCACTCCCGCGTCTGTTTGAAAGATCCCTCGGGAGCCCTTTACATTCAATACAGAGACGATGGTCGCGAAGCCTTGGTCCCTCGATTTGAGGACACCAGTACACTCTTCCGAAACAGTCACCAAAACAAAGCGCAACACTTCAGCACATCACGGGCAGCATAGACAAGCCCCCATGGTCGTCCATGGTCACCCCAACATGCACCACACACTGGCACCACTGGCCCCCACGGTCAGCCCACGGACACCACAACATGGCACCGCACCCGGGCACCAACGGCCCCCACTCAGCTCCGGACCACAGTCACCCACGGTCACCCCACGGACACCACAACATGGCACCGCACCCGGGCACCAACGGCCCCCACTCAGCTAAAATTAAAACAACCGAACCGTGTAATACATAAGACACAGTCAAGTATTCTCACATATGTAGCGCATGCACGCACATGAAATAATTATCCATGTACATTTAACGTTAAGCATGCAGCGTATAATTGAACTCAATTATGTTCAGATACAAAAGAACTAAATAGTACTTCTAATAAAATGGCTCTGCATAACCTATGTATTTATTCTATAGGTTTTATAATAAATACTAAACATCTAATATGTAAAACAATGAATTATATCATAATACAAATAGCAATAAGAACAAAGTCAAATCTATTGTTACCTCTTTCAGCTGATAGATTGCTCCGTTTAGGATGGAAGCGTTTCCGACAAGACTGGATCGTAATGTGATTTCTGTCTTATAATTTCGTCCTTATATACCCCTAGCTGTGACAGATATGCGCAGCTAGGTACTTGAAACTGCATGCAATTTCGTACATGCAGCATGAGCTGAGTGTTCGCTCATTATGCCGAAATAACTAAAAAGCCGAAAAAGTAATAAACTACCCTCGGTAAGGCTGTACGCAGTAACGAAATCAAGACTAGATTTTTGACCACATATACATATTGAACATAGCCGTATACAATTCCGTGACAAATAGAACAGTTAATACTGCAGGGAAAGCGGGACACAATACTGAAATGGACTTACAAATGGAATTTTGTAACAGAGAATACAAGGATTCTATCAAGACCGCTAGTGGAAATCTGACTGATGACACCATAGGTAGACACAGCAAAATGGTGGAGATAAAAAAAAAAGCACTTTAGTATGTTTTTGATCGCAAGATACTTAACTGTGGCGATTTCAAGCGAACAAGAGGTGTAGTGAGGAGGAATGCTGATACTGAGGACCTTGTGAAAATCATCTTAGACAACAAATGCTGCGAGTTTATCTCAGGAAGATGTCACTCAGCATTCCCTGATATTCACTGAAACCTGCAATTATCCGCAGACACTTTTGTCTGCACGTATCAGCGTAAATTTCACACACTTACCGGTATTTTTCGCGGCAGTTGAGCTCCCGTCGGCTGAATGGTTATTTTTGCGATATGTACAGCACATTTCCGAATCAAATCCTACGTTTGACAACTTGTAAATCCAAGAAGAATAACACAACCCTAATATACCGATGACATTTAAGTTTCGTGATCACCATACTACACAGAGCAACCAATCCGATGCGACTTCCGCTCGTTCATTCGAAACATTAGGTACGCTTGGTCATGTGAGGAGGTTTCCCGAGCTCAAAGGCCCATCATGGATCTCCTGTCTTCTTTATTTTTCCTAAGTCAACCCTGGCTAGGGGTTTCCTATATCATGTGTGTTATTTGTGTTGTGCTATTTGTATGTTGCTAAATGTATCCAGATATATACAGTGTATCTTGTAAGAATAGCCTTTCTAGATAAAATTTCCCAGTTGTTTAAACATATTAAGACCCCTAAACGGTCTTCATTTAATTTTATATAAATCTTTTAATTTTTTTTTAATTTTTGAATTTTGTACAAAGCATGGTGTATTAAGTTTTAATTTGAAATGCTTGTTTCCAACCTGTTGTTTAAATGCTTGTTCTATTGTTTTCCATGCTTTGTAATCTTTCTTATTTATACAATAGGTCTACTTTGATCGAAACGGAATCGTTACTTTTACTTTTGTTTGTACATCACCCGTCTCGATCTTTTTCGTCCTTAATTTATTTATTTTAATTGCCCTATTCCATGCCGAAAGATAATTATTTATTTTCCCTTTAAGCAGGCTTTCTGTATAGATTCATGCGAAACTCTACAGAGTATTAATGAGTATTAGTCACCAGTCCCTCCCTTCTATCTAAATTTTCCCCTATTTTGAAAACTGGTCCGCATGCTATCATATTCTTAACTATAAACTTGGCCATTTCGTGTAGTACATCTCTAGAAAATTTCCCGTCTAGGTATAATAAATTTATTTCATTATATGTTTGTTTTTTGTTAATATTGGAAATTATATCGTTTCTATCTTGTATGATATAATTACATTGGGTGATAATATGTTTCTTTGAGAAAGTGTAATTTTTGCACAGTGGACATTTTGGCGACACTACGATCATATGCCGTCTCAATGCTGTTTCTCCTGTCAACCACGCATCATTCATGTATTTGAACAGGGTACTTTTCATTTTTAAAGATCCTAATTTGACCCAGTTTCCCCAGGCCCTATCCCAATTAATGTTCATGTATTTTTGTTCTACTTTATTTTTATCCTTATTTATTGTGTGTTCTGTTAACCATTTGTATGTGGATTTTGTGTCAATTTCCCATAGGTCCTTAGCTTCCCTATACTTATACAGTATTTCTTTTATTGATCTTAATTTTCTTGGCACCTCTAGTAGTTTTGTGAGTCTATTATTCTTATATATATCATTTCTCTGCTTCATCGAGAAACCAAAGTAATAAATATAAAGCCCATGCCAAGCTATTTTAGGCTCCGCTTTAATATCCTTAAACCTATAGGTAGGGTTGGGTGGGGAAAACCTAGGCTCCCCTCCCCTTTTTCCCTTCCCTATATAAAGTTTCTTTGTTGATGTAGTGCATTTTAAAACCTTATAAATATTTAATAATTTCGTTATCTATTTTTTTAATGTTGCATTTTTTATGTCTACCGTTTATAATTTTAGTTTGTAGTTTAGGTGCGCATACATGTAATTTTTGGCAACTGGTGCCCGTTCCAATAGGCATATTGGCATTAGTGCCCAGATTTGTATGTTTTTGTTTATATTTTCCCTGATTTCCTGGAGGTATATTGTCTTTAATTAAGGGAGTAGGCAGCCCATGTTTCTTACCTCTCCAGTTTCCTATTTAAAAAAAACTGTTTTGTTGGTATTTATCTTGGATCCCGACACTTTCCCAAATTGTTCGTTTTCCAATATTTTATTATATATTTTCCATGATCCTCTTCCCCACTTAGTTCTTTTGTTTATTTCTATTTCCCCAAAAAATAATTTATGATCCGATATTTGATAATCTGAAATCCCTGCCTTTATATATTTATTTGTTCCGAAAGATGTGCCTCAAAATTTATTTAATCTACTTCCTTTATTGTCCTTGTATGTATAAGTGTATTCCACCCTTGGCATGTTCAACCGTCTGTATATATCAGTTAGGTTTAATGATTTCATAGTCTGTCCCATTATATCTTTAATAATCGTGTCCTGGGGCGTCAATCGTCCTGTTCTGTCTATTTCGTCCCCTACCCAGTTGAAATCCCCTCCTTTGCCGTTGAGTAGTTTTCTAGGTAGTCTATCAGTTTGGCTGCAAAGGCTGCTTTCAAATTACTTTTTAACTCACATGTATGCATTTAGATAATTGTTACTTCCCATTTTTAACTGAATTAGTCTTCCTTTGAAACAAATCCCCTTCGTCTATCCTTTCCTATTTACATCCCGGCTTATTTTTTATTGAAATTGCTACCACACCTCTTTTAGCCCATCCTACATAGTTGTTGCTAATAATTATACAGTCCATATCTCTTTCAAGTTGTTCTTTTGTTTCATCCGTCAATCCGTTATGCGTTTCTTGTATAAATAATAAGTCGTAGTCCCCTTTTTTGTCAAATTATTTGTTTTTTTCTTTATTAAAACCATTTACATTTATGGACAGCAAACTGAAGTTTTGTTCTTCCATTTGTGTTTTCACCAGGTGGCCGCTATATGGAATAGTACTAGTAGTTATTTTTAGTTTTTATTGCCTATTGTTTGAATTTTACCTCGCCTAATTCTCCCCTTTATTCCGGGGATCCTGGGTCATCTCTTAATGTTTTGATGGTGATATCTAGGATCTCAAAGTCACTGGTGACTTGAGAAGTACAAAGTGTATCCCTGAAAATATTATCTTGACCATGTCCCTCAGAGGCAATCGCACTTAGGGACATTTCTTCCTCATCTTTCCCGTTGTTTTCCATTTCCGGTTCAGTTTCAGTTGGTTTAGATATCTTCTTTTGTTCTGGTGTCTTTTCCTTATGTTTTAGCTCTTCTTCTGGAGATTTTGACATGGACTGCGTGTTTTTTTCTCTGGTATAGAATATGCTCTTATCCTCATAAGAGGAGGAGTTGACTGCTTTCCTTTTCTTGTTCACTCTTCTCTTAGATATGGCTGTTGAGGCTTTTAAGGGAACCAGCAGACTTTCCTTTAGATTGAGAGTTTCTTCCTCTTCCTCCACATACAGTATTTCATAAGGGTTATGTATTGGAATGGTGTTTTTAATTTTCAGCGGAGTCTTCGTCCCCGTCTTGTTTGGGGTTAGGATCTCATTCCATTTTTCTTGCGCTTCTGGTGTTGTGTCATGACTTCCTTGATTGGTTATCTGTATCTCCGTATTTGGGGTTTTGCTTCCTGCAACTACTGTTGCGTATGTTTTATTTCCCTTGGGGTTTTCGTTTATTTGAACTTTGCAATCCCAAGGTCCATGCCCTACTGTTCCGCATGTTGGGCATTTTCTCTCCTTTTCACAATTGCGGTACCACGATCTGTGTCGGAAACCCATGCAGTAGAAAAATGGTGGAAATTTTAAAGCATCTTCTTCCGCTACAGTGACAATTCTGGCCCCTGAATTTATACGAGTCCAGCCCCAGATACTTGCCATTTTTATGGCTATCGGTCTTACTTGTAATCTCTGGTATATTTTATTCTTCAATTCCTCACTTAATACCTGCAAAGTAAGGCCTGTTATATGGACATTTATTGTTTTCGGACCTATTTGTCTCTCGAAAGGGGGTACTTTGCTTACATGTGCCGTTTTCCCTTGTACCGTGAACTCTGAGCACTCTAATATTGGTGTGGTTGGGTCCACAGGGTATAATATGTATCTGTTGTAGCCTGCATTCTGTAAACCCTGAATACTGTACATATTCACCCCCATGGCCTGCATGGCAGCTAAAATCTCAGCTTGTCTTGGGGCTTTGTCTTCACCTCCGAAGGATATTAGCTGGCATCATTGTTGATGATATGCTAAAAGAGTATGTCCTTCAACTACAACATCAACGTACAAGTGGCGCCTTGATTTGCTGCCCCTCATTGGAGGCCCTTGATATGCCTCATGCCCCTGAGGGATTTCTGACTGGGGTTGATTTTGCCCTTCTTCCCCATTCCCATACTCATACTCTCCTCTATTCTGATTCAAACCCATTCCTTCCATTATGCTATAGATACTATTTGAAAGTAATCTTAAACTTGAAGGGTCTTATGATATTCTGGGTATAATGAAAAATGAAAAAGCTTGTGACAAAACACAAAGTGCAAAAAACATTAAATAATAGGTGATAACAATAGTGAGATTTAGAAAAGGTAGAAAGGAAATGAAAAAAACCTTCTTACAAAACACCAAAAATTGTGGAAAGATCCTTGTAAAGGTAATCCTTCTGAATATTGATACAAACACAGCAAAAACACAGGTAAATACTCGTATGTGATAGAGACTAAGTAGACTTAGACTTTGGTACCTTTGCCCCAGCTGGCTTGCTTCGGCGGCATTAGACTGTTCTACGTTTATCGACATCTGGTGAGGAGAACAGGTTAAGGGAATGAAGTGAATTGTGGATTTTTATAGTAGAAGAGCGGATCAAAACGGATTGAGTTTTTTCACCAATCCTAACACGCGTTAAAAAATTCAGTCACAGTGAGGAGTATGTCTTCCAATCCGAAGAGAGTGGTATGTGTCGTCACATTATCTATATTGGTGGCAGTTAAAGCTGATTTCGTTCCGCTCCTGGGTTTGTTTTTTATTAAGAAAACTATAACCCAACGAACCTTTTCATGGCCAATCACTTCTTTCGAAAAGAGATAGAATTAATTTTGCCAAAATCAATTAAAACTCAAAATCCCTTCTTCACCCCATGATGAACGTGTATGAGTGTGTCTAAAATTCAAAATCATGAGACACTTACGATTTTTCTGTCTGGTCTTTTCCAGAAATGTTACATTCCAATATCACAACACAACACAACTTTAACAAGTTCATATATGTTGTTGTGAACTCTCTCTGTGTTTTTATGTTAAAATTTCTTCACTGTCACAGGGTGTTTTCTTCTCTTCTGTTTCCTCGTTTTTGTCACGTCATTTTTTATTCTCTTTCTGAAGGTGTCGGGGTTCTTCTCTTCGAGAGGTTACCTCTTCTCGTTATTGATTGGAATCCCTCTATCCTTACTCCTGTTCCTGTTGTTTATCTCGGGAGTTTGGAGACCATTTTCTTTTCTCTTTACAATGATAACAGGTATCTTGCTTTTTTACCGACTGGACATTCTGTAGCCCAATGGTTGACGTTTATCTCGAAAGGAGAGGAAGTAGTCCGTAAGGCTTGTCTGAAGAAAACTTTGGGGTGACACCACGCAAAGCTCTGATCAGAAGTTCGGCTTGTGTATTCTCTTCAATAGTTCTGGTCCGCTTGCGAGTGAAATGAATACTGGAAGGTTAAGGAGTAAACCGTTATGTATACACTGGTTTGAAATGAATATATAGGGAGTCATGGCCTTTAAAATGTAGTCATTTGTCATTTTGCGCTCAAGATGAAACGTTCGCATCATTTCGTAGAAAAAGAAGAAAGTAAGTGACATAAACGTTCTTTATTCTCTCCATAGTAGCTGAAATCGTGGCTCACATTCATAACAATCTCTTCAGCTTTTATTTAAAATCTGAAGCACGTGTGGACATTAAATATACCTACCGTGTTATTGATATATTTGAAAGATAAAATGGTCGCATGGAGATAAATTAATTCAATGCATGTTATGAGTTACCATCTGTTTAATTGAACAACATTTAATAATTCTGACTTTGTTACTATACTAGAAAAATAACTAATTAGAAAATTGCAATGTTTGAAGATCTTAACTAAAGGACTTGAAACAAAAGATGGAAGTGACTGGCTACGTTTAAAACTATTTCATACAACTATAGCTATTGAAAATGGTCTTTGAAACAACAGCATGAAGTACAGAGTTTAAGGTTATCAGCATCACTAAAATCTATGACAGGTCAGGGATAACTGGGCATTCATTACTGCTCGATGTGTCCAAGGATCAAACCCGACTTGTGACCGAATCATCGTAACTTCATCACAATATATTGTACAAACTGTGTCCAGAGACTGGGCGTTGTTGATTCATACATTATGTGTGTGTTGTTGTTGTGGACGGTGAATACTGACTTCGGTAAGATTTCCAATAAACTTGTATATGATGTAGACAATGACAAATATAGAGCAAGGATGTTTATTGATCAGCACGTCATCTCTAATGAATTTTGTATTCATTTGAGGACGTGATGGATTGTAAGCAGTAACACTTACACTTAATACTTGTTATATAAATCTAGAAATGACCAAATTTATTAATTTGAAGCATTGTTTCCTCACGATTAATACCACTATGACAAATATTTGAAATCACAAGATAAATGATTCGAGTGATACATAGAGGCAGGGAAAAACTATGCTGATTGATCGTTTTGATTATATATATATATATATATATATATATATATATATATATATATATATATATATATATGTGTGTGTGTGTGTGTGTGTGTGTGTGTGTGTGTGTGTGTCTTCTTTCTCCCCCAACCCTAGAACGGACACGTACATATAGGAGACAGTAGTTACAATCTTTGACCAGCTAATAGTGACGACACATCAATGAATTTGTTGCAAGTTCCAGGAGTTCTGTGCAAACGATACGTTTTACAGGATATAGCAAACATTGGAAGAGAACTTTCAGCGGACAATAAAAATGGGCAGCATTATTTAATATTGTTGGAGCATAAACTAGTATAAAAAGTATTTGCATTGACTTTCATTAAAAAGTCACGAAGATAAAAATACTCGCTATAAAACAATTCGAGTAACACCGAGGCCTAAGTATAACGTGTGCATATTACTAATGATTTCGTGTTTTACGATATACTGTGTATGTTAAGAGCATATTAGAGCAATAATTAGTATCTTTATTTCTATCAGTTAAGTTTTAATGATATTCGTCTCTTGATTTAAATGAAACACGAGATTGGGAGTAATTAGGAAATATTATCGCAGCTTATGGCTTCCTTCCTCTCTCGAAGGACCATCACTGAAATTCGTATTCTATTTTGTTTAAGGTGAAAGTTTTCTATTTTTTTTTAAGGTGAAAGTTGAGAAGATTATCGTAATGCATTGGAAAAAAACTAAACTCACGTCGTGGTAGTTCATGTAATAAATAATATATCATCATGCATAATAAAAAAAAACTCACGTAACGGTAGTTTATCTGACAAATAATATATCATACTACATAAATAAACTCACGTCGTGGTAGTTTATGTTATAAAAAATATATCATCCTAAATAAATAAACTCACGTCGTGATAGTTTATCTGATACATAATATATCATCCTAAATAAATCAACTCACGTCTTGATAGTTTATGTTATAAATACTATATCGTACTACAGCTGCGGAAAACTTTGATGAGGACAAAGTAAAGCACACGCTTATATCTCATCTCATTATATGGGCAAGGCGTTGTGCTACAATTGCATAATATAGTACCTTTACATAATTGAGGGACACCTTATGATAACAACTACAGTGATAGAAACGATGGAGAAGGTACGACATTTGTACACACAAATATGACACGAATAAATCACATAAAGAAGGCAAGAATTTACCAAGAAAAAAACCCCAATAAGTTCAGTTATGTTAGGATAGACTTTTTAGTAAAATTAATAAGATTGCTATTTTCTTTAAAATGTATTAAAGTAATGTTTATTCATTTACATTAAAGTAAGTGTCTAAAATATATTAAGAGTAATTTCATTTATTATATGGAACAAAAATAGTTGCTGTGTAAGCGAAAAATATGCAATGTATATTGCCAAAAACTAGTAAGATAACTGAAACTTACCAATGTACAATGTGTGTGGAATTAGGTTACAAAAAATCATTTTACAGGCCATCTCGCTGATTCAGCTAGAAACTCCTAGGTTTTATGAGTAAAAAATATATATTATGTAACCCAGGCATTGGCGTATTTCCAATTCGGTTAATAAAAGTGGGTTAATCTTTCTATAAAGAACATCTAGTGGCACAAAAACAAAATGGTTCTCAACTAACGGATAACCATATTTGGTTGACGATGCCAGACGAATATAAATAAACCATAAGACTAAGTTTTATGACGTAAAACAAACTGGTTCCTACCTGATGAAGAGCAAGCATCTTTTTATGACCGGTACGCTAAGGGTGTGACCTTGTTTAACCTAACCTAAGATTTAGAATATATTGCTAGATATTATTCTTTCTTGCTTAAAGAATACTTTATTTGAACATTAAATCAAAACATGAAGTTGGTAGCGAATTCAACCTTTACAATAAAAATTACATAAATATAATTAAATCTGAATTCTTTAAAACATTTAAACATTCCAATAAACTATATTATAAATAAAAGTATTAAGTGAACAATGTTGCTAACATAACAATGTTACTATTAAAATCTCAAACATTAAAAGTACTTATTCCTCAAATAAGAAGACAAACATCTATTTTCTTGTCGGTACGCAAACTTGACCAGAGCTTAGATGCGTGATCTATTTATACGCATCTGGCTAGTGTTAGGTTAAACAAGGTCACACCCTTAGCGTACTCGTGATGATAAATGTTATATGATATAAAATAAACAAAACCTAATTTAAGTCCTTTAATTCGGATCTCTTAGTTGTACAGTGCGTTCATTGTACTACACGAGAAACTCGCCCAAAGTCAACTTTTCATCCTGTAGCCTGGTCCGAAAAACATTTCACAGATTTTGTTAATGAATTTACATATGATTATTCCGTCCATAAGGGGTGTGATGGAGACGGACAATCCAACAACGAACAATAAACCTCTAAACATCATTCATTTCTTTTTATGGTTTAATTGAAATGATGATAATGATGATGATAATTATTCTACACTCGTTGTTATTAAAGCTTGATGAAGTTAAATTTCGTCGAGATCATTTGAAAATTGGCGATTATACTAAACTAAATTATATTTTCCAGGCCCAATCCATCTCGTGTTACTGTCAGCCACGTATGAAACTGAAACATTTGATGACTGATAATGTGGCAGCACGAAAGGCAGACTGCTGCGTTTTATTGCTCATCCTTGTTAACTTGTGCTAAAACAGATTTATGAATTCAATGTATCTATCCCTAATTTTAAAAGTTCACACCCACCGAAAACCTGTAAATGCATTCAGCTTCATGTTCTGAGCGAATAGGAACAATATTGTATATACTTGTATTTATTGTACCTGTGCATTTTTGTCGCCTAATTAACGTAATATGTTATATTTTGTGTTTTCCGTATGTTGTAGTCACATATTTCTAGAAAAGTCTTGATTGTTCCTAAACTGAAATGTACGAACACAAACATTAACGCAGAAAACCAATTCATTCTTGAATTCTTAATTACAATAATAACAGTTATTGCAATTTGTTTCTTTTGTTTAACCCTCTTGGGCAAATACGATGCAACTGTTTTTTTTTTCTGCACTAATCACATAAACCAATAGCTCATTAAGGAGAATTAAATTGAAATATAATGAGCGTAAAGTATGGAATTTTGCGTTTATTGAAACCAAAAGAATGAATACATATTGACTAAGAAAAATGAATTTAATTCATTCCTATTTGTAGCATTCACACATGCTGGTGAACATATTTTCTCGAAATGATTGATTTTACTTTATTTGAAATTGTTCAGAATTTAATCACAGGCATATTCCATTCCAGTGTTTGCTACGTCACTGGGACCTCAAGCTTTGACTAAATGTGATACTGCGAGTGTACTCTAGGCACATGGAAAGGTGAAAAGATATTTGGGCACCAATTAAGATAGGTTTACATCATCATCATCCAATAACGGACATGTCAGATATACTGAAACACCAGCAAGATGGTAGAAATGCTTGAACTGCGATACCGAATGATAGCTGGTATAATCCGAAAGGCATCCACCATGTGGAGACGCTCGGCTGCAGCACCAACTTTCAGCTAGCTGACAGGCTACCATCGTAAGACAAAGCCTTGAGAGCTGACATTCCTGAACCCAGTGAACTACATGACCGGAAAACAAGCGAAGAAGAACTGGGTCTTGCTATTCAATAGATGACATTTTCGTCTGGACCCATAGATCGTCCTTAGCCTAATGTAACACAGGTGTGTTCAAGATTTGAAGGCAGAGCACACATACATTTTAAACAATCTCAAATGCACAGCACCACGAACATGACTGGCCTGCCAAAATATAGCTGATGATGGGGTATTGCAGTTGTTGGACACCAATATTTTGTATGATAGTGATGAGGACTAGAATTACATTTGAATTTATCAAAGGTAATTTAGATGTAGAAGAGGCCACTAATGGGACCAGGGAGTCTAAATGTTTCATTCTAACGTATATACCGTAACGTTTTCGTGTAACATTAGTCATTAGTTTAAGTGACGTCATTATGCTGAAATAATCATTGATCAAGGGCTTGGTGGACTTATTAAAGTCATGGATGGTGCAAAAATCTTTGTTCACAAATTTCTCGATCCATTGTCGATCATGTTTATCAGGTCGTTCTCTAGAAACAATCTTGCCCGCTAGGAATTCTTAATGTTTCTTTCCCAATTCAAGGTCATTCGTTCTTGTTTTTTGTGTCTTGCTATCAGTTTTCATGTCATCTCCACTAAATCTTCTCTCATATCTTTTTCGCCATGTTTGATCTGCCTCATTTTGTCCATTTCTGTCATTTGATTTATTTCGGCTTGTGCTCGTCTCGTCATATCGACAACGTTCCATTCTGACAACTCTGGAATGGGTTTGGATTTTTTTCAGCTGTTGTTGTTGCTGTAGATGTGTCGCTATCAGCGTGGTCCGAAAGTGATGTTGCTGAATATCGCACGTCGTTTTGACTTCGTCGAGTTTCGTGATAATGGGCTGTAACATTACGTTGAAAGGACGAATAGCATATCTGTGTTCAGGACGCAATGACTTAAATCTGCACGCTTCTTGATAAACATTTTGAGGATATCCTCACGCTGACGACGACTTGTGATATGTCGTGTTTGGAGGTGGACGCCGTCGCAGCATCGCAATGTTTGAATTAATTCTGCGTTGTTACTCACGCAGGATCAGTGTGTGGAGTTATACCGAAACTTTGTCAAGAAGTTTAAATGCACTTTAAATATCTTGAAATTATCTTTGTATAGAGAAGACATGGCGGAGAGCCTGAATAATGTAGACCATATCGTTGTCAACAAAATGGATCAGACACGATATATTACTTATGCCATCGCGGAAACTCGAGAATATCTCGAGGATGCCATGGTAAATGCATTTCATCTCCACATAGACATCAGCATGGTGATATATCCTTACCATGCAGTAATATATGAGGCAACTGCGAGACAAATTCAATGCGCTTACTTTCAAAAGCGTTACACCTTCCAAAGGCCTCCGACTTCAACATGAGATCATGGTCTAACCCAGGATCTGAAATTGCTAAAAAAAACTACTAAAATTCCATATTCAAGTCCTTCAACGACAGCGTATTAAAATCACTCGTATAGCAATTATAAGCACTGAAAAAGCTTACAGAGGTACCGACAATAGATTTATTTATGATCATCTTCTTATCCTCAAACACGGAGTTGGCAAAGAAGCCCTGGAACAGATTTTAAAACAAACAATGATCGTGTGTTGCAGGAACTATATCAATCACATCAGCGATGTCGCCTAGTCATTAATCCAACGTCGGATCAATGAATATTAAGAGTAAGGATCTACGCGGATCTTAACCAGAATCAAATCTCCGTTTTTCAAACTTCCAGCTTCACAACGTTTCGTGGAAGTATGCATCGGCTCCCAAGCACTTTATATCCCCCAAATCTTACACCAATGTCTAGAATAACTATGACTACTGTCTTGTGGGCGATCATGTCCGCTTTACATCGAGCTAGGTACTCTGTTGGTAGCCGTTTCTACTACAAGTCGTATTTAGGTTCCATTAGAAATACCGTATTTACCTTTAATACGGATATCAAAGACGTTTATAAGCAAGAAGAGCTCAACGATTGGCTTTCCATCAACGTCTTCTAGGCCAAGCGAGGAGTTTGAAATTAGGAGGTTAGTGTTAGGACTGGTCGGCCTCATCTTCGGATAACATGATTGGGTGGGGGCATGATGTTACGTGTGATTGGTATGATGCCACAGTACTCCCATTCTTCAGACATTGTATTGATATCACTGAAAAGTTATTAAAGCTACATTAAAATCTATATTGCACATATCACACAGACCAACTTTGTAGTCACAAGCCCCTGAAGGTGGTCTTGGGAACAATGCTTTATTGGGAGAAGAGATCTTAACAACTACATTTTAAATCGTTTTACCCTGTTTCAAAGTATATCTTACATCCTGTCAAAGAGAGGAGAAGCTTAGACTGTCATTTTAATGCACATAAGATAGATACATCTGCTGGAACTGGACGTAGGAAAGATTTCTTTTGTTAGAAGAGCTAGATTTTAACAGATGCATATTACATTTTAAAAATTATAATAAAAAACAAAGCATGATCTATCTATAAGTTAACATAGTCACAATGTAGCCAGGAGACCTAAGACATTTGTTTTAGCTTGACAGAAACTACAACTCTTAATGGTCTAATAACATGGTAAGTCTTCTTGTTTATTCCTAAATCCAATATTTCCTACATGTTTATATCAAACGTGCCGGGCCTGTACAATGGGCACCACTACTGGTGTGGTGTATAATGGGATTTCGTCATATGACGTCTTTGGCAAAACCTTTTGGTCTTATCTATTTAAATCATACGTGTCCGAGTGACGATAAAGATCGGAAGAAGACTGAGACACAATGACATTCCTTGTCATTTTACATTTATTGTTTGCATCTGTCTTATATAAACATGCAGTTGGTTACGATTCACAAGACTCAAATTCTCACAGTCTCGAGAGGCAGTTAAATGAGCTGATACAAACAATGGCCGAATACAAAGTAAAACTGGACCGTACAGAACATATGGAAGATCGCCTTCGTAAGGCAGAACAAAGCGTGGAGAAACTTAAACTAAGTCTGCATTTGGCAAATGTTCAACTTAAAAAGTCAGAAAAACGAATCGAACAGCTGGAAAAGGAATTAAAGACAGCGAGACAAGATTTCGTGTACTCTGATAAAGGAGACAATCAAGAACTTGAAAATATAAACATCCATGAGAACGGCGAGAATCGTCAACAAAACGAAAACGACAAAAGCATAAATATTACTAAGAAAAATGGACAAGCTAATTTACAACTCGAAGGTCTTGAATTCCTTAAAGGTAAGGACAAAAACTATATAAGTTCTTCATATTCAGTGTCTGTCTCTGAAGGCGTATACTGACTTTGTATAGCAACTAATCTTCTTCAGAAGCTCTAAGCGCTTTACATCTTTAATAATATGATTACAACCTCCCTCCCCCCAAAAAATACTCAAAACAAAAATGAAATTGGAAAACATACAAAATGCTGAATATATTTAAGTTAGAAAACATTAGGTCTTTAAGTTTGTTCTTGCAGTCGAGAAAGGCAAGCTTTAAGAGCCTGTGTCTTTGTGTCGAATTTCAATGGAAAATTCATTCTACGTTTCAGGGCCCTGGTATGCAAACGATCGTTGCCCATATGATTTCGTTTTTTTAGTGAATATATATATATATATATATATATATATATATATATATATATATATATATATATATATATATATATATATATATATATATATACGTGTGTGTGTGTATGTGTGTGTGTGTATTTGTGTGTGTTAATATTATTCATATGAATTATATCAAATACACAATTTATTTCACATTTTTTCCTTCAAAACCTCCATGCATAACACTACCGGGATATAATTTCTGGTCAAGTTTTGTCTTGTCCTTGGTTCACCACGTTGAATTAGGTCAAACTGTACTGCATGGTTCGCTATCTGATAAACACAATGAACCAGCTGTTCTATTATTATGCATTTGTGTTACAATATTTCTTGCTGCTAATTGCACCTTATGATTGTATCATGCATGAGTCAAGAATTGCGCACAGATTGAGGGTAAAGTGTTTGATTTGTATGTTTATATGTCTCCCTGATGAAGAGCTTGGTCATCGAGAAACGTTGGGGAACACACTATACAGGAACTAAACCCTTAACTGCTAGTTTTTGTTGGTGCAAAGGGATTCATATCTAATCTAGAAAAACGTCTGGTTTGCTTACTTAAATGCTCGCTGAACATGCATGTTCAAGATATTTGCCAAATGCATATATAGGAAAATATTGTTATTATACCTGTGGAAATGTGTATTTGTATTAAAAGTGTGTACTATTCATTTTTTTTAATACGTAACGTTCTAGATTATGGTTATATATCATTTATCGGTTAGAATGTAAGTCAAATATTTCGTTATCGATGGAAGAAAGTGGTGAAAACATGTTGACATTTTATTTATCTTTATGCAGCACCGAAGAATCGCAGATCGGCGCATGATAACGTGGCCTTCTCAGTGTATTGGTCAAACTGTGGTGCTGGTGACATTCATTTGAACGAAAAGGAAACGATCCCTTTTGATGTTGTTGAGCTCAACGATGGAAACGGGTTTGACACAAACATGCATGCTTTCATATGCCCGTTGGCGGGAACATACTTTTTCACCACTACAGTGACTGCTTATTTGCACAAAGTGGAAACTGAGATCGTACTGTCCTAACTACTGGAAATCCACATGATGAGAACCTTCAAAGTAGCCAATCTGCCATCTTTCGCTGTAGACAGAATCAAAGAGTTTTGGTGAGGATTTGGCAAAATCATGGAGCCGGGATACAGTGTGATGTCACGCATTTTACATCGTTTTCTGGTTTTTTTTAGCTGTCCTAACTACTGGAAATCCACATGATGAGAACCTTCAAAGTAGCCAATCTGCCATCTTTCGCTGTAGACAGAATCAAAGAGTTTTGGTGAGGATTTGGCAAAATCATGGAGCCGGGATACAGTGTGATGTCACGCATTTTACATCGTTTTCTGGTTTTTTATTATGGATAGACACGGATAGTTTCTAAAATGTTTATGCCTGAATACAATGAATACATGCATGTGACAAGACTTCATCTTGCCTGTAACAAGATACAAAGAAATACATAATGCTACATATTTATAATTTTCCTATCTATTGCTTCTGGAAAGAAAAACCTTTATGCGCAGATGAGAATGAATCTTTGGTAATACAAAAGCAATAGAAAAGGCTGAAAACAAACAAAATTAGAAATTTCAACAAAATATCTATTTCCCAAATAACGCAATGAG
The DNA here is from genome assembly GCA_029339505.1 of Unio delphinus. NCBI lineage: Eukaryota > Metazoa > Mollusca > Bivalvia > Unionida > Unionidae > Unio > Unio delphinus. The sequence goes on from JAQISU010000251.1 coordinate 3,057,760, forward strand.
TAAATATAAATGTACGGTATTACGAATAGAATTCCAAATATTATTAGAATGCCCAACACAAGTCTGAAATAATAAAATTCTGAATATACTTTATTGGTATTCCAAAAAAAAGCCAAACACTCACATCGTAAATGATTGTGACGAAGTGTATTGTTAGGGTGGGGAGCTCTCAACATTTCATTAGACTATTTTGTAGTTCCACCCAGGCTCAATTTTCTTGGAAGTTAGATGTAGTGAACGATAGTTGTAAATCTCCAATCACCTAGTCATAAATGACGACGGTTAGATAGTTAAATATACAAGAATGTTGAAATTCAATGAATAACAATCTAATACCAATTGAATAATCAAATGACTTAAATTACTAATTACACTCCTTCCGCTCGACCCGTTAATGAGCCTTTTGCATCGCATGATTAGCAGTGTGAAATTGAGTTCCAACTCCCCTTGTATGTCTACTCACCTGTTGTATCCTTTCTCTCTCTTATTTCTCCAAATTCCTTTTCTTCCTCCTCCTCGACTTTCTTAATGATCCTCCTCCTCCTCGACTTTCTTAATGATCCTCCTCCTCCACTTCCTTTAGATTCCTTTTCCTCCTCCTCCAATTTCTTCCCAACGGCTGCACCTCTGTCGATCTCGATTGTCCATGCTACAGTCTCAATTCCGTCTCCAGCTATTGAAGACTTGGGGCCCAATGGAACTGGAAGTTCTCTGTCACCCTAAAAGCTTCCCATCGTAAATCATTGTGACGAATTGTATAGTTAGGGTGGGGTTCTACACCTATTTCATTTAGACTATTATGTAGTTCCACCCAGGCTCTAATTTCTTGGAAGCTAAATGTAGTGAACGACAGATGTAAAGCCCCCAGTCATAAATGCCGATGGGTAGATGTTTAAATATATAAGAATGTTGAAATTCAATCAATAACAATTTAATAACAATTCAATAATCAAATGACTTAAATTACTAATTACACTCCTTCCGCTCGACCCGTTAATGAGCCTTTTGCATCACTTGATTAGCAGTGTGAAATTTATTTCCAACTGTCCTTGTATTTCTATTCACCTGTTGTATCCCTTATCTCTTTTATTTCTCCCAATTCCTTCCCATCCTCGTTCACGACCTTTCTCCAAATTCCTTTTCTTCCTCCTCCTCGACTTTCTGAATGATCCTCCTCATCTACTTCCTTAAGATTCCTTCTCCTCCTCCTCCAATTTCTTCCCAACGGCTGCACCTCTGTCGACTTCGATTGTCCCGGCTATACTCTCAACTCCGTATCCAGCTATTGAAGACTTGGAACCCAATGGAACTGGAAGTTCTGTCATCCTAAAAGCTTCCTGTAAATACAAAAGGACGGTTCAATCATTTTCCTTATCCCTCACATCTCGCACTACAAACTTTCTATCATCGGATAAAGGCTATTAAATTCAAACTGTCAAACATTCGTTCTCATCGAGATACCAATACGTTCTTGTATGTAAAACAAACGTCACAATACAGCACAGTATCAATTACTTCTGATATGTGCATCAATAAATACCGTCACATCAGTAGTTATTGCTAATCCCGTTATACGAAACAATATCACAATAATCAGATGCATTTCTTTTTTTTATTACTCATGCAAAGTAAGCAAATATTCAAACATCCTTGTTCTGATATATGCATACGTCCATAGTAAGTAATCTTACCTGCTTCAACCATTTTCCAAATTCACAATTCAAGCATGCGTAATTTCTAACAATACGCATTAATAAATGTACTGGTCTGTATAGAATTAAGGGAAAGTGGAGTGGTTGTATAAGGACAATAGGAATGGAAGATGTGAGGTGACGTCACGGTACTGAAGATTGGTAAAAATGTTGCAACAATTGTAGGAACAGGTGTGCACCGGGTTGACCTCAGTTTGGAGTAGAGTGAGACATATACATAGATATATACTGATATAACACATACAATATACAAGATACAGTCACAAACATTTCACATTATTTATGTAGACTAGAAAGCAAATCTTTTCACAAGTCTAGGAGAGAAGGAGGACAGTGGAAGTTGAACGGTGACGTTAATTTCTGACTCTATAGCTTTCTAAAGGAGGCTGAAACAAATATATCAGACTTCTTTAATACGGCCTAAGATAAAAAGACCTTTCCGAGAAAAGCAGCCCAACCCCGTTACAATGCCAGAGATACCAAAACTTGTTCTACAAAGTCATACTTTTGTCAGCCTTACCTGTTACCACTAACATTTAAAGACACAGTGTTCACAGCAGAAAAGTATTTGTCAGCTCCTGAGATTGTGCTCTACATGTGGATAAGGCATAGGTACCAATAGTGCCAAGTTTAACGTATGTCGGAGAAAGAAACGATGTCACATTCTCGCCAAACAGTGAACTTGGGGATCACGAATGCTACATTAAAAAATATTCCAAACATCAAGATGAAAACGATGACTAGAAAAAAGGCCATTGTATCTTTTCATATTTCGAATGCATATTCACATTTATAAGTTCTGCGTGGTTTATCAAGCGTCCGAGAACTGCATCCAAGAGCCTACCTTTAGTCATCACCCTCATTTCAGCATGATTCCTTGGAGGCCGTGCTAACATATTGCGAGGGTTGAAAACGGTGTCTGACTTTGCCTAATAGACCTTGAACCCCGTCAATCGTTATGGAGATTGTCATTGCCATGCGTCGGTAATCGCTCACAATTTCTCGGGATACGATGGGCAATTTATTTTGTTATGCTATACGGAAGAAAGTACCAAACGTTTGAAAATGACTTTGAACGGAGCACACATCATTTCCATGCAAGTGGGACAAGTACAGTTTATAGATAATATGAGTTACTTGGCCATGCCTTTGAGTCGAATACCTAAAACGTTTGGAATTCCAGAAATGGCTAAAGGCTACTGCCGCACGTTTTCATTACTGAAACCAATCAACATGCATACCGCATTTGCCTGAATCTCACAAGTATGACCCCGACATCACGGGCTCCAAATAATGAGAAGTAAACTACATACGGGACCAGACCCACACATATTATCCCTTCGATTTTCGAGAAGATATGTTAAAGTATTTTCGTTCCGACGTGGACATTTTACGGCGTTGCTGTGGAATAATTTGCGAAGTTCTTCATGGAACACGGAGGGATTGATACTTTGAAAGTTTGAAAGTTTGAAAGACGCTTGCACCATTACCAAAGCGCGTGCCTTAGCGAACCGCCGACGATTCATGCCAGAAAACACGCTGGCTGTCATCAGCCCTCACACGATGAACTTTGTCAAATGTCAATACTCGGTCAAAGCACAACTCTGGCTACATTACTTGTGCGACAAGGAAGAAAATGGATCCATCACACCCGCGACGGAGGAGGCGAAAAGACCATCAGAAAGTATTCGGTGGATGATTGGGACGTATAAACCCCTCAAATCGTGTACGAGTTTAACGGATTTTTATTTTACAGATGACTTATCTGCTACCCTCAACTATGGAAGATTTAAACGAGACCACTTGTCAGCGTCGATTGACGTTAGAACAGCATCGTGGAAATATGGCAACACGAGAACATTTGAAAACCGATCCCGAAATTAAATGCTTTGTGGAAAGTTACAAATTGAACCTGCGGGCTAGATTGTACGGAGGACGAATGAATGTCACCTGTTATTTTGTACCAAGCCGAAGAGAAATGACAAGAATTCAAAAACTATGAAGTGTATTCGCTGTATCCTTATGTATGCAAATATCGTCACTTTCCCGTAGGGCACCCGCAATTTGATGACGTAGAGAACATTCAACATTACGAAGAATTGAATAAGTGCAAAGTCTTATCTCCCACCGTCTTTTATCATACCTATTTACTTCAGCATTGCCAAGGAAAACTGACGTTTCCTTTGTGTTGTACATATGCCGAAACGTGCAACCAAGACCGACCTCATCAGCACACCCATGAAGTACGCGCCTTGAAAAAACATGGGTCAGCGTGAAATTGTTTAAAGCTCTGGACCATGGATGCCAGATGTTAGAAGTATACGAAATGTACCATTTTCCCAAGGCAGAGACACATCAAGGTATTTTTTGCAGAATATGTGGATGTCTTTTTGAAACTTCAACAAGAAGCCTGCAGCTATGCGTCCTGGTGCCGCACTCCCGAAGACCAAAAAAAAATTCAAAGTGAAATACTGGTACCAGTAAAGAACCACTTTAGATGTTGTAAAGAAAACGAAGGAAGGCAGTCTTTTGGCAAAGTGATGTTAACTTACTTGTGGGGTACAGTGGCACAACGATCGTCTTTACCCAAGACAAGAGTATTTGCCTGAACCTTCCCGTTACTTTCAGATGATTCACGAAAAATCTAAATACATGAACCACTTGGACCTCGTTCGTGAGGACTTGATTGTAGTCAATTATGACGAAGAACAGAACTTTGTAGAAGCCAACGAATTTGGAAATATCATTGCGTCTTACGCGACAGCCCATGCTCGCGTAAAACGGTACGACGTTTTAGAACTGTTGGGAGGTAGTGTGCTGTGTTTTGACAATGACAGTTGCATCTACATAACTCGCGTATACCACTGTTACCCTAACATCGAAAGAGACAGATTAGGAACCTGGACAGATTATTATACCGACGACAAGATTCTAAGTTTTGCAAGTGGCGGTGTTAAATATTACGGCTAAGAATACCGAAACCAACATGGAGAAATGCAAACAACAAGAGTAAAATGAAAAAATTTACTTTCAATTATCGCACTAGTCGAGTCGTGAACTTTGACATGCTAAATGAAACCTTGCAGTCATGACAGAATAAAACTTTAATGTGACCACCTACGAACCGCACAATATTGTACGTTTACCCACACACCAAATCATTGGTCGACCATTGGAGAATGTGTATCAAAACATGTACGAGAAAAGAGTTCCGCTTCCTAATTATGGTAACGTTAGGAAAGATGAAACATTTTACGACTTTCTGGATTTGATTTAATTGCACAGGTGGCTTACACATTATTGCTAATTTTTCTGTCCAGTAGTATAACTGGACTAGATTTAAAATAAGTACGGAGCCGGCGTTTCAATGTATACAACATCCATAGGCTGGCTTGCTCAGTACCTTTTCTTCCTGGGCCCCACTCGGATAGCTCAACATGGCGGAATGTGAAACTATTTTCACCCGCCATTATCACCACTTGTGTTATTGCACACCATTAGCAGATCTGATTGGTTGATAGGGTATAGTATATATTCCCACTCACCCATGGTCTTACATACAGATCGATATTTGCTCAATAGCGACTCCGACATGACGGCCAAATTAAATAGTACTCTTTGAGTACATAAATAACTGGAAGATGTGACACCAACTCCTTCCCCCAGTATTATTTATATAAACAGCTTTGCTGGAATTTAAACAGTGATGCATGTCCCTAGTTGGCGCACATAACTATAATTCAAATTTCTGTATCATTGTTATTTTTTTGGTAAAGGGATATTTTCATGTACGTCCTCGCTTCAGAGGTATAAAGCGACCCATATGTGATGTGAAAAAAATAACCACACAAAGGAATTCCAAACTCATAGGCAAACAAGAAAAAGAAGGCTGGACATTTTATCAACGTAGTCACTTACATAGGATTCCGGTCTCTACAAACATCACCGCCAAGAATGGCATTTTGCAGCTAAAATCCTGACGCAGTATTACTATGACATCTTTGAGGCCCGACCACTATCCCACCTGTTCGATGCGGCGAAGCACCTGGCAAGCCTTCATGACATACAGTTTCTAAGAGTTTGTGACGACTAACAAAGACTGCGGCGTGCATCTACCATATGGACGAAAGACGAGGGACTTTCACCAAACACGCCATACATCCCTTCTAAGGGCTACTGCCATTTACTCAAACGAGTTCTCGTTTGGTACGAGAACTCTATTTGAACAAGCTCTTTTACGAAACCAGACTTGATCGATTTTGAACACCGCTCAAAATTCACAAAACATTTTTACCTAACAGTAACTAAACTTATACATGTCGCTTAGACATATTAAATTTTAAATTGTTACGAACTTATAATATTACGCTCCGTACTAGTAATATTGGTATGATAGGAGTTAGGAAAAAGTTTACGACTTTATGGATTTGACTTAACTGCACAGGTGGCTTACACAATATTGGTATTTATTCCGTCCATTAGTAAAACTGGATTTGAAATAAGTACGGCTATGGCGTTTCAAGGCTAACAAAATCCATGGGCTGGCTTTCCGAGGTTTTTTCCTTCTTTGCAACCACCAGAAACTCTCAACATGACGATGTGAAAACTATTTTTCACTCATCATTATTTTGTGCCATTGCACATCTAGTAGCTCTCATCACATTGGATGAGCGTGTGTTTGGTCTATTCCCTCTCTCCCTCTCACCCATGCCGATAGTCTCTCAATAGCCACTCCGGCATGACGACCAAATTAAATAGCACTCTATGAGTGACTAAGTGCCCGGGGGGATGTGGCACCATTCCTTCCCATGTGGGATTAATTAAATAACCGTTTTTACCGGACTAAACAGTGCTACATGTACCTAGTGTACGAAAAGCACTATAATTCAATATTCGTTCGTTCGTGAAAACTGTGGTGAGGGCATCATTACAGAAACCACCGCCAGCGTTCGCGATGTCTCGTACCGAAGATTGGGACATGGAACTGGAGCTATGACGCCAAGAGTGGGAACCCAAGCGTCCACAGCAGCAGCAGTATCAGAATGTATGTGAAAGGGATGCACTCTTCACAATACCTCAAACCGATGACTGGGAGAGTGGAGCGAATTAAACCTGTTTTTCACTCCCCATCTTTACCAATTCGATGGAGAACGATTGAAACCGTAGATGTGTGTCGTGCTCGGCCTGAGAGGTGCGGACAGTAATCAGGTTCAAGTGAAATTGACAAACAAAAAGCCCTTCCCAGGGCTAACCAAATCTCTAGAAAAGAGAGACTAATCAAGTTGCTAACTAGTGTGAATGTGTAGTGGTACTATAAACACTGACACATTAGCTGATACGTGTGTGTTGGTGTGTGCCCGCATACGCTTGTGTGTTTCTTTGTGTATGTGTCTGACTGTTTGCGTTTGTTTGCGAGTATATGTGTTTGTGTAACTTTGTGTGTTTCTTTTTTATCATAACCTAATCAAAACGTTTGGTATTTGTGTGTTGGTGTGATCAATATTTATTTTAGGTTAGCTCATTTCACTATGGGAATGTTTGGTACGTGATATGGGTAATTGTTGAGAGGGGATATAAAGTAAAGCGTTCGTCAATCGCCCCATTCTACACAGAAGTTAAACGAGTGGCTTCAAACCATATGGAAAAGATGATAAAATTGCATGGGGTGGTGGATACCCTAGGCATGGTAGAATAGATGCTGGTCACATTGGATGATGGGGCTTATAACCCATAGCGTCTAAAAGTGGATATATATAATTTGAAAAAAAGGGAACGAAATTTTGAAAGTTCTAATCAAGCAGGAAAAAGCGGATAAATAGAATAAGACGAAAAGGTGATGGAAAATAATGAGAAGTTGGTGAAGGAGAAGATGAGAGGAGAGAAAATAGAAGTGAAACTGGTCCTTTTCAGGGTCACTTAATTGCCTCGAAATTATCTAATCGCTTGCCTAAAAATGTTTAGTCGACTTTGTGTATAATAGATGTTCATAAATCTATGCTGTGTAATATGTCTGTGCCTCTGTCTATGTCACTAACCATGTCTATAGCCATGTCTCTATGTATATCTCTATTTGGTCCAAGAGTAATGTATAGTCAGATCAGCCCTTGTAACACTGTTCCGCCCGATTGAGGTGAGCCCCTTGCAACACTATTGCAAGTGTTCAGTACCCTGACATCACCTCTATTCAATTCCTTTTTTCCCTAGGCAGTCCCAACCTATTTCAACCTTTCCTTTCTCCTGTTATATTCCCACCCATGTTAAAATTTCCCCATGTTAAATTCCCATTGTACCCAGGGAACAACGCTCCCCCTTCACTACTATTATTCCTTCAACTGGATTGAGAATTCATCCAAGAATATTCTGAATGGGCTGCGTCGACCTGCCGAATTGTCCCGTGATACATTTTAATGACTTTTTCAAAAGTTCTCCCTTGCTTCCCGTATTTAACCTAGAAAGTCATATTTCAAGGGAATACTAAGGAAACTTTTGTGCAGAACGAGGGATTTCAATGATCAATTTGATTTTGTGTGTGGAATTTTTAACATTGCTTTAACAATTTTTCAGTCATATCGCTACGACGTCTGCAGTGTGGTAGTTTATAGTGATGTCTAGCACTGGGACATCATGCTGCAGACACGTAGCATGATGTCCCACCCTGACATTATCCTGAAACCAGGCCAACCAGTCCTAACACTAGCCTCTTATTCTGATCGCCAAGCGAGGTAGCTGTTAGTACAATTTTTATGAATTTGGTATAACTCCGTCGGGGATCAAACCCACGACCTCCCACATGCAAGGCGGACGCCCTAGCAACTAAGCCACCAGAGCAGTCTTCAACAATCAGCATCGTACAAATATCCATGACAGTTTCTGCGGGGAAAAATTATATTAAGGTTTGGATCTTTAAACAAATATCTAAATATTGAATATATTTTTAATGATTTATTCAAAATATATTGGAATTAAATTGGTATTTAATACCTGTTATATCCATACACTAACAAAGTTTTGATACTACATTGTTGATCTACAATATTTCAGATAGCCAATATTCAGTATTTTTGCATATTATTGAGATCTTCCCACTTCTGCCAGAATGGAAATGTACATGTCAACTCAGCAGCATGCTGAACGATATAAACGAGGATAACAGCTGCATCCATTTCTAAACAATTTTAATTAAAAAAATATGTAAAAGAATGCTACATAAAGGTCAACAGTTATCTTCTTTTCTAGGTCGGTTCCGATCTAATATTTCCCATAGCAAAATAACTGTAGGCCATGATAAATCAACTCCTTTCAGCCTGAACTATCCAAATTAATCTTTAACAAACAAGAAAAGGAGCTCTAACTACCATGCTTGTTGAACAGATGATTTCTATATAATGTTATCAAAGAATGCATATTGCATACAACAAATTAAGTTATAACACTACAATAAATCAAATGCATGTTTTATGTCAAATAGGCATGGATCAAAGAATTCACAATAGTTGCACTTACCTTGTGAAAGCATGGAATCGGTTATTGAAGAACATGATTAAATAATTCAAATCAAACTTGAAGGCATGCAGATATATGATGCCTCTACCAGGAACATTGTTCAATAAATGGATGAACAATTAACAAAATGAACAAAAATAAAAGCATACCTCCTTGGAACACATCTTTACTGAGTACATGGTGAAAATTACCATATGTGGCTGACAAAACATTAACCTGCTTGGAGCCAGTATGTACTGCGCACATGCCCGTAAATGGTTGGTGAAATGTTCATTAATTCAGATTTTAACTGACAGTTTTGATTATGCATACATCATTTACTCCAATAGTTAGGTCAAGAAAGGTTACAAGTAGACAAATTGTTAAGATGTATTTATCTCTCTTTTAGTCTTAATGTAAACAATAACACTTTATCTATACAGCCTGAGAGTGTGGACTTCTAATATCAATATAAATGTTAACACTTTATCTATACAGCCTGAGAATGTGGACTTCTAATATCAATATAAATGTTAACACTTTATTTATACAGCCTGATAGTGTGGACTTCTAATATCAATATAATTGTTAACACTTTATCTATACAGCCTGAGAGTGTGGACTTCTAATATCAATATAAATGTTAACACTTTATCTATACAGCCTGAGAGTGTGGACTTCTAATATCAATATAAATGTTAACACTTTATCTATACAGCCTGAGAATATGGACTTCTAATATAAATATAAATGTTAACACTTTATCTATACAGCCTGATAGTGTGGACTTCTAATATCAATATCAATGTTAACACTTTATCTATACAGCCTGTGGGTGTGGACTTCTAATATCAATATAAATGTTAACACTTTATTTATACAGCCTGATAGTGTGGACTTCTAATATCAATATAAATGTTAACACTTTATCTATACAGCCTGAGTGTGGACTTCTAATATCAATATAAATGTTAACACTTTATTTATACAGCCTGAGAGTGTGGACTTCTAATATCAATATAAATGTTAACACTTTATCAATAGAGCCCGAGAATATGGACTTCTACAGTCTTAATGTAAACAATAACACTTTATCTATACAGTCTGAGAGTGTGGAATTCTAGTCTCAATATAAACGATAACAATTAATCAATACAGCCTGAGAATATGGACTTCCACAGTATTAATGAATGCAATAACACTTTATCAAGAAAACCTGAGTGTGGACTCTAGTCTTAGTGTAATCATTAACACTTTATCTATATGGCCTGAGAGTGTGGACTTCTATTCTAAAGTCAATGTCTTAATGTAAAATTACCACTTTATCTAGAGAGCCAGTGTGGACTTGTACATTATAATAATATTTATTGTCTCACTGTAACGATATTATTCATCAATACAATCCCTCACTATAACACAATTCAGTCCTTCATTAAAACACTGTTCAATATCTCTCACCATAACACTAATCAATGTCATTGTTAAAACAGTATTCAGCCCTAGTCACAACACCATTCAATCCTTCACTATAATTTTACAGTTCTTACTATTCATTATCCTTCACTATAACACTTTTCACTTTCCTTGAGCAGCAGAAGGGGCGAATCAGACAACATTTTTAGACAAGTTTTCACTGAAATCACGCTTAAAAACAATGCAACCAATGACATCAGACCCAAAATGTGTGTGTGAATCTGATATCGTTTCATGGATTAGGTCCAAAAAAAAAATATGAAAAAATCAATGAAATTAATGAAATCCTCCATCGATTTTTTGGGAAAAAGGGACTACAACGTCGTTGTCACTCACCCCTTCTGCTGCTATGGGTTAACCGAATATTTGATCCAGTCCGATACGATATCGTGTTCCAGACTTTGTCTGGGGGACATGTAAATCACTACGACGAAAATCACTACGACTTTACAAATAGACTAATTTGTAAAACCTCTTCATGTAAATCAATCAGATTATTAGACTGGTCAGTGAGTTTGAAATTAATTCTGGTTAATGAATTATTATGACACCGCATATAGACTGGATTCACCGGAGACTCAATTATTAAAAACCCTGGAGGAGCTGTTGGTGCAAATGAATACAAAATATATCCTTGCTGAGCTTGATTTGATCGTTCTAGATTAATTTGATAGCTTCCTTCGATCACATCACATACTAAATTGAGCGCAATCACCGTTGAAATATTCACATTGAACGGAGCAATATGCCTGCCACCACCATCTGGGTCATTATTATGGGTCAGGATAGTTGTTTGTGGTTGTGATGGTGTTTTTTTCCACGTATCATGGATTTTTTTGAAACCTTCATCGATGGCATCATCGAGAGATTTTTGTAGTTCTAAGAGATTATATCCTGGTAGTTTGAATGTTGGAATATCTCTTATGCGGATCTTATAGTCTATTGCAAATAAATCTCTTGTTTTAGGACTACTGTCACCTAATACCTCTTGAATAATTTGTGAATGAAATGTTTCCATGTCATTGATGATTTTGTTACATGTTTCTACGACACTGATAAATTCATCTCGGGTGAGAGTGCCTGATCTAAGGGATATAAACAACAACGAAATATCGCTATTGAAAGCTGTGAAATTTTCAGTGATTTTATCCCCGTTAGCAAGATGATGAATAAGTTTTATTTTTTCATCATATTCTACTCTAATGAAAAAATACGACTTATCATAATATCTATAGCTTTTTATTGGATTATCAGATTTTATCCTGTCTGTGATATAATCGGTTTTTTGTGGTTCTGGTAATTTAACGGTTTTTCCACCGGGTGGTAATTCAGGCCATCCTAGTACGGTTCTAATAGAACTCTGATAGATATCTACGACGTATCCTTCTCTGCTTATTTCAATGGCAGATGATAGTGTCGGCACATGAACTGTTATAGCTATTTTTGATTCTTTTCCAGTAATCGATTTTATTCTACGCGCGAATTCATCATTGATTTGTTCAATTTGATATGATCCGGTTGGTATGGAAACAACATTCCAGTCTGGAGTTCCGTCGGGTTTATTCTTATTTGCAAATACCAGTGAATTATTGGGTTGTTGACCACCAAATGATTTTGACCTAATATTTGGCCAACTGTGGTATACTCGTAATTTTGCTAGCGCTATCTCCTTCACTGGGACCGGAGAGGGGAAATTCACACTGAATTCTGGATTCGTTGAGGTTATTGAGATCATGCTTGTTTGTACTGGGTTTGTGTTCTCCACTATTTGTTGAAGTAATTCCATCGGTGTTGTCATTGTTATTATACTCATGTTTTTGTACTTCTAATTTTGACATCGCAGAATCATATATATCTACCATCGCTGAAAACTCACTCTCTGATATAATTGTATCATCGAGCGATGACGATATCAATGAGGATAATTGCGAGTATGCAGTGGACACAACATGAAATTGAATTATGTAGTCTTGTAGTTTCCGTTGGCTGCATGAGGATATTTTTTTGTGATTATTGAAATAATTCCAGCGATTGTTGTTGCCGCAGAAATGCAAATTGGAACAGCTATCGGAGCCATCATTGTCACTGAAGACAGTATAATACAGGCTCCGGTGATTACACCACTCACTGAATACACAGTAACATCAATTGCGGTAATTCTCCTGCGATATTTTTTAATTTTCAATTCATACTCCTCAGACAGGGTTTTGAGTCTAGTTTGATATTCTCTGACCTGATCATAGCGATATTGCGATGATGAAATCATTTTTTATTTTAACAACGCTAGCGTTTTCAATTGTGAAATCCTTTCAATTTATTTACTTAAATCCGCTACGAATTCCACATACCACGTCGTTGAAACCCCAATCAAAGCTCTATAAGTAGTTGTTATAGTGAACTTTTCAGTTGTACCCTTGTCGATGATCGTTGAAATCGTATTGTTGGCCCCGGATGAACTCGACGATGATATATTAAATTGAGGCCATGGTGTCACTAGTGTTAATCGATAAATACCCTTAATGGTTGCAGCGATATCTAATGTGTTGTTTGTAGGTGTCCACGCAAATGATCCGTGTTGGATCGTGTATACTAAGTTGTTGGTTTTCTCATGAGGAATTTTTGTTTTTTCAATGGCTGTTATCATCCTCGTTGCATCCCCTTTGATGTCTTCGATGAAAGTTTTCGTCTCATCGATGGATTTTTTAATATCAGGGAGTTTTAGTTCAATTTTATCTAACGGGGTTCCAATAAATTTATCAATGATATTTCTACGAAAAGCATTATAACTTCGTATATGATCATCCGGCTCACGGCTGTGGGTGGTAATCTTGTTGTCTTGGGTGGTAATCTTGTTGTCGTTGTCGGCAATCATGCGGTTGTTGGTGATAATCATCTTGTTGTGGGTGGCAATCGTGTCTGTGATCGTAGACACAAGTGCGCCTGGTTTAAGTCGTCCGTCGTTGGAATACAGCGCAATAGAGTTTTCAGCGGCGTCGCGCTGCCGTATCAAAATATCATCCAGAGAAATATTACTGGTTTTCAATTTACCCTGATCGGAAAATAACGCAACGGTGTTCTCGATTGCATTTTGTTGTTTAACTAAAATATCATCCAGAGAAATATTACTGGTTTTCAATTTACCCTGATCGGAAAATAACGCGATAGTATCCTCGATTGCATTTTGTTGTTTAACTAAAATATCATCCAGAGAAATATTACTGGATTTCAATTTACCCTGTTTGTCTTGAAATACAACTATTTCATTCGGGTCAACACTTGTTAAGTTCAACGTCTCAGCTATTTCATCTTTAATTTTTTTTGTTATATCCTTGATAGAATCAGGGGTTGCAGTGCCATCGGGTTTGGGTTTCAGAGGTCTTCCCCAAATATCAATCATGTTATTGTAAAACTCTTTCTCTCTCTAAAAAGCGATTACTAGTGTAGTCATTAACGACAATATGAGGTGGTTTTCCCCTTGGGTTACCCAAGGAGTTAGAAATAGCGTCAAGGACATTTAATACTTCACTGCCGCATATTGGTGGGTCATTGATTTGTTGTGTTGGTAGCGTAGAATACCAAGTCTTCATTGGAAGGGTTTTTATATACCGCATAAACTCTTTTGGTGGGGCTAATCCATATGAATCAAAATAGACAATCCCACGTGGATCAATAGCGTATGCAACCCAGTGAGTTCCAAGTCCGGTGCTGTTCTCGAGATTAATAATACCTGTTTCAGTTTTGTTTGGTTGATGTGGTAATTGATCTTTCATAAAAACACCTCTGAAATTTTTAATCACTAGTTTTTTAGCAGCATCCATTAAATCAAAATTGGACATGGGAACCATAGGTTCGGAAATTGAAGATTTCTGAATTAATAAACCGTTCCTGGTAGTCTCAGGCCTGATCCGTGAACGGATCTCCCGCTGTACCATGAATACGGGGTCCCTGGTAGTCTTAGACCTTTTCCGCTGTACCACGAATACGGGGTTCCTGGTAGTCTTAGACCCAATCCTTGAACGGATCGTCTCTTTTTTTTATATCCTTGTCCAGCTGCCTTTTTCAACGCCATTCCTGCTGCAGTACCAACGGCTCCTAACGCTGCTGCTTTAGCCACCGCTGGGGCTGCTGCTGCAATCAATGCTGGTATTGCAGCTAACAATGGAAATATACCACCCGTTTTCATCATATTTTTAATAGCAGCCGCAGAAAGAGTAATCTGAACACCTTTTTTATCCTTGAAAGCATCATTGAAATGTTTCACCTGACGAGTTGTCAGCGATAATTTATTTTCACCACCAGTCATTTGATTGGGTTTCAACGTGATTGTGGTTCCACATTTTTTAGCTGATTCTGATTGCAATTTTTTGATTTGACCAGGAGTTAACGTAACACTAATAACACTATATGACATTATACATAATAGATTGATTCTAATTCAATGAAAAATCGAGAAAAATCAATCAAAGATTTTCTACTGGGGCATCTACCACTCTCATTCGTCCACCAACACCTTCAAGTAACATTGATTTATCACTGAGAATGACAGCAACCGCTCTATAATCAGCAATAGCACCACGAGTCACATTAGCTCTAAAGTGTATATCAACAACTGACTGTCTCATCAAATCGAGATGTTCCAGTGAGAAGTAATAGATCGGATACAGATTCTTAAAATCAAATTGTGATATTTGCAAACCAGTATCTACATTTTGATCGCGTGCCATAAATGACAACAGACGATGATAAACTCGTGCAATATGATTTTCTGTGTAATTAAGTTGTATATCCTCGGATGGTTCCTGCTGGCCGTTTATTCTCAGTGAGACGTCTTTCACACCTAATTGATCAAATATCATATGACTGAAACGTTGATTGCCAACTCGTGTGTTATCCTGTAACGCAATAAATATATGACGTGGCGCAGAAACGCCTTGTTTTGATGCTAGGTTCCAAGTGAATAACCCGTTGATATTTGATTGCTTCACATCTGTACTCACGGTTAGCCAACTCAACAACGACTTTCCTCCTTGATCCATAAATGATAGTAATCGTCCTTCTGCGGTGATTGCTGGAGTCAACACTGGCATCCACAATGATATTTTCGTTAAATTGACTTTACCAGCATCAGCATTTGGATTTGCATTGTCTGCTGGAATCCTCCAAATTGCATCATTATCATCACTTTTTCGTACAAGCGATACTGTATGCTTCGCCCCGTAGATAACTTTTCTGACGTTTCTACAGAATCCAAATATGTGATGCAGTGGAATCGCGCATGAAAATGATTTACGCGCTCCTTGCAACATTGCGTTTCGTGTTGCAGCTCCTAGATTGAAATTAGCATCGTTGTTTATAATCATATCCTCGATACCAGCAACATTAGCAGGGTTAGCAGCACGATCCTTTGGTTGTCTTATAATAAATGGATTTCCTCCAGCGGTATTCTTACCATCTTTTGCAAACATCATAGATGGACCCGCTGATCTGGTATAATCATCAGAATATCTCGCTAGCCCTATGATTGTTGTGGCCACATCAACTTCACGATCTATGGACTCAATTTCTTTTCCATCAATGAGATATCTAGCACTCTCAAATAGCGCCATAATACCATTATTGACAAAACCGACTTGAGTACCAGCTGGATACGGTGCTGGTACAGCAGTAGTATCAGCAGCTGTTACAATTTCTCCTTCTACTTCAATAAATGCTTCACAGGGCAAAAAGTATTTACTGGTATCATGGACTTGAAGATCAATTCTTGCTCGACTATTTGAGTCTATGGCATGATAGGCGTAATATTGATAATCGCGTACAGAATCATTCTTGGGGACTGGGGCGTCTATATCAAATGCTGGATCAGGTGACCTTTTGAACATTTTATTCTATTTATCAGAGTCTAAATCGTGAAATCGTAAACGATTTTTCCATTTCATCGACGTAGTTTTTTAAGGCCACTTCCTGCTATCATGTTTGCAATATTGCTTTGGTCCCCTTGATTTACCATCGACGCTAGTTTTTCATCTACTGCGTTATTTATTATTTTACTAACACTTGCAGGCATTTCTTCTGTAGACGGTAACGGTTTCTTTTTTCGCCCCACTAATGATGTTATTTTATCCTTCGCAGTTGAAAACGCTTTCCCGGCAAGATCTCCAACAGTACTAATACCCTTATCACGAATAACATCAATGGCTTTCATTGATAATTGTTTAGCTAACGGCATCACTTTTGGGGCCATTCTTGAAAAGAATCCTAAAATGGTATTGCCGAGGCCATCTCCGTAGTATGCTCTATAAACTGGAAACCGTGAATTAACTACATAGACGGGGGTTGGTTTATCATGATTGTAGTGTACGATCATTATTATAAAAACAATAGTGTTTTCAATTGTTATTTAATCACTATGATACCCATTTGCTAACTCGTCAATGAAATCTCGATAGGTTTTGATATCCATGATACCGCCGGCAAATAACCGTCTACAGATATCAGCTGCTTCATTAATTATTTCTGGAGAGTTATTTCCAGCTCGTTTTCCTCCGATGAGAACATCTAATCGTGATATATCATTGATAACACTATCAGGACAAGTGTTTCCAATCCTTGGATTTCCTAATCCACTTCCGCTATAACCAGTTGCTTCATCTAGTTTGTCTGTATCCGTGGTTTGTAAATAATCAAGAGTATCATCATCATCATCATCATCAGGTGGTAGTTGTTGTTTTTTAGGAGAGAAAGATATTTTCTTTGCAGGTTGCTCTCGCTTTCTTTGCAATTTTGGCGGTTTTTGTTGTTGTTTTAGTTCTTCATATTGATTATACACGTGATCCACAATCTTGATATATTCGATATATGATGCACTATCCGTCTTTTTTTGACTTTTTCCAGTTTTGATTTTGTAGAATATATCAGCCCAATGAGTGAAATTCTTAACATATTTATGATGTTCTGGTTTCAACATTTTTTTTCTGTTTTCATAAGAAGTAACAACAAGCGTAGGAATTTCTGTTGAATCAGTCTCATCAATTGCTGCTAACCCTTCTTCGTTAAATCTCATGCGTAAATCCTCTACTGTTCTCTTTGATTCTGTTTGTTTTGTTTGTTCAGTTTTCGCTGCTATTTTTTCGAGTTCACCAATAACAGATTTTCCCGTCTCGGGATCATCTCCCAGTATAGCACGCTCTACCCCCTTCGTTGCTGTTGTTACTGGTTTAAACAACTCTTCAGACCCCAGAGCAAAATCAGTTTGTAAACTCTGTCGTTGTTGCAGTTTATTTCTTACAGAGTCACGAATTGGTATAAATTTCTTAATTGCATCCAGTCGTTCACGAGCCAATCGGGTTGTTAATGCCTCATTGACCATTATTTGAAATCGCAAACTATTTTTCAATTGCAAAACACTTTTCCCACTTTTGTTACATGTCGGATGATTTTTTAACACAGTCATGGAAGCGTTATTTCATCCTATAACAGCTTCTATCAATGATGGAGAAAGTATCAAAATTGTATATAAATAAAATAATACTGATAGTTTCTCCACTTTTTTGACATGTCGGATGATTTTTGATATGGTCATGGAAGTGTTATTTCATCCTATAACAGCTTCTATCAGTGATGAGGAAAGTCACATAATTGTATATAAAATTAATAATACTGTGACTTTCCTCACTTTTCCATTGACCATCCATTAAAGGTCCATAGATTTTTTATTCACTGATTTTGACATTTTCAATCCAAAAATGCTAAAAAAATGAAAATCTCTTGAGGGTCGGAATGATAAATGGTCGGTCACAATCAAAAAATGATAATGGTCGGGCAATCAATGGTCGGGCAATCAAAATTGTTCATTTTCTTGAATTAATGCTCGTAGATTTCTAATTTTAGAGTTGACTTCTTTTTTCAATTCGTATTCGTTACCTAATTCTTTTCGTATTCCTTCTACGATAGTATACAACGGGACGAACACACTGATGTCACTGGAAAATGAAAGAGAGTCTTTAATAGAATTCTGAATTTTTTTGATGAGTGCATACTTCTTGGGTAGCATATATTTGTTAGTGCTAACCCCGTATTCTATATCCTGAAAATCAGACACAATTTGATCAGGATTTAACCCATCTGATAGTTTGATATCCTGATTTTTCAATTTTGCTATTTCAACTATGATGCTATTCATGTTTTCAGAATTCATTATTCTATAAGAATGACATATCTCTAATTGAAAAATATGAAGCATTAGACATAACTAAATTGAAATTTTTGCCCCGTCTTTTTTGAAATAGCCGATCGATAAATCCTCCCTGCAACTTTTTGAACAGAAGTTGGACAAATATCGAAGTGCCTACCGGCTTCATTCATAGATGAAAATATTTTTTCTTCATTAGTTGTTGTATTCAAAGATGTCACAGGTCTCTTCCAAACCGTTTTGCAAGTGCCAGCTCTTCCTCGTTTGGAATTCTCACTCAGTGTGATAGCCTGCAGATTTGATACAGAATTATTCCTTGGATTAGAATCCTTGTGATAAATAACAAAACCATTCTCGATCAATCCATAATGACATTCATACACGAAACGATGATTGAGATAAGTTTTCTTTTCTTTTCCTCCGCCAACAGTAAACCTCAAATACCCTTGATTACTCACAAAACCGACCGGTTTCTTCATTCTACAGTGTCTTACAACACCATCACTGGATGCTTCATATTTTGTAATCACCGGATGTGGTCTGAATTCTTGGTTCATATATACTATTCTATTGTTTGTCTAATTCAGTGTTTGGTTCAATAATTACATCACTGGAAAATCTTTCGATATAGTCTTGCGGAGTTCTTATGATTTTATCCTTGATGTTGTCAGGGTCAAAGACTTTTTCAGGGTCATAATTTCTGATGGATTGTCCATTTTTTATTCTTTTATCATAATAACGCTTCAATTCCCTATATCGCCTACCACCACAATCAATACACAATTGTGATCTTCCCTTGACCCCAACCCCACATCGAATACAGGGTAACGGACCAAAACTTCCACGTCGAAAACTTTGCATATGATACCTACAGTATTCATTTTTTCTGCATGATTTGTTACACGGGGTTACATTTCCCATCATGAGCCATTTGCAGTGATTCATTATACATAAAACTTTCATTTAAATGTTTGTTTTTTATATAGCATGAAGGAGTTCAAGAGATTGACTTCGAAAAATGCTAAATTCAATGCTGATAGAGAGTTCAAGAGATTATTGAAAATCAATCCTAGATTTAATCTCGATAGACCCAAAAAACGTCCAATAGACGGAAACATGAAAGAGTTTAAGAGATTATTGAAAATCAATCCTAGATTTAATCGCGATAGACCCAAAAAACGTCCAATAGACGGAAACAAACGTAACAAACGTCCAAGAGACGGAAACATGAAAGAGTTTAAGAGATTATTGAAAATCAATCCTAGATTTAATATCGATAGACCCAAAAAACGTAACAAACGTCCAAGAGACGGAAACATGAAAGAGTTTAAGAGATTATTGAAAATCAATCCTAGATTTAATCGCGATAGACCCAAAAAACGTCCAATAGACGGAAACAAACGTAACAAACGTCCAAGAGACGGAAACATGAAAGAGTTTAAGAGATTATTGAAAATCAATCCTAGATTTAATATCGATAGACCCAAAAAACGTAACAAACGTCCAAGAGACGGAAACATGAAAGAGTTTAAGAGATTATTGAAAATCAATCCTAGATTTAATCGCGATAGACCCAAAAAACGTAACAAACGTCCAAGAGACGGAAACATGAGATCATCATGGAAGGATGCTCAATTCAATCTTGATATAGTTTCTAATACACCCAAGAATAAAATTCTTGATAAACCCATCAGAGACTGTTTTAATGAATTCAAGCGTGATGGAGCATCTTATTGTTGGTCAACATTTCGAATTGATGGTGTTGTTGACGCTACCATGAATGATGAAAAGGCAGCAGTGATCATTTCACGTGTTGGGGAAAAAAGTCATTTTTTCCGAATCAAATTCATTATCCGTGAGAATGGCAAATGAATTATTAAGGATAAATTTGAACCCATTCTCAAGGGCAAAAAAACTGTCACCGTGAACCAGGATTCCAAACCGGGAATTTTGACTGGAATTGATAAACCCTACTACGAAAGATCTTATCCTGTCACAGCAGTTGTTTACGGGATCTATCCGCTCAATGAAAAACCTGATATTTCAAAACTAGCACCCATGAAATATTCGACAGGCCTCAATTGTGTAGCAGAACGAATAATAGAACACTTCACAAATGCGTCCCGGGGAAATAAACTCACTGATCTAAGACGAAAAAAAATAACCGAGTGGGAGTTCACGGTAAAAGAGCATGGAGCAACAATTCAGGATATAACTAAATTAGAAAAATCATTAAGATTTCCAATATCGGTAAGGACAATCACCGGTGAAGTATTATACGAATCGAAATATAAATCACAGGGAGCCCCCATTGAAATTATTGATCATAACGCGCACGCGTGGTCATCTGCAGTAACAATATTCCCACGGGAAAGAACCGTAAAATATCTATCCCAAACCGAAGAGTTTTTTTCAGAGCAGAAATTATTTGATGCTATTTACCATTTGAGTAAAAACGATCCTGTGTCAGCGTGGCTATTTCATAGTAATTCAGACGAAGAATGTAGATTTGATCAGTTTCTAAGGCCTAACGGAGAATTATACCGTACTGAAGAACTGCAGAATCAAATGAAACAACTAGCTAGTGAGTTTTCTGAGGGGGAAATCGAAGATCAATTATTAGCAAACTGTTTCACAGTACCATCCATTGCAGCACATTTTGCTAGAAAGAAAAACGCGTGGAAACAAACACGAAGTGAGTTCTTATCAGATGTCAAATTGTCCTGTCTTGAATACAGCCATGGAGGATTATGGAACACAAAATACACCGCTGATACCGTTATTTCCGTTGATATGATTGCGTGTTATCCAGGAAGTTTTCTTGGGTATGGAGAGTGTGAGAAATATTTCAAACGATTTGGACACCCTACACACGAAATGACCCGTGTTGCTATTAATGGACCACTTCCTGATTTTGATTTAACCGGATTCGCTTGTGTGGTATCATTTGAAATGGCTGAAGGGCTTCATCCGTGTAGTTATCTTTGGATTGGTAAACACATGTCTGAAAAACACTGGATGCCAATAGTGTTATTACGGTATATGCTTGATTGTAAGATGTTAAAATCATTAATTGTCAGTGAAGCAATTATATCCTATCGAGCACAGAAATCAGTCTGGTTACCACAACCTGATCTAGAAAAAATAATTAGCGAAGAGCGAAAACTGTTTCCTGATTTTAATGAACAACAAATCATGGATTGGTCCAGACAGTTATTTGAAATCAGAAACAATGAAGCAAAAAATCTTGGACGAAGAATAATCGGTAAATTTACCCAAGGTGGCAAAGATGATAATACGAAATATTCTTCACGATTGATTATAGACAACGCTGAATACGATTTTGTAATGGCGGATTTAACGAATAAGGGCCTATATGTCAATCGTAAGGACGCATTTATGTCCGATGGAACCAAATTGGGTACAATTGTTACCTACAATGATGGATACCATCCGCAGTACACACATTTGAGAGCTTCTATGCTCGGTTATGCTTCTATTAATTTATTTTCAATGATCAATAGATTTCCTACCACCGCAGTTAGAGTTGCCACTGACTCATTTTACATAAATAGCAAAATGGCTGATTTTAAGGCTACTGGCAACGAGAAATGGGGATCATGGAGAATTAAGAAAGAAATGATTCATGATTATATTCCATCAGCAGATGTTACCATTGAAAATAATTACTTAGAAAGCAATCAGTGTTCAGAATTTTCTAGTGCACCACCGATTTCTGATCCAATATGCCTGTATAAAACAGTTTATTTAAACGGCTGTGGTGGGTCAGGAAAAACAACCCGGGCAATTGAGTTATTTCGTGTTTCCAATCCAAACATGATTGTGCTAACACCAACTCATAGACTTGCAAGAGAAATGATACAGAGAGGGGTAAATGCCTGCACTTATCACAGCTTTTTCCGATGGAAGGGAGATAAATGGACTCCTGAGCGCATGGGAGAGAAATTTATTCCTGAAATTATCATTTGGGATGAAATAGACACAGTGTCAGAAGATGTCTTAAAAATATTTCTTGAGTGGTTGTTATTGAAGAATACAAAAGTCGTCATGTGCGGTGATCACGGGCAACCACCACTATTTGTCGGTGCATCCCCCCATGAATGGCTAAAGGGTTTTGTAGACTATTATGAAGAAATTGATACCGATCATAGATCACTTGATAATGAATTAAAAGAATTGAAGAAACTAATTAGATTACAACCGGATAGAATCCAGTGTGAAATAACCCGTGAAATAATTTCGGAAACTCCCATGAATGAGTTTTGGGAAGCGTGGAGACCAAATGATTTAATCATTGCAAGTAGAAAAATAGTCAGGGACACACTTCAGATGAAGTTATTTGAATTGCATAAACAAAAATTTGCAACACTTCCAGTACCGTTATGTTATAGGCCATCGGATACGCGAAAACAGAATATTGAAGTTGATATTCCAGGACAAAGTGAAAAACAGAATTTAGTATTAAATGATATTGTGCTGGTTGATATCAATGTCGTTGAAGATGCATTGCGTGCTAATAAATCCCCGTGGACGCTAGGATACGCAGCAACAATACACTCTTCACAGGGATTGACTATATCGGATACAATTGTTTGGATGGTGGATAATCGCATCGAATGGTCAAATTTAGTCTATCTTTCAGTATCCAGAGTACGAAAAATAAATCAACTTCGAAGAATTGTCTTCGATGATGAAATCATTGGCGATGATGAAATCATTGGTGACGATAATGATATTATTGATAAAAAACTCTCCGGTTACAAACAACAGGACAAAAAAAAACAACGAGAATTTGATATTGATGCTGAATTAATAATCACTTTGAAGAAACAACAGAATAATCACTGCGCGAGTTGCAATTGTATAATGCGTTGGCAGTATTCGGATAAGGATCCTCGCCAATTCACCGTAGACAGAAAAAATAACAATCTCGGTCATGTCAGAAATAATGTGATGTTGACTTGTCTTGAGTGCAATAGACGCAAGGGTGCTAGGTAAGACCATGCGGTGGTAATTGAGTATCGTCAGGAATTACTTGTAGTTGTTGTCTAGTAAACCCACGCTGAGGGGCAGTTGAATCCAGTTTATAGATTGGAAGTCTACCCGTAGATCGTGTTATACTAGATATCTTATGCGTAGTGACGCTCCAAATAGGATCAGTAGCCCTTTTTGTACCACCCTCAAGCTCTCCTGGTTCATATAAATACCTCACAATGACATTACTACCAAGAATTGGTTCTTTGAAATCTTTTTGTGGTTTTTCAGGTATCGACTTCTTTTTAATCGCGTTGATAGGTTTCATGTTGATGGTTCTAGTAATCTCGTTATTCAGTGCGGTAACTACACCTGGTAACCTTTTAACCCATTCACGGGATCTTTTTTCTTGGATGAATTCTTTTGCATATTGATATCCAAATAACCGCTCAGCAAGAATCCGATTAAATCGTTCTACAATGGCCTGATCACGATGCAGTGCAGTATGCCCTCGTCTGATAGCGACATTGTGATATTTCATTGTAGATAACACTGCACCCTGAAATTCCTTGCCCGGGTCAACTTGTAACAGATTTGGCCAGTGCAGAGGGCTCCTTCGATAAATCCTTTCAAATGCAGAAGCCACCTCAGTGGCTGATTTTGTTTTTAACGGTTCTGCTTCTTTGTATCGACTTGCAATATCAACTACAGTTAACGCATATTTGTAACCACGATCATGTGGCAGAAATAATAGATCAGCCTGATGAACTTCATTAGGAAAGGTCACATCAAAATGCGAGAATTGAATTTGTTTAGGCGGTGGTAGATAAATTTGCCATAGTGCCTGTTTGGATAACCAATGAGCCGCAGTGGTTTTTTTCACTTTTGCGGCGCTAGCGAGTTTACTGATTGCAGCGTTACCCTTCCAGTATCCTCTTGGGGAATAATAAATAGATTCCATGTTGTTATTAATTACCAGCACCTAACATCAATTTACTTTTCATAGCCGATTTTATCAAAAATGAAGCCAATTTTTCTTTGAAGGATTTATCAGGAATAGCATTCAACGCATGAATTAATTTCACATCTGCTAGATGCCTGTGTTGCAAATTGCTGCTTTTATAAGCAACATCATGAAGGTGACAGGCCTTATCAATAGCGTTTATTGGTTCCTCACCGGGTCGGGGCTGATTTTGATCATTGAGTCTGATATCAAGTCTTGTTCCCGGTCCACAATAACTATACCCTGGAAGGTGTTTTTCTCCGGGGTATTTTGCCCATGGGGTTCCAGGGAGTTTTGCTAATTTGGCAGCGATATCACCTCCTCGTTTTTTTTAAAGGTTCCTTGGGTTCCTTGGGTTTAGAAACAAATCTAAATTTCTTTGTACTACACTGTACGCATTTACCAGAAAGCGCTGATCGGTTATTTTTAGTTGTAATCGTCGTCAAGTCATCTGTGCCAGTACGCGCCTTACACTTCACGCAATATAGATCCATAATTTATGTATAGAGATATGAATATAATTGATTTTTCAGCGACTAAAACAAGAGAACCAGTGAAGCATCATGCAGCGCTACCAAACTCTATCCGCGCAATTATAATCGGGCCATCTGGATCCGGTAAAACGCAATTGTTGCTCAATTTAATAATGAGATGGATGAAGTGGGATAAGTTGTATTTAATTGCCCCTAGCGTAGATGATCAACGATGCTATGAAGTGCTAAAAGATTTTAATGAAAACGCTTCAGAGATTGCCGGCGAGGATGTTATTGAATTTATAACCGATATTGACGAGGCGCCATCCGTGAATGACCTCGATGGAAGTATCAACAATTTAGTTGTATACGACGATGTCATGTTAGATAATCAAAAAAATCCTGCTAGAATATTTTCCCGAGGCAGGCATAAAAACACTGATGTGATTTATGTCACTCAACGCTACACTCAGATTCCAAAAGTGATTAGAGATAACTGTAATATGCTTGCTGTATTCAACGGCGTTGATACACATACGCTACGAAATATTTGGCAGACATGGTGTTCTGATATGGACTTCAATCAATTTAGAAATTTCTTTAGTCATGCTCAGTCTGCCCCCCACGGATTTGTAACAATAAATTTACATGACCCTCGAACACGATATCGTATCGGACTGGATCAAATATTCGGTTAACCCCAACTGAAAGTTCTAGTGAGTGACAACGACGTTGTAGTCCCTTTTTCCCAAAAAATCGATGGAGGATTTTATTAATTTCATTGATTTTTTCATATTTTTTTTTGGGACCTAATCCATGAAACGATATCAGATTCACACACACATTTTGGGTCTGATGTCATTGGTTGCATTGTTTTTAAGCGTGATTTCAGTGAAAACTTGTCTAAAAATGTTGTCTGATTTGCCCCCTCTGCTGCTCCTTGCTATAACACTATTCACAGTCCTTACTACAATACCATTAATTATCCTTAACTATAACGCCATTCACTAACCTTACTAAAACACTATTCACCGTCTTCACTACAACACCATTCAGTCCTTCCACTGTGATATTATTCAGTATTTGCTATAACACTATTCACTATCCTTGCTATAACACTCTTCACTTTCCTTGCATAAAACACTATTCACTATCCTTGCTATAACACTATTCACTTTCCTTGCTATAACACTATTCACTTTCCTTGCATAAAACACTATTCACTATCCTTGCTATAACACTATTCACTTTCCTTGCTATAACACTATTCACTATCCTTGCTATAACACTATTCACTTTCCTTGCATAAAACACTATTCACTATCCTTGCTATAACACTATTCACTATCCTTGCTATAACACTATTCACTTTCCTTGCATAAAACACTATTCACTATCCTTGCTATGACACTATTCACTATCCTTGTTATAACACTATTCACTTTCCTTGCTATAACACTATTCACTTCCCTTGCTATAATACTATTCACTTTCCTTGCTATAATACTATTCACTTTCCTTGCTATAACACTATTCACTATCCTTCCTAATACACCATTCACTATCCTTGATAATGCACCATTTCACTATCCTTCCTAATACACCATTCATTATCCTTCCTAAAACACCATTTACTATCCTTGCTAAAATACTATTCACTATCCTTCCTAAATCACCATTCATTATCCTTCCTAATACACCATTCACTATCCTTCCTAAATCACCATTCATTATCCTTCCTAATACACCATTCACTATCCTTCCTAAAACACCATTCACTATCCTTCCTAAAACACCATCCACTATCCTACCTAAAACACTATACACAGTCCTTGCTACAACACAATTCAGTCCTTCACTATAACAGATCTCAGAATTGCCTTACACCGAGTTAGATTATTTTATAAACATTAATGTCATCTCAAAAATAGAATGCATCAATCTGATGTGAGACTTCATGATATTAAGGTACATTGTAGTGAGGGACTTTTTATATTCCTGGGGTGCATACAAATTCAGTAAGTCAACATAAACATATTTTGCTTTATTTAACAAATGGTTACATAATTATCAACATTGTCTCAATTCTAAGTAACATTAAAAGTATGGGGCTTATAAAATGCTAAAATGGTACCGGGTAAAACAATTTATATTTTTTTAAAAATAACAGAATTTTCAAAAATAACATCACTGACTCTAGCCTAATATATATTCAATTACAAAATCCAACATAATATTTTTGCTAATGTAAAACTGTGTGACAATAAAGAAAAGATATAGCACTAGTTACAAATACTAAAAGCCACCAGTATTTTGTAACTGATTAGACACAAAGGGCGAATGCAGAAACATATGGCTTAATGAAAAAAAAAATTACAATATCTTCTAAATGGCAAGATGTAATTATCAACTTCTGTTAAAATTTACATTATTGTATCTTTGCTGACTTTGTAAATAGTTCACAAAGCTAGCCTGTTAAGTGATATAGACAGGGTTCATACTCAACTATGACTGATAAATTCAAAGACTTTTCCCAAACTTTCAAAGACTACTAAAAGAGATTTCCAAGACCTATTTTTGCTAACATTGTGTATACAGGTTATAAGAGAAAACAACGAATGCCAAATACCACAATATTTTTAACTGATTAAAGTCAAACTATACTTAATTGCCTAAAATTGCATTATAATGATCTAGAAAATAGGTTAACATTTGTTGTTTTTTCTCCAGAAATATGTAACATACGTGTCAGATTTAATACAACATAAATTGTTCTCTTAAAAGACATCAGCACTGCTTTAAATGCATTATTTTATTTGCTTTTTTTCTTCTCTTCAATCATTTTGGAAAGAGATGCCACCACTGTCATCTTTTCCTCTGCTCTTCTCCTAAGAGCATTTGACTCTGTGACAAGCACAACGAGTCCTTTTAATTCTGCCTCTTCTGCTTTCTGTACAGAGGGAGCATGTAGGCTGGCAATGTCAGCGTCAAGACGCAGCTTTTTGGCTTTAAGTTCTTCCACTTCATCCAAGGCCAACTCCCGTTTCTTTCCTTTTGGGTTTTTCTTCTCATCCTTCTCCTCTGCTTTCTTCTTATCCAGATAGGCATGGTACTTATGTCTTGCAGAGGAGGCATATGTGATCATTTCATTGCTAATGATGATTTCCAAAGATCCACCAGCTTTTCTCATTGTGTCAATGATTAACCTTTGAGCTCTGAGGCTTTCTCTGCTGAGGTTCTCAACAGATACCTGTTTGTTGATAGAAAATCCTCTCTGTTGCCTGCCCATGTGATAACAACAACATTTTCTGGAGAACATTCCAAAGTTCAACATATTCATTTCTTTTGGAAAGGACAGAATAAAACACTTCATCAAGTCTGTCATCTGTTCTACTGAAGCATTT
Organism: Unio delphinus; assembly: GCA_029339505.1. NCBI lineage: Eukaryota > Metazoa > Mollusca > Bivalvia > Unionida > Unionidae > Unio > Unio delphinus. The sequence continues at coordinate 3,086,490 of JAQISU010000251.1, forward strand.
CAATGGATGATTGTCCGATTGGATAACTTCATCCACTAATTTTCCGTACTGAGTTAATATTAAATCACATCGGGACTCTACTTCTCTTCCTGCCTCACACATAATTTTTAGGACCCTACGAAGTTTTGTTTCTCCCTTTTCCTTGTCTGATCCTGATTGCATAAGTCCAGGGTCAGCCCAGGACATGTTTTTCCCCATTTTTTGTAATAAACATCTTTAAATTTAGTAATATTTCACGCACTTCAAAGTACTGGACAAAACAGGTTCTATATATAGCAACCTGTTTGTTTCGTTGAGGCTTTTTTTTATAATTTTTTTCTTTTTTTTACTCGCAATTCAAGAACAAGAACTCTTGTTTAACTCTAATATAGTGTACGCATGCGCACTTTGAAACTGTTTATCCGTGAATTTAATTTATTACAATGGATGTTTCTGTATTAAATCAAGGAATATTGTTATGTAGAACAAATTTTTCGAAACTGATTTTTGTTCCTCAAACGTGTTAAATAAACCGACGGTAGAAGTAAATTTAAACAGGCCCTCTTTTGCTATATCTCCCAAATCATCAAACTAAACGATCTTATTTTATACCCGACGAGTAATGAATTACCATTATTTTTCCAAAAACTACCAATTGCTTATACTTCTGCATCTTTGTTCCACTAAATGAACATGTAGTTACTAATTTGCAACCTACCTTTGGCATGACTTGTAAGGGCTCCTTCTCCCATTGAAGCCAAGTTGATCGTCTTTTTACACAGCATACAAAACGCCTTTCGTTTGCATAACTTATTCTTTTGCAGCCATTCCTTGTACTTCTCTTGTTCAAGCCAGATATCGTTGAAAGAGCAAAGACCTGGCATTTTTAAACACTGAACTTGCAGACGATGTAAATCGAATGAAGAAATTTTGAATTCTCGAGCGTATAACTTTCGCGAACTTTCTACGTAGAATTAGTGTAATTAACATTTTGATTGGCTAAAACTGATGGACTCGTCCAGTCAAATTGAACTATTCGTCAAACGAAAGAAGCCAGGAAAACCAGCTGCATCCGAAGCTAACGACCTTGGGCAATTTTATTGGTGACTTCCTTTGATGAAGTGTGTAGCGGCACCGTATTGCTTTGATGAAGAGTGCATGTGTGATTGAAGTCGCCGCCGCGGCATACTTTGGATGGCCAAACAAAACAAAGCCTCTTTTGTTATTGCGGCGGCAATAAACTGAACGGGTCATAAAAAGAAAGAAACCAGGATAACTAGATTACATCTGAATCTAACAACCTCGGATAATTTTATTTGTGATTCTGGAAAGAAATTATTTTTTGGGGGGTTTATTTCAATTTTCAAAGACTTTCAAAGACCTCAGGGTAATATGCTCGATTTTCCCAAACTTTCAAGGCCTTGAAAACGCTACCTCATTTTTCCCAAACTTTCAAAGACCTTCAAAGACCGTACGAACCCTGATAGAGGTCACACTAGGTCAGTGTGTGTTTGTCTAATTGTGCTGTAAAATGGAGATGATCTGATAGGGACAGATTCTGGCTGATGTGTGGTGTTCTTTAGACAGTGATATCATTATAGGCTTCAAATGTAAGGTTAATGACCTTGTGATCTGGGAAAAGACTCTAATTTGTCACAGTCAAGAAAAGTTATAAGGAAGATAGAAAAATCAGAAAATCTATAAGTTAGAGAAGCATAAGGAGAGTCAATTATAAGATCTAGACCGGGTTGCATGCTACACTGTCTACATTAGCAAAAACATGCATTTCACAGATCTGTACTGTCAAAAAGTATAGAACTTATTAGATAAAAACGAAAAATCTATTCTGTAAATTAAAGTTTATATATTAAATAAAACATACATAATAATGTTCAGCACCACTTTCAGACAGTCATTAAGACCATCAAGGTTACAAATACTGTATTTAATATTTGGCACATAGTGTACAGCTAAGTTTACACTCATGCAAGTGTAGCTGCCACTGGTTTACACTCACTGTGTAATATCTAGGTGTTACAGGTTTTACACTGTACTGTATGTAGACTATTAGAGCTGATTTCAGTATGATGGGAGTTATAGGTTGTGGTGAGTCCTTTGAGTATTTAACTGACCATACAAAATAATTAATAAATTGGCCAGGTAGATCTCAATCAAGTATGTGATGTTGTCTTTAGGTTACACCGGACGATAAGTAGACTAAGTCAGAATATTTATTACACCTGCACCCTTGAAATATATAGTATTGTCAATACAGTTAACTACAATCAACTACGCCCTTCATGTATAGCATAGTCATTCCACTTTACTACGATGAACTACACCCTTCAAATGAAGTGTAGTCAATCAACTTTACTACGATCAACTACACACTTCAAGTATTGTACAGTCAATCTACTTTTTATGTAATGCATCCTAAGCAATATTCCCTTGAAGCTGTAAATCATGATGGAAAAAGTCCCTTTCCAACAAACAATATTCTCTTCAAAATCAATTAATCAAAAAATAATAATGTAACAAATCACTCAAGTTCAATAATTAAAAAAATAATACTGTAACAAATCACTCAAGTTCAATAATTAAAAAAATAATACTGTAACAAATCACAAATTCAATAATTAAAAAAGTTATCTTGTAACAAATCACTCAAGTTCAATAATTAAAAAAATAATACTGTAACAAATCACAAATTCAATAATTAAAAAAGTTATCTTGTAACAAATCACTCAAATTCAATAATTAAATAAATCATCTTGTAACAAAACACTCGAGTTAAATAATTAGATAAATGACTGATGCTATAAATACTGCTATAGCATGGTACATGTATATAAAAACAGAAAAAACTGGCAGCACAGCAGTTTAGTACAATCATTGTTTGGTGCACCTTGTCAGTATGTAAGAAAGCTTTCCAGCTGCTTCCCATAGGCTGGTTGTTTTTATCAGGTTTCTGGGGATTTCCCATAGGCTGGTTGTTTTTATCAAGTTTCCGGGGATTTCCCATAGGCTGGTTGTTTTTATCAGGTTTCTGGGGATTTCCCATAGGCTGGTTGTTTTTATCAAGTTTCCGGGGATTTCCCATAGGCTGGTTGTTTTTATCAGGTTTCTGGGGATTTCCCATAGGCTGGTTGTTTTTATCAGGTTTCTGGGTATTTAATTACACCAGTCATACTTGCTGCCATTAATAGCCGATCTTGTACTGACAAATTATGACACCCAAATCATTAATACAAGTATTATAAACAAGCAAACATGGTTTTCTTAAAAAGGTAGTTATCAAACTAACACAAAAACTAACAAAAGCGGATTCATCGATACAGTTTAGTCCGGATTCATCGATACAGTTTAGTCCGGATTCATCGATACAATTTAGTCCGGATTCATCGATACAATTTAGTCCGGATTCTATATGCTTTACTCTGAATGAATTAAAAACTTTCATAATTTACTGCCTATGATGTCTGGATCAATTGGCTTGACTTTAAAACTAAAGCAAATGCCCAGAGTAGTTCTGACTTAATACACGTATCACTGTCAGTCTCTACATTATGCTCTAGGAATGGCTCTCATCATAATTCCGTTCTCAGCTCTCATCACAACACCCATCTTCTTCCTCACTACATGGTCAGGGTCCACATCTACAATGAATCTGAGGAGAAAAGAAAAAAAAGAGGTTATGGCACATGAGTCTTGTATGTACACAACTACATAAAGAGAAATCTGCCACGAGAAGTGTTTAAATATCAGGCTTTTAAAATCTATGTTGCATTAGCTCCAACATCCATCTAAATTTGATCCTAAAGCAGAGATACTACCGGTATATATATATATATATATATATATATATATATATATATAGTTAATCATCATGTAAGAATAACTATTACAAAGATAATGTAAGAATAATTTATAATTTTCACACAGCTTCTGGATGCCAGCATTTCATGCAGCATATATAATAGAACCAGTGGTTTAAAACTATTTCAAATTTTAGTAACAGCAACAATTTGATGACAAATTAGCAAGTCATTGTACAGAATGCCTGGAGCCCCGAGTGGCCCAGTGGTCTAAAGCGCTTTCCGTTACAGATCACTGCTGTCTCACCTCTGTCTGCATGGTTTTGAGTCTAAGATTCAGCTAATGTAGTTATGTGAAAAAGCTTGCCAGTAGCTTCTCGTGGGTCGGTGGTTCTTTCTGGGGGTTTTCCCGGGTTCTTCCTCCACCAATAATACTGGCCACCATGTATAGCCTATTGTGTACTGAAAAATGGCATTAAACCCTAAAACAACAACAACAGAATGTCTATATTTAGCAATGGTGTCCATATTAAATGACATCTTGGTATCATTTGTATAACTTGGAATGACTTTATCATGGATGCTTTCTCACAAATTTATTAAAATTCTGTTGCGCAGTTTTTGAAAAGTTGTTGCAATAAGTTTTTCTATTGTTAGAAATTGTGGCTACATTTGATTAGTGAATGACATTTGTATCAGCCTTAATGCCTTCTATGACGTAATGACTTTTATTATTTAGTCAAATCTGTGGAGTGAAATCTTAGGTTTCTTTTAAGTTTGTTTTTCTGATCTATTTTATGTTAAATTTGTACAAATTCTATTGATCAGTTTGTCATAAGCCATTTACAGGTTTTTCTTTGATGGCAGAATTGAATCCAATTACAAATCTGGAAGGTCTTGATACCAGAATACTTCTTGTACAATCAGGTACAAAATGGTCATGTGGATTCTGTAAAGTTGTATATAGGAATTATATGAATAGACAATAATCAGTGGACCATAGACCATAATATAATAAAAATAATTATATCAAGAAATCTGCAGAAAAAATAATTATATCAAGAAATCTGCAGAAAAAAGAAACAAGCAAAATTAGCATGTACCTTCGCAAGATTCGTCCTATCACAATTTTCATCTCATTCATGGCAAAATGCTGACCTATACAGTTCCTGAAATGAATAAACTCAATACTTCAAATTATTCAAAATTTATTCTTACCATTGTGATGAATGAATGAAATATTATATGTTGTAACATCATATTCAATATTAAATAAGGTACTTCATCATCATCATCATCATCATCATCTTTATTTCCTTCCATGGAAGATTACATGATATAAGAATAAATCATCTGAATACAATCATTAAATAAGTATTAAACAATAAATAAGTATTATTTTTTAAAAAAATCATTTTTTTAAAAAATATAAAAAAAATTAAAATATATTATAATAATCATTTACAAATTCTTACATCATATCAGTCATAGCGTTCTTCAACTGTATAAGTTGTAAGTTTCTGTACCTTATTTGCAGAAGATAGCTGCACACTGCATGACAAAGTAAGCTGCATACAAGACAAATAGCTTGGAGTTTTCTTTGTCTATTACCCCTGATGGTAACCTTTTACCTACAAGATATTGTAGTTGCAGCTCATCTTCTGCATTAAATAACGTAACGTGCAGGCTCAGTGGAAATTTATCAGTGAGGAAATCCCAGAAAGAGTTAATTAAAGATAATAATTAAAGATGATGATAATATTAAAAAAAGTACTTGGATTTAATTGCTTACATATGATTTCTATTCTAACAGGTTTTAAAACCAGCATAAACAATTCTGAGTGTTCATGACAATAAAAATCTTAAAACTAGCATAACCAATCCAATGTGTTAGTGTCTATACAAATCTTAAAGCCAGTATAACCAATCCAAAGTGTTCATGTCAATACAAATCTTAAAGCCAGAATAACCAATCCAAAGACAGAATGACCAATCCAAAGACAGAATTACCAATCCAAAGACAGAATTACCAATCCAAAGACAGAATTACCAATCCAAAGACAGAATGGCCAATCCAAAGACAGAATTACCAATCCAAAGACAGAATTACCAATCCAAAGACAGAATGGCCAATCCAAAGACAGAATTACCAATCCAAAGTGTTCATATCTATACAAATCTTAAAGTCAGAATAACCAATCCAAAGACAGAATGACCAATCCAAAGACAGAATAACTAATCCAAAGACAGAATGACCAATCCAAAGACAGAATAACCAATCCAAAGACAGAATGACCAATTCAAAGTATTCATGTCTATACAAATCTTAAAGCCATAATAAACAATCCAATGTGTTCATGTCTATGCAAATCTTAAAGCCATAATAAACAATCCAAAGACAGAATGACCAATCCAAAGACAGAATGACCAATCCAAAGACAGAATGACCAATCCAAAGACAGAATGACCAATTCAAAGTATTCATGTCTATACAAATCTTAAAGCCATAATAAACAATCCAATGTGTTCATGTCTATGCAAATCTTAAAGCCATAATAAACAATCCAAAGTGTTCAAGCCAATGCAATTCTTAAAACTAGTATAACCAATCCTTAGTGTTGAACCCTACACGAATCTTAAAGCAAGAATGACCAATTATGAGTGTTCAATCCTATATGAAAATTAAATGTCTAGGTAGATGAGCTTTCCTGACAAAGCTTTAATAATACTCATATCAAGACTTATGATTCCAATCTTGCAACTATACCAAAAAATCATCTTGCCAAAGAGCTATGACAATTCATATTCTATATGGTAGAGAAAGGAGGGATTTCCTTGGGCCAGCTATGACACAATTCAAATTCTATTGGTAAAGAAAGGAAGAATCTATCTTGGGCCAGCTATGACAACTCAAATTCTATTTGGTAGAGAAAGGAGGGATTTACCTTGGGCCCACTGACAACTCAAATTCTATTTAGTAGAGAAAGGAGGGATTTTCTTGGGCCAGCTATGACACAATTCAAATTATATTGGTAGAGAAAGGAAGGATTTACCTTGGGCCAGTTATAACAATTCAAAGTCTATTTTGGTAGAGAAAGGAGGGATTTACCTTGGGCCAGCAGAGAAGGGTAAGAAAGAGAAGCTGTCTTTGTTGGCCATATTTTCTGGCAGAAATCTCTCAGGTCGGAACTCCATGTTATCCTCCCACACCTCTGGGTTATGATGAAGATTGTAGAAATTCATAGCAATAACAGATCCCACTGGTATTTTCATGTCCTCCACTTCTATTGGTTCTGTTATGACTCGCTGAACAAACTGCACAGGGGAGTGATAACGCAGGCCTTCTTTTATAACCATAGTCAAATATTCTAATTTCTGAACATCTTTCCTGAAGGAGAATTACAGAGAGTTTAATTTAGAGTGATTAATGAATGTTGAATCTAAAAGGGACCCACTCAGTACTATTTCTTTTATTAGGTCTGAAACTGAGAAACTAGTGTAGGGAAACCAAAAATTAGGGCAGATGGAAATTAAGCTCTGTAAAGGATGATGAAGAATATTTGAAATCCAACATCTGCAAGTTGTCAGCAACATAAAAACCTAGAGCAGGCAGGGTACCAGGAAAATTCTGTATCATGTTTTTTCTGATCATACCATGACATATACCATGTTATGTTTTGGGGCAAAAGCTTTAATTTCTATCTGTCAATAGCTGGAAAATTATTTTGTTCTGATTTAAAGTTTAATAACACCATACTATATCCATGTTACTTATTAAGTTGGAAATGTTTTTCAGTTTCATCCCCAGATTTAATGAACAAATTTAACTCTGTAATTTAATAGATAAAGTATGAATCCCTCCACTTAAACTTACTTCTTAAAAAATACAATTCCACTGACCACATTTTTAAAATTCTCATGGCAAAATGAAATTTAGACAAGTTTATATTAGACGATAACATTGGGGAATGTCTTTTCGGAATTAAACATGGGGCATGGTATTCTTCAAACATTGGGAAATTCTAACCATGCCTTGAATTGTGACATTACTCCATGAGTCATTCATATTTGCTCTCTCTCTCTCTCTCTCTCTCTCTCTCTCTCTCTCTCTCTCTCTCATATTTGAGGTTGCTTTGCACACCAGCTTCATCTCAAAACTCACTGTCCAACATTGTCCAATACAATGTTGGCCGCCTCAGCTCTAATTTCTCAGCCTAGATACTGGTCATATGCATATAAGCTGTCTGTCACTGCTTACATTACTCTTCCATTATCCCCACAGTAACAGTGACCATTTCCACCAAAAATGGCAGCATTTCTCAAAATGACAAAAGTGTGCAGGTTTTTGTAACAATTTAAAATTTATTTCAATAAATCATTTTTGATATTTTATCAGTTGACTGAAATTTTTGGTTCGTTATACTGAATCACCAAGTGAACATTGATATCACATGACAGATCAACCATTTATGATTTGATGGGTATGCAAAAAAATTATATTTGGAATTAATTTATGACATACAACCATTTTACCAAACAAGGAAGTTAATTGGGACTATTTGTTCATGAATAATGAAAACATGATGTTCTTATCATTCAATTCATAACTAGATTCCTCTGGAATTTTTGTAATTCCTTACTGATGTAACAGTACAGAGTAAAAGTACTGTGGTATGTACCACTGGAAAATAGTAAACCAGTATACCCGTAATACCATGCACCTCTACAAAGCAACATCCCATGTAAAAGGTAAAGATGTGACACTGAACAAAATGGAGTAGATTAGACACATCAGTCAATTAAACAAAACTAGCATCAAACTGTCTCAAAATATGTTGAATGGTTCTTGAGCTATGCCCATTACAAGTAACATCCACACAAAAAATTGCTTAGGGGCCATTACTCGGTAAACTAGGAGTTTGACAAAATTCATCAATGGTATAGCTAGCTCTATGACAAAATAATCATAGCTGTGCCAGTTGCATGAATTATCAATCGAAAGATATTTAATTATTATTTTTATATAAAAAAACAAACCTGAGGAGACAAAATCCATAAAAGACAAATTTAAGTCCATCAGACAATATACAACCATATTTAATCAAAATATATGGAATCGTTCCCAAACAACGATGGTTTCAAGTATTTGCTGTTGAGATTTAAAATCGATTGAAAAGGGAAATAACTCCAGCTAAATTGGATATGCCAAGAGTTACTGTTAAAATGCAGATCAATGTGTCATATGATTTTTACCTACCTAATGCTTTAAATTATTTGTATGGACTGCAGAAATTTGGTTGTTAAAGAAGTGTGATTTGATGGAAAGATGGAATGATACATATGAAAAAGATCATTCACAAAAAGTTCCTAAATCTCAATAAATGCCATAACAGTAGATGCAACCATGATGATGATGATAATTCCTTAATAACTGTAGGTGTAATGATGATGATGATAATACCCTCATAACAGTACATGCAATGATGATGATGATAATGATGATTCCCTAATAACAGTACAGGTAATGATGATTCCCTAATAACTGTAGGTGCAATGATGATGATGATGATGATGATGATTTCCTAATAACAGTAGATGCAGTGATGATGATTCCTTAAAAACAGTATATGCAATGATGATGATGATGATTTCCTAAAAACAGCTGATGCAACGATAATGATGATCATGCCCTAATAACAGTAGATGCAATGATGATGATGATTTTCTAATAACAGTAGATGCAATGATCATGATTTCCTAATAACAATAGATGCAGTGATGATGATTATGATTTCCTAATAACAGTAGATGCAATGATGATGATTTCCTAATAACAGTTGATGCAATGATAATGATGATGATGCCCTAATAACAGTTGATGCAATGAGGAGGATGATGATTTCCTAATAACAGTATATGCAATGATGATGATGATGATTCCCTAATAACAATAGATGCAATGATGATGATGATGATGATGATGATTTCCTAATAACAGTTGATGCAATGATAATGATGATGATATCCTAATAACAGTAGATGCAATGATGATGATTCCCTAATAACAATAGATGCAATGATGATGATGATGATTCCATAATAACAATAGATGCAATGATGATGATGATTTCCTAATAACAGTAGATGCAATGATGATGATGATTCCCTAATAACAATAGATGCAATGATGATGATGATTCCTTAATAACAATAGATGCAATGATGATGATGATGATTTCCTAATAACAGTTGATGCAATGAGGATGAGGATGATTCCCAAATAACAATAGATGCAATGATGATGATGATGATTCCCTAATAACAGTTGATGCAATGAGGATGAGGATGATTCCCAAATAACAATAGATGCAATGATGATGATGATGATTCCCTAATAACAATAGATGCAATGATGATGATGATGATGATTTCCTAATAACAGTTGATGCAATGAGGATGATGATGATTCCCTAATAACAATAGATGCAATGATGATGATGATTCCCTAATAACAATAGATGCAATGATGATGATGATGATTTCCTAATAACAGTTGATGCAATGAGGATGAGGATGATTTCCTAATAACAGCTGATGCAATGAGGATGATGATGACTCCCTAATAACATTAGATGCAATGATGATGATGATGATTTCCTAATAACAGTTGATGCAATGAGGATGATGATGATTCCCTAATAATAGATGCAATGATGATGATGATGATTCCCTAATAACAATAGATGCAATGATGATGATTTCCTAATAACAATAGATGCAATGATGATGATGATGATTCCATAATAACAATAGATGCAATGATGATGATGATTTCCTAATAACAATAGATGCAATGATGATGATGATTTCCTAATAACAATAGATGCAATGATGATGATTCCCTACTAACAATAGATGCAATGATGATGATGATGATTTCCTAATAACAGTAGATGCAATGATGATGATGATGATTCCCTAATAACAATAGATGCAATGATGATGATGATTTCCTAATAACATTTGATGCAATGAGGATGATGATGATGCCCTAATAACAGTAGATGCAATGATCATGATGATGATTTCCTAATAACAGTTGATGCAATGATAATGATGATGATGCCCTAATAACAGCAGATGCAATGATGATGATGATTTCCTAATAACACTAGACGCAGTGACGATGATGATTTCCTAATAACAATAGATGCGGTGATGATGATGATGATGATTTCCTAATAACAATAGATACAATGATGATGATGATGATTTCCTAATAACATTTGATGCAATGAGGATGATGATGATTCCCTTATAACATTTGATGCAATGAGGATGAGGATGATTCCCTAATAACAATAGATGCAATGAGGATGATGATGATTTCCTAATAACAGTTGATGCAATGATAATGATGATGATGCCCTAATAACAGTAGATGCAATGATGATGATGATTTTCTAATAACAATAGATGCGATGATGATGATGATGATTTTCTAATAAAAGTTGATGCAATGAGGATGATGATGATTTCCTAATAACAATAGATGCAATGATGATGATGATGATATCCTAATAACAGTTGATGCAATGAGGATGCTGATGATTCCCTAATAACAATTGATGCAATGATGATGATGATGATGATTTCCTAATAACAGTTGATGCAATGAGGATGATGATGATTTCCTAATAACAATAGATGCAATGATGATGATGATGATTCCCTAATAACAATAGATGCAATGATGATGATGATGATTCCCTAATAACAACAGATGCAATGATGATGATGATGATTTCCTAATAACAATAGATGCAATGATGATGATGATGATGATTTCCTAATAACAATAGATGCAATGATGATGATGATGATTTCCTAATAACAATAGATGCAATGATGATGATGATGATTTCCTAATAACAGCTGATGCAATGAGGAGGATGATGATTCCATACTAACAGCAAATGCAATGATGATGATTGTTGTTGTAGGGTTTAACACCATTTTTTCAGCACAAGATAGGCTATACATAGCAGCCAGTATTATTGGTGTAGGAAGAACCCAGGAAAACCCCAGAAAGAACTACCAACCCACAAGAAGCTACCGGCAAGCTTTCTCACATACCCACATAATCCGAGCCTGAGACTCGAACCCACGCAGACAGAGGTGAGATGGCAGTGATCCGTAACAGTGAGCGCTTTAGACCACTCAGGGCCCCTTGATGATGATGATGATAATGATCTAATAACAGTAGATGCAAAGATGATGATGGTGATGATGGTGACCTATTAACAGTACATGCAATGATGTTGATGATAATAATGCCCTAATGATAGTACATGAAATGAACATTCTCTAATAACAGTTGTAGCAATAATGATGATGATGATAATGACAATCACAGTAGTATTGATCATAACATTGAACTATTTATGTATATCTGATTTGATATATGTTTTAATTTAATACTGTTTGTCAGTTTTAAATTCCTATTAGCTTTCATTACATGCTATTGTAACGTAAATTTCTTTACTTGACAGTGTTTCCCTTTACCCTCATTTGTGCTTCAGAGACCCCCAAATTTTTTATTTGACCCCCAGTTTTGATACCAAAGGTTGGTTTTTACTCAGTCTGACCCCCAATTTTGACACCAAGGAAATATTTGACTCTCAGTCTTGCACCACTAGGGGATACACTGTTTGAGAATTTAAAAAAAAAGAAAATCAGTTGACCGAATTATTCTTTGGTAAACCAGTAATGTTGACCTAGATTCTGACCTTGATTCAAGGTTAGTGACAACCATGTAAACATGATTGGTTGTTGTCAAGGTCAAGATAAGACTAGTGAAGAAGTAAACTACTTTTTATTCTTAGAGTAAAAATGATTGCTTCTTGTCAGTGTTATGTTAAGAGTACATGATATAACCGATCACATGACTCATCCCCCCCCCCTCGTGATTTTGCAATTTGGGTATTTTTTGTCATAACTGCAAACTAGAATAAGATATAATCTTTGTTTTAGTGAAATATATTCAGTCTTGAGCTTTTACAAATGACAATGAGTCATTTTCTATTTGTTGCAGCCAAATTTTGGAATCCATGTTAACAATTCTTCAGTTCATTTGGATTTTAAAGGATTAATTCATATCTGTAGAAATATCTGATGTTCTCATATGTAATTCTTCGACAAAGACAGTTCATAAAAATATTATTCGGATTTTCAACACTGGAGTGTTAAATCTTGTGATTCTGCAAGGGACTATAAACACAAAACAGACTTCAGCATAGGTCTTCCATCTTGGATTTTACAACAAGACTCTATTATAACATTTCATTTCTAGGACTGTAATTTAATTCATTGATTATTCTTGGATATGAATCTTAAAACTAAGCTTTTTTCTATTTTTACAATGTTTTTCCAGAGAAATAAATTATTTGTAATTTTTTTTCCAAATCTTGTTGTTTTCACTCTATCTTTGTTACCATTTATTAGAGCCTAAACTTGTAACCGAACTACTACCAGGTGATCCATAGAGGCCTTGTTTAAATATTGCTTTTTCCAGAGAAATAAATTATTTGTTAAATTTTTACAAATCTTGTTTTCACTCTATCTTTGTTACCATTTATTAGAGCCTAAACTTGTACAGAACTACTACCAGGTGATTTATAGAGGCCTTGTTTAAATATTGCATTGTCATGAGATAAAAAAAAACTATGTTTAATCAAGAGATTCCTCTTTATATTCCTTACTGTGTGTCATTGGCTTTCTTAGGTATTCGGATCATAGGTAACACTGAACATCAATCATAAACAGGTCAAGTGTAAAATATGTCAATAACAATTTGTATGATTGGATGATTTATTTGTAAAACTATTAGAAACAAACTTGAAATCTTTTTGTATTTTTGACTTTATTGGCATCTCATTGTTTCCCAGTACATAAATGTACAACTGGTTTGTGAAGAAAGAAAGAAGAAAAATAAATAAATTAAATATGGAAGCAGATATAACTAAAAACAATACATTTCCTAACAGAGAAGAAAGTAATTCCAAATTGATGGAAAAACTATCACTTTTTTGCAACTGGGCTGTGATCATGCTGATAAATTTATGTATGCTATTATCAATATACAATAAAGGTAGAGCTCACCTGCTTGACATTTATATAACAGATGCTACAAATTACCTGCCTGGGTGTTTATATACCTGATGCTGCAGTTCATTTGCCTGGATGTTTCTTAATACATGTAGATGCTAAGGATTGCCTACCTGGGTGTTTCTACACTAGATACTGAGGATCAACTACCTGGGTGTTTATATACCTGTTGCTGAGGATCACCTGCCTGGGTATTTCTATACTAGATGCTGTGGATCACCTACCTGGGCCTTTATATACATGATGCTGAGGATTATCTACCTGGGTGTTTATATACCTGTTGCTGGGGATCACCTATATTGGGTGTTTCTATACTAGATTCTGTGGATCACCCACCTGGGTGTTTCTATACTATATGATGAGGATCACCTACCTGGGTGTTTACATACCTGATGCTGAGTATCACCTACCTGGGTGTTTCTATACCTGATACTGAGAATCACTTATCTGGGTGTTTAAATATTAGATGCTGAGGATCACCTACCAGGGTGTTTCTATACTAGATGTTAAAGATCACCTACCTAGGTGTTTATGTGCCTGATGCTGCAGAGCACCTACCTGGGTGTATATATACAGATTAGGACTGTCAACAGGTACCCGTGTAGAGAAAAACCCGGGCATTAAAAATTAATGATGAGTACCTGTTCACCAAAAATAGTTGTTGACAACACTATAAAAATATCATATATCATCAGCAGCATACTAGTCTGAGTAGTCAGAGTTTCTTCTGACCCTTGCCACCCCATTTTGATATTTGGACATTATATGATTCTTGTTGGGGTGAAGGGTCAACACATTTCCTATTACAAAAGTTGGAATTCGACGACACCATTTGATGTCAGCATGGGTAGCAGCTTACATGCCAGCCTAGCAAACTTAAACAATCTTTCATCGAAATATACCAGCATGAAATCGATAGGAATATGATTTATTTTCTCAAAAATCGCGAGCATAGCATTTGTCATGCCTTTAATCTGCTGACAGATGAGACGAAAGTACATCATTGCTAAAATTTGTCCAGATCTGGCTATTTGCATTTCTAGTCACGCGACTACAAAAATCTCGCAACCTAGGTCATACATTCACGTGATATCGACAATAAGCAAATTTTCAAAAGTTGTTGTACATATAATTTGGACATATTATATCGTAGCAACATAAATGAATATAGTCTGTACTCTCCTCACTAAGCCATACAGATGCTATAAATAGAATTCGCGGGAAAGTAGAACAAGGTTTGCTATAAATAGAACATGTTACTGTAGGAAATTACAAGTCCACGGACAAGAGTACTTGTTACATAAAGCGGTCTTTTCTAAAATACGGTCTGTGGGATTAATGGAATGTTAATATAAATGAGATTTATGGAAGGTGGATATACCGAAAAAGCGTAATCCATATATGTTTACGTAATTTAGTGGAAAAACATTTGTTGCTCAAGGGTTGTACATGTCTTTCATGTTCTAACAAGTACCCTGGTACCCTTTAAATGGCACAATGGGTACCCGGGTCCGTTTTCTGTGGTTTTTGACAGCCTAAATACAGATAATGCAATCAACAACAATTTATACAGTTTGATATAAAGTGTTTATGTAGTACATTCAGAAGACAAGTTAAATACATCTCCTAGGGAAATTTGGGGAATGGAATGGGAGTTCTCTAGGAAAGTTAGCTCTGGGCTGGCCAAGAACTGCTTCTTCTTTTCAGAAATTAGGATATTTAAAACAGGCTCTGAACAAATCACGTGTAAATATATTAAGCTATCTCCACAAGGATGTTTTGGGTCAGTCAAGTCTAAAACTGTACCAATTAATCGACCTTACTCATAATCAGGCCGATTATTAGAACAATCGGTATAATCGGTATCGGCAGAAATAAATGGTGCCGATGTAAACAAATTTAAAAAATAACATTTCCAAAATATAAATTCAATCATAACATTCATCCTAACATGGGTTGAATTTTAAATCAGATAGTGGAAATTAAGAAATAAACATCTGATTCGGGGTTAATTGAAAAACAATATATTCTCAAAAGTAAATACTTTATAACACACTTGCTGTAAAGTTATGCTAATACAGTAAAAGCTGAGTTGTTGTTTGCATTGATGTATGCGACCTTACACCATACCTGTCAACTTTCACAACGGGACGAAAAAAAAACAAACTCCCGATTTTTGGAGTCGCTCCATACCTACCTCCCAATTTCATATTTTGCTGAGAACTCCCGATTATTACATTATGTCCCCGATTTTCATTTTCTTCCAAACAAGAAAAGCCTTACATATTCTGCTGTATCACCTGTGAATTATTGTCGTGATGAAATAATTACTTTTCTATAAAAAATTTGCATCTTCACTAAATAGAATGTTAAGTTTAAACATTATTCATGTAATTTAATGATTTTTTTTACCTATAAAACAATACAAAAATAAACCAGAACAAAAAAATAAACCATAACAATAAAATCGTCAACAATTAATTTCAATCCCAAGAAGGATCACTACGAATGCTTAACTCCATATGCTACAGCGCCTTTCCCATGAAAGAAACTTGCACAAGTGAACGTCTGGCATTTTTATACCATATATACCAAAGTTAATTACCATCGTTAAATTAAAAAAAGGAATGAAATACATACCACGAAGCAAATGTGTTTTCAAAAAACACAAATTCAGAATACATGTTTTATAATAAACAATAATGGAATACAGTCGGATATACAAGGAGAGGAAAATATTTGTTGCCACATGTACAATTCCATGAGGCTGGCTATTTTGGTACCTGGTGTTCAACAAAATTGGGAATCCTTTATTTGCCAATCAATTGTTGGTGATTGCATAACACAAATAGTGTAGAATGTGGTTTCAGTGAATTACGAAGGAGGGCCAATCATGTTCGATAAGAATTACCTTTTAATTAGTCACGCTGGCTTTCTTTCTTGTTTATTTTAAACTAATCTTTAGCTATTTTGCAGTTTGACCACAGTTAATCAAAATATGAAAATAGGGACGTCCTGGGGAAAATAAGGCACGTCACAGGGAGAAACGGCAAGTCTTTTTGTGAATTTCATGCATATTGGACCAGGAAGATGGATCAATATTTAGTAAAAAAACAATCTTTAAAAATGCCACGAAAAACCTCCTGACTTTATGTCTGTGTAAGTACTGTACATTACTGTAACAGTACATGGTCTCCCTGGTAAACTCAACCGGCCCATGAATTATGAAGTCTGTATTTACCTTTATTTAATTTTGTGTTGGAGAAATCAGAAAATATGCACATGCAAAATAATAAAAAAAATCAATTATAGTACTTTATAACAGTTTAATGATTGTCAGGTCACCAAAAGTTACTTTTTTAACATGCCTATGTCTTAGGACATGGAAAAAATTATTGCTTCATGTCCCAAGATTTACGGCCATTACAGTAGTCAACAAAAAGACCTAAAAACGGTAAAGTTTAGATGTTGGCCCACGAATATTTTTTACTAAATTATCCAGCTTATATGCAAGTATATACTGTAATAATGAAATAATCTGTCTCATAATCAGTATCGGCAAGTTTAATAATCATCCATACACAGTATCGGCATCATCGGCAAAATGTGACATTGGTACAGCTTTAGTCAAATCTAATTCTTCCTCTGGAGAAACGTTTTTAGAGGGAAAATTTTCTGACTAGCAAAGATAGAGCCCATTTTTCTTAATACTTACATAGTGATGTAGTCTGAATCACGCCCTTGTAAAAGCTCATCAACCTCTTCTCGTGCATGCTGCTGAATGTCAGGGTGCGTTGCCAGGGAGTACAAGATCCAACTGATTGCACTTGTTGTTGTATCATGACCTTTGAAAGAATGATACAGTCAATATACAAAGCTCTATACTGGTTGTATCATGAATCTTGAATAAATGGTAGTCAATATACAAGGCTACATATGTGTTGTATTATGACCTCTGAATGAATGGGTACAGTCAATATGCAAAGCTACATGCTTGTTGCATTAAGACCTCTGAATGAATGGGTACAATTAATATACAAGGCTACATATGTATTGTATTATGATCTCTGAATGAATGGTACTGTCAATATATACAAGGCTACATACTTGCTTTATACTAAGGATAGCTAAAAACAATGTAAGGATGCATTATGGCTGTCAGGCCAAGATATTTTCATGCACATCAAATATGCTGTTCCTATGACTTGATATACATGATTTTTAAAATTTATTACATACTGCTTCTATGATGCTTTTTTAATCAGCTATTCCATCGAAATGGGAGTTTGATTTGGCACATTTAATAATTCATGGATATAGCTGAAAAGAGCTAAACTGATTAGTGTGATTATGCAATACAAAAATATGGACTGAACATCTGACCATCCACCGTTGTATTATATATATATATATATATATATATATATATATATATATATATAGATATATACAACATAAAATAGGTAGTTAACATGATTAAGGACCAGTGTGAATTGTATCCAATCCACCTATAGTCCAGCAATTTGTCTAAGCATAAAGATAAACTAATGCTCAAGTTACAGAAATTTGATCTTTATAAGGTATAATCATATGAAAAGATAAAAAGCACAAATATCAAAAAGATTTGCATTACCTCCCCCTCCCACGATGTAAATCCACTTTCAAGTCACTACAGGATAAAATAACATCAACTGCCAAATGTGATCTCATCATTAGTACATTTCAATTTAAACATGTTTGTCAAATATAAATAGCAAAAGTCAACAAGAAATGGTCAGTGGCAAAAAGAGGCAATACAATTTCATCAAGTTGTAACCTTGGCAATATGCCAAACAACCTGTCTTCTGCACAACATTTAGAGAAAAAGTATATGCAGTAAAACCTGTTACGAGAGACCACACCTTCTGCCAACAAAACATGGTCTCTCAAGACAGTTGGTCTCGCACAACAGGTTTGTACAAAATGAAGTCTCCATGGTCCAGTTTCAGAACAATTTAAATTAAAATAACACAATCAATGTACATATATTGCATTCTTTATTAACAGTTCTTGCAAAAATATGGTAAGCATTCATCTGAAGAAAAATAATTATATTGCAATAAAGATTTACTCCTTTTCCTTTTTAACACCTTAAATTTGTTTTTCTGATGTTTAAAGTGCTATTTTGTGAATGGTCGGCACTTTTCACTTCTAGTTAAAATACTTATTTTCTCCAACATTAAATTTTTTCTCTTTTAAGTTAGAGGTTCTTCCATTGTCATTAAGGTACAAGGTGTTAATTTTATTAGTGCTCAGTTGTAATACTGACTGTAAAGGAAGTTATGACTGGGCTTTGGGAATATATGAAAAATCTTTACATGTTGTAATACTGACTAAAGAAAGTTTTGACTGGGCTTTGGGAATATATGAAAAATCTTTACATGTGTATAGCATATCTTATAATGAAATTAAAAAAGTTATCTCATTCTGAAACAGAATCATTTACTGAGAGACAAAAGTCATTGTCTTTATTTAAAGAAGATCAACAGGGTAAACTCTAGAAACAAAGTGACTAGTGTAGCCTGGCTGCACCAACTTGAATAGATGACAGCTTGGTGACTAGGATGTAATCACTGTAGCAACAGGGGAAAAACAAAGCTGAAAAAAACATCACAAGCCCTTAACACTATCAATCATATCCCACA
Organism: Unio delphinus; assembly: GCA_029339505.1. NCBI lineage: Eukaryota > Metazoa > Mollusca > Bivalvia > Unionida > Unionidae > Unio > Unio delphinus. The sequence goes on from JAQISU010000251.1 coordinate 3,106,135, forward strand.
AAAGCTACCAACTTGCTTGTTTAAGAGACCAAGAACTTATTCACACTTCAGGCATTACAGATTAACTCTAAACACAAACAACATAAGCAACAATTACCTTAATTTTTTGAAAACACAATGGGAACCCTTGACATGTACCTGCCTGGATTGTGAACTTTACCATCTGTCACTATATACAAACTAGTAGACATAATCCATTGTGTGTGTGTGTCTTTTTGCATGCATATGTGTGTGTTCTTTCCATGCATGTTTTTGATCATAACAATCTTTACTATTCAAGCAAACTTTGTTATACATCAATACATAAAGGTCATTCATGTCTGTCTTGTACTTATAAGACCTGTAATCAGACTACTCATACTTATAAGGCTGGCAATCAGACTACTCATACACCACTCCCTCGATAACTCGCGCACATCGAAGTCCAAAAACAGCGACCGCACTATAAGTGAGGCACGAGTTATCGAGGGACCTATAATAACAAAAGGAGCGATACAAAGGCAAAGGGTGGGTGGGTGGCAGATTTTTTAGTTTTTAATACACACTTTATAATCATGCTGTGATTAACTGTGAATAAATATCTCTTAATAATGGTGTAGGTTATTTTTTCCTCATAGAGTAACATTAATTTCAGGATAAATTACCGTATATTGAGGAGTTAATCGAAAACTTTATTCCACGTGGTTTCCATTCGATCACAGGAGTCTCACGTTTTATCAATAAAATACGGCGAAATCTCTGACAACATGAATTAATCTTATCGATAATATATATATATATAAAATATTACCAATAAGGGGAATTCATGATGTCAGAGATTTTGCCGTACTTTATGGATAAAACATCAGACTCCTGTGGTATGATTAACACATGTACCGATTCATACATTGTGTATTATGTCACTAATTTTTGTGCTAAATTGAATACATTCTTGTTTTATTGTTTGATCCAAATTAGATGCATTTGTTAAATACAAAAGATTGACTCTCTTTTCGAGAAACAATGTCGATCGATCGATTCATATACAGTGTATATATTTGATTGCGGTAGAAGTAAAATGAAAAATTTGAAACAATGTAAATTAGAACACGATAATACAAATGCTGGTTGTGATACGCTGGAGAAATGACTAAACGTTTTGAAAAAATCAGTTAATTTTGTGTGTTACTCCCTGATTTCGCTGCTGTCAAGCAAAATCGTCACTTGCTTGATTCCATGCACCAGACATAAGTAATAAAACAACACAAGTCTCTTTTAATGGAATATTTTAGTGCAACAAACACTTCACCAAGTTTTTTTATCAAAACAAAGCTGGCAGGTAATTAGGTTCTCACGGAAGTACTCACGTGTTTCGATGTGATGGTTGATTGACTCTTTTCATGTTATCATAGAACAGAATATGTTGCAAATATATTTACATTGAATTGGAAATAAAGGATTATAATGTGGTTTTCACACAGAAAGATATTTAATTGCTGTTTATTTTATTATCTGTTGCCACCTGTTATCATTTACCGGACGTTTTCATTGATTGCTATTTCACCAACTGTTTATTTATGGCGTATTGATGACGGTGTATCAACAAACCTGAACATAACATGTGATGTCTTATTTAGAATTTGCAAATTTCACAATATGGAATCGATCTTTATGGGCATTAATCACCTTTTTCTGATAAAACGAGAAATGTATAAAGGCTCAATTTACCAATTCTTATCATAATTTTTTCACGTTCAGCATATTTTGAAAGATTTTTAAATATATTTTATCTTTGGGAAAAAATCGGGATCCACACCAGACACCGCGTTATAAGCGGGTTCGCGAGTTATCAGGGCGCGAGTTATCAAGGGAGAGGTGTACTTATAAGTCTGGGAACCAGACTACTCATACTTATAAAACAGGTAATCAGACTACTCATACTCGTACTTATAAGGCTGAAAGATTAAGTGCTGGGATACTCTATAGGTACTTTAGTCTGGTTTACATAATAAAACACCACAAAGTGAAATTTCAGATACCAGTAGCAAACCTCTTTCTTTTTTTACTGTATAAAGTGGTCATTAAATAGAAAAAAAGGTTGATCGAGTTTATCGCCATTTCTGCAATGCCGTTGTTCACAGCAGTGTTAAAAAGTATATTTTGCCGAGACATCATGGTCTCTGGTCATGTTCAGCTGGTGATCACTTATGGCAGAGTATTTATATAATAAAATCGATTCATGCATTACAATTGTGGTCGGAAATGACAGGTGATTATATATATATATATATATATATATATATATATATATATATATATATATATATAAAAATCTTATCAGATTTGTAATGTCATAATGCACTGGCAGATCCGGATCTATGCTGTTTGGCTGAAACTGTAAGAACATATTATGTGACGGCAAATCTATGTTACTCAACTTTGGTACATGTTATCTACCAGTATATGCCATGATTTTCATAACATATTCTAAATCAATCAATGTATGAACAACCCGGCTGTACATTTTCCGAGGTTTACTTGAAAATGTTACCCAAAAACCTCGGATGTCCAAGGCTTTACCAAGGGTTTTCCTAGGAAGACCTTGGAAAAACCTTGAACGTCCAAGGTTTTGCTGATATATTATCCAAGGTTTTATAAACAACCTTGGACATGATCTCGTACATTATAAAGACACCTAGGAAATACCTTGGACAAAACCTTGGACATGAGAACTTAGTAAATTTTTAGCTCGGAAAAACCTAGGAAATAAGAAATTAGTCATTGTTTATCTCATAAATAGCTCAGAACTGTGGACTGTGGAAATTTTTCACCATGGACACGGACTTGGTGTGTTTTAACTGTGTACTTAAGAGATTTCTGAATATTTATTCAGATTATATTTTTTACAGTTTATTAAAATGAATGATGTTTGTCATCCCAAAACCAAAGTTAGATAAATTCTACCCATTCATAGACTTTTAATCACTTCACTAACAATTATGTTAGTATAACACAGTGGTCCTTGAATTCCAATGTCCTGTAACCACACTGGACGATTGTAAAAATATATTTTCTAGCAACTGAATCTAAAGTAAAGTCTTCAATGCTTAAATGTACATATGTCATTTATCTGACAATCTGCAATTTTGTATGTTAGTTACATCATGGATAATTGAAGATACTAGTGGAAATAAATAATAAATTAGGGTATGTCACTGTTTATCTGACACATTGTCATTAGTTTTAAGAAAAATAATGAAAAATACATAAAATTCCATGGAATTGGCATGACACCATTTTTAATAGTCATTTCTCATATGACAGCTGATAATATTCAGTTACAGTGAAATTTAATCCCTTTCAAAATGATTTGGGAAGAATGCACCAAACACTTTATCCTGTTTTCTGACAACAAAAAGGAGTTCTTTTAAGTACTTTGCAGGTACAACACGGATTCCATAACTGAAAAACAAAATACATTTGGGAGTTTAAGAATAGTAAACATTTCAATGATGTTACTGCTTTCTATGCTAAAATAAGATGAAAAATTACCAAAGTTATTGACAACATAAATTTGAACAACTGTTTTCACTTAAGAGTTTAAACCTGTATAAGATTTTTTATTTAAAATTAATTCATTAAATTATAATAAAACTTAGGTATTCATCAAATGTAGACAAATAATTAGACCAGCTAAGTTGGTCTCTAAGCCATTTTTTTTTATTTTGACTTGGCGGCCGCCAAGACAAAAAAAAAAAAAGGCTTAGAGACCAAGTTAGATGGTCTAAACAAATAATGTGCTGTAAATGGCATTTTTCAAGTAAAATGGCAACATAATGTTGAACATTTGCACCTTTCATTTAAGTTTTGCAAAGCCACATATATCCTTTTATAACATCAGTACTTAAATTGTTTGTGAGGGATAGCTAAGTTGTGAGAAGTAATGGATAAAGTCATTAATGCGATCTTGTGTCAGTGTACTTACACGTAAAATGTCTGTACTCTGTTAAATATCTCCTTTGTTTACATGCTCGCGATATGGTACTTCCGGTCTGCAACGATCAGAAGCTGGGAGATAATTTTATTTTAAATTATTGATATTGAGATTATTATAAGGATCCCATTTTATACTCATAGCAAGTTCTTATCTACTTACTGGTTTTAAAATTTTAAAATATTAATAGGAAATCTTACCGAAGTTGTGGAAAGTTCCTGGAAATATTTCTTTCAAAGTCTTTGATTAGTTGCAGGGGCTGGAACTATCCAATCACAGCAGTCGATTCACCAAATAAAAAATCTCATTTGCGCCTCCATATAAATTTGAAAGCAATCAATTCAAAGCTTAAGAGTTATAATTTAATTTGCGTTGAAAAGTAGATTTGCCTTGAAATTGTTTGGGTTATTCCAACAAACCGATTACCGGAAATGTACTCAGCCTTCAAAATATTGTTGAGCCGAGAAAATCAATAGAATACAAAACGAAACAAAGTCGGGGATTTGGTGTCTACAAAGTTGCCGAGTTTTGGAATAACGGAAGGGATCATTGGAAAGATTGGGGGTAAGTTAATTTCTGTTTTATTGTATTACATTAAATTAGAAGAAGACATGTATTTTTATTGGCTTTCCTATATTGTCTACCATCCTAACGTACGTGAAAAAGAAGGTGCATTTTAATACACCGTTTCTAATCGTCTACATCAGGGCTATTTTCCAGCTTTCCTTCTTTAAACATATATAAGATGTAATTGTTTTCTGATTTGTAATTTTGAGATGAACTTGTAAGTCATTTAGCCAGGTACAGAATATAACCTTGAGTATATTTTTTTATCAACAATTTTAAATGATTTTCCAAAATGCCAAAAGTAGACTTTTTAATAATAGTGTTTTAAGGGTCAATACCTTTTCTTTTTTTTAAAATTAAATTCAAAACTAAAAGATTCTTAACATGATTTATAAATTTAAGGCAAACAGTTACAATAGTGTTATATGTGTACTAATTGTTTTATCAATTCATCACATTATTTATTTTTTTATTTACAGAACTGATCCAAAAGAAAGTTCCATATGTAAAGGATGCAATGATTTACAATAGAATCAGCGAAGTACTGAAAGCCTTCAAGAAACCAGGATTAAAATGCATAGATGCCAACCATTATGCTTTTATCCAGCAAATTATGTTTGCTGCTAGACTCTTATGGAATTTACACTTTTTTGCTAAATAAAAAATAAACAACATAATAGCAATAGAACAAATTCTCATTTTCACTATCATCTCTTCAATTACACTTTAAAAATTGAGAATATTCTGCAAAAGGTGACTGCTGCATAATAATTTGCACAAAAGTACCTTCCTTGTTAGCTATTAGTAACTGTATACAACCCATTTCCAAGAAAACATGGCTTACTTCCTAAGAGAACTTTGCCTTGAGCACCGATTCATTTTATTCATGAGCTAGTCGGTTTGAAAACCAGTCTATATTTTTTAAAGAAAAGAGAGAAACATTTTACAGTTTGAGTTGTGGATGTTATATGACGTATTACAACAAATGGATCTTTTCAAACTTAAAAACATGTTTAATCAGGAGACAGGACAAATCAACACTGCATTACAAACTTTAAAAGAATATGAGAGTTATGATATACAGCACTCTGAGCTGTAATTCGGGCATATAATATATAGTTTACACTTTTTGTCATTTAAAATAACAATAAGTAACTGTACCTCTCGGGGGTTATTAAGTATGAAAATGGATGAATATTTCAAACTAAAATGTAAAATTTAGCATTTTAAAAACATTATGGGCATTCTGGATATTTTTGAAAATTTCATTTGTGATGAACAAAATTTAAAATATATTAATGTAATCATTTGCTTCATGCTATAAAATGTTCATCTGCTGGTTCTTTATGCTAGTGGGTGTCCTAGGACACCTGTAACAGGGGTTTTTGGTATCAAGCGCTATTGGTACAATATTGCACAAGCCACTGGTCAGAGGTATTGCGCAACTTGGAAAACAACACTCGAAACCACCTCCCGCTAATACTCGTTATCTAAAGGATGACCTCTACGGTGTGATTTGCCCGGTTATAGAATGGATATGGTAATCTGAGTCAGTATCTTGAACAAAGACAACACACGAGCCCCCGTAAAGATAAATAAAGGATTTAATCAAACTAAAAATCAAGAGAAGAAAGACACAATAAATTACAATTTTCTTTCCTTCTGAATACTCTTAGTTCAGAAGCACTTTAAAACCGAAGTTTAAAAATAATTGATACATTAATTAAAATTCCAAACACTAATAAAATAGATGAATTTAGCCGTTAATAGCTGATAGCAAATTTCATCACAAAATCGAGTGTTCATTAAAATTTGACCACTTGGTAAATTCACATGACCTGGTCGTCGACTGTTCTTTCTGCTTGCGTCTTGACTTTAACTTGCCCTCTGGGTGAACGTGGGATTATCACAACTCCGACTTCTAAATTCTTTCCCTCCTTTGGATCTCGATCTCCTCGTTATTTCTCTCTCTCCAAACAAACTATTTTCCTTTGAAAAGAAAAGGGTAAAATGCCCTAAGTATCTCGTTAGGTTTTGAGAGTTGAGAATGTCCGTCCATCTTTCTGGTTCGAACATCAGATCTTACTATCAGTGATACCTTTTATACGGCTAGCAAATACTACACAAGTCTTCTGATCAATATAGCTATACCGCTAATTATTGACATCAGAATTTGGGAAAGTCACATATATTCCCGTAAATCATTAAGTAAAGTGAGGCAATATATCATAGCCCACAATCAATATTCACTAAGATGATAAATTCAAATCAATGTAACACTTTCCAATCATAAATGTACACAGTGGGTTTTCTACACCACCCATTAACCTACCTAAGTATATAAGGTGAAAATTCTAATTCAGAATTCAAAAGTACATTACTAAATCACTGTAATAACTGAACTATCCATACAAAATCAACACATCATGCATCTGTAACGACAAAACATCATATAAATTACATTATGATAAATGTGAACGATTCCTACAAAATCAACAGATCATGCATCTGTAATGAAGAAAACATCATATAAATTACATCATGATAAATGTGAATTTGAGTTAAATACCTTGTGTTTTTGGCATGTTCTCTCGACCGTTGGGTTTTCGGCGGTCTTTCCTGAGCCTATTGTTTTTTCGAAGGTACCGCTCTAAAAATAACCTCCAGAGTCTTTGCTATGTATTTTTTTCTCTTCCTCTCTTGCAGAGGTCTTCCAGACTGATTAAAATTCATTAGCTCAGAGAATATATTTCCCCCCAATTTCAGGGATCGACCCACCCCTGATTCCACATTTGACCAATCGGAATAAATGCTAGTCCTACAGACATTTGGAAAACTGCTTAATCAATGTGCCAAAAATGCCACCTGGGGTTGAAATAACACCCTACCATTTGTCTCAAATCACTTTGACAGCTTTACGTGAGAATTTCCCTTCTCTAGCCTGTCATACACCCAATCCATTTTTACTATAAACATTCTAACAGTGTGACCCCAGTTAGGAAAACATTCCTTCGTGCAAACTCTACCACCAGATAACAGCTAATTGTTGGCTAGACTAAGAATTAATTAATGGATTTCACTGACGAAAAATTCGGCACTTGACAACACCTCGGACACTAATCCTAGGACAAGCTCGGACATCTAAGTATAAAAACCTTGGACTTTTACCTCAGACAGTAACCAATACTCCGAGGTTTTTCCAAGGACACCTTGGACAATGTCCGAGGTAACCTCAGACACTACGTCCTAGGACAAGCTCGGACATCTAAGTATAAAAACTTGGACTCTTACCTCGGACAGTAACCAATACTCCAAGGTTTTCCAAGGAACATCTGTCCAAGGTTTCCTAGGAAACCTCGGAAAATGTACAGCCGGGAAGTAACATATTCCAAAACAGGCCAGTGTATGAACAGATAAACACTGACAGATAAAAAACTCCAAACAGTCCAGTGTATGAACAGATAAACACTGACAGAAAAAATACTCCAAACAGACCTGTTTATGAACAGATAAACACTGACAGAAAAAATACTCCAAACAGACCTGTGTATGAACAGATAAACATTGACAGATAAAATACTCCAAACAGACCAGTGTATGAACAGATAAACACTGACAGAAAATATACTCCAAACAGACTTGCGTATGAACTGATAAACACTTACAGATAAAATACTCCAAACAGACCAGTGTATGAACAGATAAACACTGTCAGATAACAACTTATGAAACTTGACACATGGTCATACAAAGCCAATTTTACCTTCAAACAAGAATGTGTCCACCTCATTCCTGATTTCTAGAGGTGTGAGACCAACACCATTCTCATCTTTTGCAGTAAGCAAAATGTCCAAGAAGTCCAGATATCGGTTCTTCTTTTCATAGCCCTCAGAGTCATCTGTTGATTGATTAGGAAGTCCTTCCTCTTCCTGAAAAAAATTTCAGCTAGTCACTATTAATGTATCATTTATTTTCTGGACTGGGCTTGAATGTTGACGAAGTCTCTCTCTGTCTCTCTCCCTCTCTCTCTCTCCGTGTGATTAGTAAGAACATCATTTTTATTTCCATTATATTGATTGGCAGTTAAATCCCTCAATCAAATGATGATGCAGGCTTTTTGAAATTCAACTCCAATGAGATCTTATTAATAAACTTCAACTCATCTGAGATCTGAATAATATAAATCTGAATATGAAATATGGTTAAAATTCAACAAATAAAGAGTCAATGTTTGACAATCCTCAAGCATGATTTGAACAAGCAGGACCCATGACACCAACAAAAACATAAGTCATTCAAAGTCTCATTAACTGATTGCTGCCTAATTAAATTTGCTTGAAATCCATGCATGTTCAGTTGTTAATGTCTTATTGGCAGAAATAGAATATTAGCAAATCTAGTTGATATAAAATAATAATAAAGAGCCTAAATGTGCAAAAAGAAATTTAGGAAGGATATACAAATAGAAAAAAAGAGAGAAATGGAATAAACAAATAAACGGAAAATACAAACCACCATCTTTTCTTTGAAAGAAACAGGGAGACAAAAACACTATTTTATATGCCACTGCATAAAGTTTGACATCCAAGTTATGAGAAAAAATGCTCCAATGATTATACCAACATTAAGACTTTTTTTCAAAACTGACTTGGATCCAGTATGATTGTTTTTATCAAATCATTACAATCTGAACTTATGATGTGGCTATAACAATTATCTCAAAATACCCAACATGGGAAAGTTACACAATTTACATGTCCCCCAAAGTCCATGAGATGGGTAGGTGTTGTAATGTACTTGTCCCCTAAAATCAATTAGAGTTAGAGGTTAGTTTTTTTAAATTAACTTATCCCCTAAAATTTAAGAAAGGGGTTAGTTCTATATGGTACATGTCCCCTAAAGTCCATGAGTGGTAATATCTGTGATATACATGTCCCATAAAATGCAAGAAAGGGTAAGTTCTGCAATTTTCATGACCAAAATTATTAACTTTGTAAAAAATGGTTAAATTTAAAAGAATCATGAAAGAGGCACACAAAAAAATTGGGGTAATAGCAATGCTGTAAGACTGGTCAAACAATCACCATGTTTATATATTAATTTTACTGTTTCTGTACTAACTAATAGTTAATTAATTGTGCTGCTTCTTTAACCTAGTTTCTGAATTCTACTTTACAGAAATCTGACCTTTGGTCCACTTCCTCTGACACCTCTTTAAAATTAATTGTGCACGAGGTAATCCAGTTTGAAAAAATATTAGCCTTTGTTTGAATTTGATCTCACTGTAGATGCAGATGTGGCTGTGATTTGAAAGACTAATAGTGCACTGGTTCAATAGATAAATGTATGTAGACGAAATCACATCCTAATATAAATATGATGAATGTTAAGATCTCACTGACTTTAACATAAAAACATTAAACGTGTAGCACTGTCAACTGCACAACTCTAGAGCAAATTAAAACTGCAAGTATTAATTTCTTTTCTCAACTGTGACACACATACATCATTTTAATATTGCACATACCTTTACTTTTGATGAAATAAAACCCCTGTCACACTAGCTTCCAGGTCACGAGTTTAAATGGTTCATAAAATTTCACTGACATAAAGGTCTACATAATCACATAAAAATGATTTTGGTATAAGCAGATGCCACAACAGAAGAGGCTAAACAAAAGATATGGGCAAATCAAAAAATATGCAACAAATTATTAGGAAAACTCCACCAGTATTTTCTTTCTCTTCTCAATGATATCCTCTGCCACTCTGTGCACAAGATCACAGTGTTTGGAGAATCGTCGACCCTTGGTTGTCAGGAAATAAATCCAGTCAGGAAATAGGTAGGGCTTCCTGAAAATTGAAGATAGTGAATCCCAACCAAATCTACTGCCACAAATCTTTCAACTGCACCATGCAAAGTTATGTTGATAAATGCACAAGAAGTAAATTTCAGTTTATATATAAATAATATCACTACTAAAAAAGCAACAGAGTACACACATATGGTGATATTTGTAGATCATGATATGTAGAAATTATGACAGGCTTTTGCTTTGCTCCATACATGGTTTCCTACAAGTCAATATCATATATCTCAGCACAATAAAAAAATGTATCATGTGACTACTGTAATGAACCAATCAATGAAAGGGGTTGGTTATGTAATCGACATGTACCATTAAATCAGTGAAAGGGGTTTGTTCAGCAATCTATTTGTCCCCATAAATAAATGAGTTGTTTTGAGATATCTCTTAAAATCCACAATGAGGGGAGTATTTGTAACATATGTCCCTTAAAACCCATGACAGGAGTTGTTTTAATAATGTTGATGTCCCCTAAAATCTAACACTGGGGTAGTTTTTGTAACGTACATGTTCTCTAGAAACCATGAGAGGGAGTCAGTTTTGTAATGTATGTATCCCGTTAAATTCATAAGAGAGGCAGGTTCTGTACTGTACATGTCCCATAAAATCTGTAACAGGGGCAGATTCTGTAATGTACATGTCCCCAAAAATCCATAAGAGGGGCAAGTTCTTAAATGTAGTAATAATTTTTTATGACATTAAAAAAATGTTAAAATAAACAATAATCACCATTAATTTTGGTATATTGCAGATTGTCATATTTTCCTTAAGATGGCCTAAAAGATGAATAGTCCTTGATAAATGAGCCATCCTCTATAAATAAAGTACAGTGGGACCCCGCTATAACACGGTAGTTGGGAGCCATAGAATCCGACCGGGCTATGAATCGAACCGTGTTATAAGCAACCATGTACAATACCAACACAATTTTGGATTTAATGGGGGGGGGGGTTTACATAAAGACGGGTGCGAAAATGCATGGCACAATTACCATTTTTGATCAATATATATTAAATGAGAAAAACATTTGCTGTGGTAACAGAAATTGAAGATATAATATATTACTTCATTCAAAGAACCATGCATTGGTACATACACGTGTCTAATTTATGTATACATGTATAATCTATTGCATGAAAAGAGTATCAACACCGTGTACTCACCAGCGAATATTGTAACATACATTGAATCCATAATACAAATATTTCCATCGAAAATATCCACACACGGATGTAAAATATTCAATAATTTTGTCACAGATCAGTATGTGACTGAATTCAATGAAAAGAAAAAAACAAAATTACGTAACGGGTGTACGTAATGAATGATGAAATAGTACATGTCCACAGATTAAATAATGGAAGCTAAAGTGTATTCTTATAAAAACTACATGTACATCTCAGGATCTTTCTGTCTCTGAATTCAGTCATTGTAAATTTCAGCACATTTTCCCACCCAAGCTGCTAGTCAAGGTCCTTTGAACTTGCCGCCCAGTTATTGCGACATGTTCTTTTGATGTACTCTAATAAATACAGCAGACAGAACTGGCTGTATGTATTTTAACCACTGAATTATGTCACTGTTTAGCTCGGCAGTTCACTTTGATGATAAACAATGTACTTAAATTAATTGATTTATACATTCTGGTGAGAATCTTTTATCACCCGCCACATTGGCTGTTGCTTAGTTGTGTATGAAATTAAGAGAACATATATCGGAGATTATTTGAGCAACGATTGTATTCGGAATGCATTCAAGGCAAACACAAAGTAGACACAATGGCTTCATTACTCAGGAATCAGTAATTATAATATTGACACTTATGAGCTGTAATTTTTCAACAATAAACAAAGATCAAAGTTCTCAGTAGGCCCAGCAATTGGTTCGTATTTTCGACGTCTATTTTGGCACAAAAATAGAAGAAATTTGATAATACATTTTCTACACGTTCTTTTTCGCACTGTTTAGACGAATATGAGAATGATAATTAAACTCTTAATTTTTTTTTTTTTCATACTTAAAAATTTTTTTTTTTTTGGTCTTTGACAAAAATACCTGTAATAAATTACCCGAAATTTCGCGAGCCATGCCACGACCGGGTTATATCCGAATTTGGGTTATAGCTGGGCGGGTTATAGCAGGGTCCCACTGTATTATCAATAATATACCAAACATTTTACATATGTAATATAGGTAGCTAAACTTAATGATGTCGCAAATGATGTCATTACATTATCGGAAGATGAAATGACTGAGGTATCTCAGAATAAGAATACATTTGGAATTCAATTAGTATTCAGCAGTTTAACCAAATAAAATCAATATTTTACATGATGTGAGAAGTACAATATTATTTTGTGCTCAATAAAAATGAAATTTATGAAACTTGTTGAATAATATCAAATCTTTCATTTGAAATGAGCATTTACACAAAACCTAATTACATTAAACTCATAAACAACTGATAATGGTGTAATATCTCTTGTGTTTACATATCTGGTTTTCAACATAAAAAGGACATGAGACCTGTTCAGACACTAAGTTCTTTTGTTATCACTTGAAAAAACACCAAAATATCAGATGACAGCTTCTGTTAAAATTGTTATATCTGCTAGAAGAATACAACATAGGAGATGTTAGACATGTAAATATAACACATGAACTGTATAACCAAGTTTCTTAACACGAAAATGAATATTTTAAAATTCATAAGAAAAACAAATATTTCTGGTACTTTTTCATAATTTAAATTATATACCAAGCAGAACACCAGCGGCACATTCTGTTTTGACATCTTGCTAGCATCTATTTTCCCATTTCTTCCCCATAATTTGGTTATTTTACCAAACTTAGTAGTCATTTTGTTTGGTTTGGTGCTAAACAGCACAGCAACACAGATAGGTTATTTAGTGCTTATGCAACTGGAGTAAAGTGTCATTAACTGGGACACACCATGGCAGGTGACACTGGGTGTCAAACCCTTTCAGTCACGAGTCCTTACACAAACCAGAGAAGTTACCAACTTTATGCATTTCTTGCATACCAAGGGAAAGCAATGAAAACTCTAGCTTGATTAGCGAGCACAAGATCAGGTCAATACCTAAATCTACATAAGAATTAAAGTCAGTTACAGATCTACTGATTCAGGAAAACTTACAAGCTTCTTTCCACCCAGAGATCACTCAGTTCATGGACTGCTTGAACATATGGATGACTGTCTCTGAAAGTTAACATAATTATAACCAAATTATCTGTTTAATTGGCAATATTAAATTCAAAATTCAACTAAATTTTTATAAAACTTGAATGTCCAAACTGCAAACAGATATCTATGAAGGTTTTTTTGTTTTAAAAAAATTATTAAAATGATAAAAGAATATGTTCTGGCCATTAACATACACATGAATATACAAATATACAGACATATAGACATACAACACTTAGATGTATGGATATACAAACATAGAGATGTATGGACATAGAAAAATTACAGATGTATGGACATAGAAAAATTACAGATGATAGACATACAAACATACAGATATATGGACATACAACATACATATGACTGTGTGGATATAAAAACATATAGATGTATGGACATACAAAACATACTGATGTATGGATATACAAATATACAGATGATAGACATACAAACATATAGATATATGGACCTACAAAACATATAGATGTGTGGACATACAAAACACACGCTGTATGGACATCTGTTTGTGCATTTATATATAACTGAACTCATCTCACCTACACATTTGTGTACCATGATCAATAAAATATGTGTACTGTAGCTACATTTAAACATCCATGTATTCATTACTATTCAGTTATACCCATTTATCTGACGGTCACTTGTCAAAAGAAAACACATCTCAGAATGATGTCTGTCACGGAATTATGTATGACTGGTATATGTATATGTGGTCAAAAATGTACTAGTGTTTCGCTGCTGCGTACAGCGTCACTGAGGGTGGTTTATTAATTATCGGCTATAATTATTTCAAAATAGTGAGTGAAACTCAGCTCGTGCTGCATGTGAAAATTGCCTGCAGTTTAAAAGTCTAAGTACCTAGCTGCGCATATCGGTCACAGCTAGGGTATATGATAGAGCCAATTCTCTGTAAACATCACATTACAAGCCAGTCTTGTCAGACAGCTTCTCGCTTTAAGGAAGCAAATCTTTCCACTAATGAGGTAAAACAGATTTAAGATTATATTCCTATCGCTATTCGTTTTATATTACATAATTTGTTTCATATATCAGATGTTTTAGTATTTATTCTAAATTCTACAGAGTAAATGCCTAGGTTATGCAGCACCATGATATTAGTAATACTATAGTCTGCTTCAAGATAGCGTGTAACTGAACAGACAAATTGAGTTTAATTATACGCTGCCTGCATTGAAAGTTTAATGTACATGGATAACTAATTTCTGTGCGTACATGCGCAACTATATGAATGTAAAAGTACGTTACCATGTCATATGTATTACAACGTTTGGTTGTTTTAATTTTAGCTGCCTGTGTGTGGGGCTTGTCTATGCTGCCCGTGTGTGGTGCCATGTTGTAGTGACCATGGGTGACCATGTGGTGCCCGTATGGTGTCATGTGTGGTGCCTTGTGTATGGTGACCATGGGTGACCGTGTGTGGGGCTTGTCTATGCAGCCCGTGTGTGGGACCATGTGTGCCCATGTGTGGTGCCTGTGTAAGGTGCTGCATTATATATATATATATATATATATATATATATATATATATATATATATATATATATATATATATATATATATATATATATATATAATCAGGTGATGTAAAGTTGCAAAACTGTGTGGCTTCTTGTGACGTATACGCTGTGTCTGGTGACGTTGGTTTGGAAGAGTGTATTGGTGTTCTCCATGTGAGGGACCAAGGCTTCGCGACCATTGGGTATATGTTGAATGTAAGGGTTTTGAGGGATCCTTCAAACAGACAGGGGGGAGTGGACCATGTGTGGCGACTCCACAACCATTGACTAGAGCAGGTGGAACCGGAGATACATCTAAGACGTCAAATGGCCGCCACAATAGTTATAAAATACATATTCCATATTATTACAATTACCATCTGAGCAAATATTTCGCATTTATGTATCAACTTCATTATTTGAACGATAAATTCATAATTTCATATTACATCACAGTCTCATTATTTGAACGATAAATTAATAAATTCGTAATTTCACCTTTACATTGCTAAATCGTTACATGAACAATAAAATCTTAACATACATGCCTTTACCATGGTAAGTCGTTATATGAACGATATAACCAAAATTACAGGCTTTTACATCTGTTTCGTTATACAAGCTATATATAGTTGTAAATTCATACATAAACTTGTATTTCTTGACGGAGTGATAAGACGTTATTCACGTTAGTTTAAAATCTCTTTCGTTAAAATCATCCTTTGAGGTTTTTTTTCGTTGAGTTACATGTTGATAGTTCCATGTTAGAAACTTTATAATTTTCCTTATCATTTGTCTATAATGGTGTCAGATTTGTTTTACATTTAAATTGCGTTTATAAATAAACATCTTATTAACATAGTTGCTTTTGGTGTCTTCACTAATCCTGTCCCAAACCGGCTTCATCTTGTGACAATGTCTAACAATTCATTACATTCAGTCATTCACTTTTATCTGACAGTCACTGTTAAAAGAAAACAAATCTCAGAATGATGTCTAACATGCATGTAATCATTACAATTCTGTCACACCCTTTTATCTGACAGTCACTGTCAAAGGAAAACAAATCTCAGAATGATGTCTAACATGCATGTATTCATTACAACCCTTTTATCTGACAGTCACTGTCAAAAGAAAACAAATCTCAGAATGATGTCTAACATGCATGTATTCATTATAATTCAGTCATACCCTTTTATCTGACAGTCACTGTCAAAAGAAAACAAATCTCAGAATGATGTCTAACATGCATGTATTCATTATAATTCAGTCGTACCCTTTTATCTGACAGTCACTGTCAAAAGAAAACAAATCTCAGAATGATGTCTAACATGCATGTATTCATTATAATTCAATCATACCCTTTTATCTGACAGTCACTGTCAAAGGAAAACAAATCTCAGAATGATGTCTAACATGCATGTATTCATTATAATTCAGTCATACCCTTTTATCTGACAGTCACTGTCAAAAGAAAACAAATCTCAGAATGATGTCTAACATGCATGTATTCATTATAATTCAGTCGTACCCTTTTATCTGACAGTCACTGTCGAAAGAAACAAATCTCAGAATGATGTCTAACATGCATGTATTCATTATAATTCAGTCATACCCTTTTATCTGACATTCACTGTCAAAAGAAAACAAATCTCAGAATGATGTCTAACATGCATGTATTCATTATAATTCAGTCATACCCTTTTATCTGACAGTCACTGTCAAAGGAAAATGCACATCTCAGAATGATGTCTAACATGCATGTATTCATTTTAATTCAGTCATACCCTTTTATCTGACAGTCACTGTCAAAAGAAAACAAATCTCAGAATGATGTCTAACATGCATGTATTCATTATAATTCAGTCATACCCTTTTATCTGACAGTCACTGTCAAAAGAAAACAAATCTCAGAATGATGTCTAACATGCATGTATTCATTATAATTCTGTCATACCCTTTTATCTGACAGTCACTGTCAAAGGAAAATGCACATCTCATAATGATGTCCAGTGAACAAAGGCCTACAAAGGAGAAGAGCTCAAAATATTTTCTCTTATTGTCTTCAGCAACTTGCTTCTCCATTTTACGCTGAAATAATACAAAAACATACAAATAACACAGATGAAAATAATTGGATGAGTAAAATAGAATATAATGAAGGGATGGTTCTTACTGTTGTAGGTTAAAAGGCCATTTTTTCAGCACAGAATGAAGCTTGACATGACAGCCAGTATAAATGGTGGAGAAAGAACTTGGGAAAACATGAGAAAAAACATTAACCCATGGGAGCTTTCTCACATACCCACACTAACAAAGACCAAGGTTCAAACTCGCAGAGGTGAGATGGTAGTGATGAGTAGAGGTGAGTACTTTTGACCACTCAGGATGACAAGAAGATTGACTGACATAGAGACAAGGAGACTCAAGTAAAGCTAGGAATGATAATAAGACAAGGAGATCTCAGTCATGCTAGGGATGATAACTGTGACAAGGAGATCCAAGTCATCCTAAGGATGGTATTGTGACAATGAGATCACAGTCATGCTAAGGATGGTAACTGAGACAAGGAGATTTCAGTCATACTGGGGATGGTAACTAAGGCAAGGAGATCAAAGTCATCCTAAGGATGATATTGACACAATGTCAATGAGATCTCAGTCAAGCTAGGGATGGTAACTAAGGCAAGGAGATCCAAGTCATTGGAAGGATGTTATTGAGACAAGTAGATCTAATTCAGTGGGTAACTCAGACAAAGAGATCCATGTCAATGTGATACATTAAAATGTTCTGACCAGAAGACAATAATGCTGGTCTTTGACTGGAATTTCCTTGTCTCTGTATCAACCCCTAAATTGAACAATAATTTCAAGTTCATCAATTATTAACCTTCTTTTCCAATCTAACTAGAAATGTACATCAAGGACATGCATATTAGATCTTCAACATGACGGAGTCTCCAGTATTTATCTTTTATCAAAATCCAGAAAATACTTAAAAATGAAGGAATTTTTACCAAAACCTTAATAATACAAATTTGACAGTTTGGCTTAATACACAATAAGAGCCATTTTTACCAAATCCTATGGGGTGGGGTAAGTATATGTGCCCCTTTTACCCCCTCCCAATCCACTACAGAAAAAGGCAATTTTTGTTATCCTAACCTATGTTAAAGGCAGCTGAATATAAACTGTACACTCATTCTAACAATATAAACTTTACACCCATTCTAAAAATTACTGTGGTAAAAAGTTCAAATTTTGCACAATAAAATTATGTCAACATTATGTTTGCATACAGGTTCATACAAGAGGTACAAAAGGGTCCAATACTGCTCATAAAGATAGTTGACATAAGTTAGCTAATGAATGCAAATTTGAACAAGTATTGAAACTAGAATGGAGAGAAAAAAACTTGGAGAACATTGAAGCTACACTGTCTATTAATGTTGGTGTTTTTTATGTTTTCTTAGAGCACACATATAATATCACTTTCTCAGCATAAAAAGATTAAATCATTTATACAACTAGCATTTTCTCTTGTATCTATCCCTGTCCCTGGGACTATGTTCTGATTTATAACTAACAACTGACTGTTCATATTTCCACTCTTCAAGTACATATGCTTACTGTGGGATTTATTAGGGGAGGTAACCTGTTCAGTCAGCAGGGATTCCTGCGTCAGTCCTTCCTATATTAAGGCTCAACCTCTTACGTCATAGCCTTGAAACCATTGGTTATCCCCACCCAAAGAGCTGCAGTGGCTCAGTACGTAACTCATAACCAGAAGGAAGTGGGTCCCATTCCCACCATATATCCAGCCTGGATATTCATTAGAATATTAAAACTCACCAAAAATCTTGATAGTTTAAGCTTAACTACATGATCTGATCAAAATCTGATCTGAAAGATGGCCTCAAGAGTGTTCCTAAGCTTAACTAGGTCTAATCAAAATCTGATCTGAAACATGGTCTCAAGAGTGTTAATAAGCTCAAACTCTCAGGTGTAAGATCATTTCAAATTAACTAACCCATCCAAGATCTGCTCAAAATCTGATCAGAAATTTGATACATTAATGAGAAAAAGGGGCATCCTTTCAGAATTTCAGACGTATTTGACGAGAAACTGTTCCATTAGTGTGTCAAAAGTTCAACCAATCAGATGCAAGATCACCTCATTAATATGCAATTATGTTTCTCATAGCTGGACATACCTGAGATCTAGATAATATATGCTTATAACAATATAACCCTCAGAGTTGCTGAGCTCAGCCAATCAGATGCAAGATCACCTGATTATTAAAAATGGATATCACTAATAATCAAACTTATCGGAGATCTTGAGGATATGCTTACAAAATAAATCTGATCAAAATCTGATTAGAAATATGACATCTAGAAATTCGAAAGCTCAGCCTATCCCATGCAAGATTAATGATTAATAAACATGGATGTCACATGTAATCAAACTCATCCAATGAAATTTTAATATACATTATTACATACCTAATCTGATCAAAATCTTACATTGAATGAATCTCTCAAGTGCTCACAAGAACATGTGATGGATGCATGGATCAACAATCGATAATGCAAGACTGACAAAAGACCAGACCATAAATTCACTTGACTTTTACCAAATCAAATAAAGATGACCTTAGAATAAAAATTTTACCTTATATTAGTTTTCTGTTAGGTACACAGAATGAGTACGGTCAGACTATAAACCTCTCAAGTGGAAAAAAATCAAGACTCCTTCCTTCCTCAAGTGGGGTCCTCAAGTAGCCGAGTGGTCTAAAGTGCTGTCCATTACGGATCACTGCCATCTCACCTCTGTCTGTGTGAGTTAGAGTCTAAGATTCAAATGTAGTTATGTGAGAAAGCTTGCCAGTAGCTTCTCGTGGGTTGGTGGTTCTTTCCGGGGATTTTCCGGGTTCTTCCTTCACCATTAATACTGGCCGCCATTTGTAGCCTATATTGTGCTGAAAAATGGTGTTAAACCATAAAAAATATTTAAAAAAACTTCCTCAAGTTTTAAAAATCAACAGACTCCTTCTTACTCAAGTGGAAAAAATCAAGACTAATTCCTACTGAAGTGGAAAAATAATCAACCAAATGCTTCTTACTCAAGTGAAAAATATCAACCAACTCCTTCTTACTCAAGTGGAAAAAGTCAACAGACTCCTTCCGGACTCAAGTGGAAAAAATCAACAGACTAATTCTTACTTAAGTGGAAAAAAATCAAGACTAATTCTTACTCAAGTGGAAATCAATCAAACAGACTCTGTCCTGACTCGAGTGGAAAAAATCATGACTCCTCCCTTACCCCAAATGGAAAAAATCAAGTCTTCTTGCTTTATTGGAAAAATCAACAGACTCCTTCTTACTCAAGTGAAACAAATCAAAACTCCTTTAACCGAAGTGGATAAAATCTACTGACTCCTCCCTTATCCAAAGTGGACAAAGTCAATGACTCCTTCCTTATCCCAAGTGTTTAAATAAACAGACTCCTTCCTTATCCCAAGTGGACAAAGTCAATGATCTCTTCCTTATCCAAAGTGTAAAGCATTGTACAAATATGTACAGTAGAACTAATGTTACTGTGCTAAAACCATTTCAATTCTTCTATTATTTCAGATACAGAGACTATCATCATTGATCTTTTGACTCCAAAATAATAAGTTTCTTCCTTGCATTGGGAAAACCTTGGGCTTCACCCAGAGTTCCCAGTTTGAAATGGTGACAATTGGACTATTGATCAAGCATGTAAATTCTGAAATATTAAGATATTCAACTCAAGGATGAATTTCAAATTAAGGTAAAATCACCCTCACCCCACTCAGTGCAACACCTAGGGCATAATCCAAAATATCAGCACAATTTCTACCCACATGACCACATTACTATCATTGACCCAAGTTTTGTTTTTACAGCTTCAGTGATGGAACAGAGTTCAAAGGATTTCACACATACTTATGAATGGACAGGGTCACAATATCCCCCCTCCATACATATACAAATTTTTAAAACCATGGGGATGATAAGCAAGCTTACATTAACAATACTAAAATATACATGAATGTTAAAACTTGTGGAATGACAGCTCTCCTAATATGAACATGGACTTTAAAAAAAGGTTGAAAGTATTCTCATTTGTTTACCAGTAATATATCCACACATTTATTAAAAACTGGGTGATATGGCTGCAAAATATCAAAGTGGAATGCAGGAGTCAGAAGTCTTCTATTTCTTGCCCACTGATCTCCATTAGCAATAAGCAAACCTTCCCCAAGCCATGGAAGTCCCATAACATATACTGTCCCAACAGAACGAGGTTTTGGGGCAATAGGAGCTGAAACAAAATTATAATTTTATTAAGTTTAATTACTAAATTTAGCAGATTTTTCAGGTAGTCAAAAAGTTCTCTTTTTAATCTGTTACAATATATTAAATATTGAAAGTCTTTGGTATGGTATTAAAAGGAAAAAATTGGACTGAAGTCCATGAAATAAGAACTCAGTGGAAATGCTGTGTTGAATGCTGTTTGGAATGTTGCATTGATGGATCATGATTCAAAATGTGCACTGTTTGAGTCAAAAGAGCAAGAAAAATAGGTCACTTTTGAGGTGAGAATATAAGTTCTAAAACTCCATGCACTAATCCAGTCCAATGAACAGTATCTGAGAAACTGAGCTAACAATTCAGTCCAATCAACACTCCGAGAAACTGAGCTAACAATTCAGTTCAATCAACAGTCTGAGAAACTGAGCTAACAGTTCAGTCCAATCAACAGTCTGAGAAACTGAGCTAACAATTCAGTCCAATCAACAGTCAAATTTAAATAATCACTGAAGTATACAAAGTTGATCACTCTGACCTACTTTTAAACTTTTATAACTGAGTCTAATAACTTTTTGGTTATCTGCAAAATACAGATACATTACTGTACACACAAATCACCTGGATTTAAACAATCTGCTAGATGTAAATAAGTTGATACATGTACATCTCTACCTTGTTAAAATATACCAGCTGGAGTTCCAACACAGTAGTTGGAGTTTTTAATGCAGCATTTTGAGGTTTCAATGCAGCAGTTTGGGTTTTCAATACAGCAGCTGCAGTTTTGAATGCAGTAGTTGTGGTTTCAATGCAGTAGTTAAAGTTTTCAACACATTAGTTGGAGTTTTGAATGCAGCATTTTGAATTTTCAATGCAGCAGTTTGGGGTTTCAATACAGCAGTTGCCGTTTTCAATGCAGTAGTTGTGGTTTCAATGCAGTAGTTGAAGATTTCAACACAGTAGTTGGAGTTTTAAATACATCAGTTTGGGGTTTCAATACAACAGCTGCAGTTTTCAATGTAGTAGTTGAAGTTTTCAACACATTAGTTGGGGTTTTGAATGCAGCATTTTGAATTTTCAATGCTGCAGTTTGGGGTTTCAATACAGCAGTTGCCGTTTTCAATGCAGTAGTTGTGGTTTCAATGCAGTAGTTGAAGATTTCAACACAGTAGTTGGAGTTTTAAATACATCAGTTTGGAGTTTCAATACAGCAGTTGCCGTTTTCAATGCAGTAGTTGTGGCTTCAATGCAGCAGTTGAAGTTTTCAACACATTAGCTGGGGTTTTCTATGTAGCAGACTGAAAATCTGATGATCATGTGACTGTTTCAAAAAAGCAAATAAGCAAAACAAAACACAAGTCAAACATATAGTAACAACAATGCAATAATTGGAGTACATAGTTACAAACCATATTACAACCAAACCATGGTACAGCATGAATGATCGAACAGTTGATAATTGCATGTCTGTCAAATGATGGGCTGGAGGTAGGGGAATAAAAAAATAACTCCTGTCAAACATTTGTTAATAATTTTAGTTTACCGGTAATATGTAAACTCTCATCTGAGCATTTAATTTTGTCAATTAATAAAGAACTATTGGGAAATGATCAGATATAAAAAAAAATTTGTACAGGTTTTTACATGAATTTAAAAAAAAAAGCAACCCCTCTACTTCTTGTAAGGGTGAATGGACATGGTAAGGAACTCAGTCAAAAGAAAATCACACAATTTTCATGTACAGACCTAAAGTTTCATGTTGAAGTATAAAGACATGAATAAGATTGTAGATTAATTATATTCATATAAATCAATTCAACAAATACATACATGTACAAAAGGTAATCAATGTTCCCCATATGAAGTAAATCAGACAAATTATCTCCACATTTAAAATCTGAATTCAATTATCTCCACTTTTATATCTGAATTCAGGCAAAATATTTCCACTTGTTTTTTTATATCTGAACTCAAATTATCTCCACTTTTGGACCTGAATTTATACAAATTAACACCACTTTTATACCTGAAGCTTTGAGAAGTATCTTGAGAGACTTGTAGTGATGAAATACAAAAACAGTGCGAAACAGACCAACCCAAAATATATGGAACAATGGGTATTTATTGGTTTTTTCAAGCTGAAATTTCAATCCTTCTTCATTTGGTCCTGGAAACTGAAACAAAGAAAAACAAAATCTCTGAACACTTCACAGATGGTTCATATATTAACATCTGATTGAAGATAGACCTAATATCAGAAACACAAAGCAAAAATTTTGGAAAATAGTAGAAAAATCAATTGTCCAGCAGCCAATGAAAAGAAGACAATTTTGATATGCAAGTGAAATCTTCAATCATCCAAAACTGCCTTACTCTGCAGTTTCAAGAAATATTTACCAATGGAAACTCGCAAACTAAACTACAAGTCATATATTCTTTCAAGAATGAGTGGCCCCGAGTGGCCCAGTGGTCTAAAGCGCTCACCGTTATGGATCACTGCCATCTCACCTCTGTCTGCGTGGGTTTGAGTCTAAGATTCGGCTAATGTAGTTATGTGAGAAAGCTTGCCAGTAGCTTCTTATAAGGTCAGTGATTCTTTCTAGGGGATTTCCCGGTTTCTTCCTCCACCAATAATACTGGCCGCCATGTATAGACTATCGTGTGCTGAAAAATGGCGCTAAACCCTACAACTACTTTCAAGAATGGAATATTGTTCAAATGTATAGGGAAACTGCTAAATCTGAGCTTGACAGGATTTATAAACTTCATAAACGAGCAGCACGCATAATTTTAGATGCATCTGTTGATCATCTCTCAAAAGCATTATTTACAGAACTCAAATGGTTCACAATATATGACAGGATAGATTTTCACAAGGCAGTTCTTTCATATAAATGTCTGCACCAGAGTATCTTCAGGACTTATTCAGGCCTTTTTTAACACAATGTCAGTTGAGATCAATATCACATGGAAACCTTCTAGCACCAAAACCAAGAACAGGGTAATTTAAAAAGAGCTTCCAGTACTCTGGTACTGTTCTGTGGAATAAGCTTCCACTACATGTAAAATCTGCTAAAAATATTAGAGTATTTAAGATGAGATAACATAAGCATGTATGTGTTTCTAAAAGATAATGGAATTTATTATTTTATTACTAAACATGTTAAAATAAACCGTACTTATTGCTATCTTCATATAATGTCCATTGTTATACTCTCTTTAGGATGGCCTCAAGGGAGAATAGTCCTTGACTAACAAGTCATCCTAAATAATTAAGTATTAGTATTAGTATTATTATTAGTTACTTGCACATAATCATTTTTATAGTATGAAGAAAAATCCACATTGTTGTGTAATTTTATTAAATTCTTGATTACAAGCAAGCAAAATAGTAAGAAAGTTATCCAGTTCTAATGGGTGTGGATAAGGAAAGTTACATCCTTTCAATGCTAAACCTTTTCAACTAGAAGCTTGAAAAATAAATGACCTAACACAGACAATACCAAGTTCTGACCCTCTTTTTAAGTGATCTAAGTCAAAACAATAACTTACTTTTTGTGCAGATAACTGAATAATCAACTTGTTTATTGATTATACAATTGTGAGGTTATTTAATGAATGCATCTGTCACATACTCCTCTCTCTCTAAAAATGGAAAGTTGTACTGCCCCATCTGTCACATTCTCCTCTCTAAAAATGGAAAGTTGTACTGCCCCATCTGTCACATTCTCCTCTCTAAAAATGGAAAGTTGTTACTGCCCCATCTGTCACATACTCCTCTCTAAAAATGGAAAGTTGTTACTGCCCCATCTGTCACATTCTCCTCTCTAGAAATGGAAAGTTGTTACTGCCCCATCTGTCACATTCTCCTCTCTAGAAATGGAAAGTTGTACTGCCCCATCTGTCACATTCACCTCTCTAAAAATGGAAAGTTGTACTGCCCCATCTGTCACATTCTCCTCTCTAAAAATGGAAAGTTGTTACTGCCCCATCTGTCACATTCTCCTCTCTAAAAATGGAAAGTTGTACTGCCCCATCTGTCACATTCTCCTCTCTAAAAATGGAAAATTGTACTGCCCCATCTCACATTCTCCTTTCTAAAAATGGAAAGTTGTACTGCCCCATCTGTCACATACTCCTCTCTAATAATGGAAAGTTGTACTGCACCATCTGTCACATTCTCCTCTCTAGAAATGGAAAGTTGTTACTGCCCCGTCTGTCACATTCTCCTCTCTAGAAATGGAAAGTTGTTACTGCCCCATCTGTCACATTCTCCTCTCTAGAAATAGGAAGTTGTACTGCCCCATCTGTCACATACTCCACTCTAAAAATGGAAAGTTGTACTGCCCCATCTGTCACATTCTCCTCTCTAGAAATGGAAAGTTGTTACTGCCCCATCTGTCACATTCTCCTCTCTAGAAATGGGAAGTTGTACTGCCCCATCTGTCACATACTCCTCTCTAGAAATAGAAAGTTTGCTACTGCCCCATCTGTCACATTCTCCTCTTTAGAAATGGGAAGTTGTACTGCCCCATCTGTCACATACTCCTCTCTAATAATGGAAAGTTGTACTGCCCCATCTGTCACATTCTCCTCTCTAAAAACGGAAAGTTGTTACTGCCCCATCTGTAATATTCTCCTCTCTAGAAATGTAAAGTTGTTACTGCCCCATCTGTCACATACTCCTATCTAATAATGGAAAGTTGTACTGCCCCATCTGTCACATTCTCCTCTCTAAAAATGGAAAGTTGTACTGCCCCATCGGTCACATTCTCCTCTCTAAAAATGGAAAATTGTACTGCCCCATCTGTCACATTCTCCTTTCTAAAAATGGAAAGTTGTACTGCCCCATCTGTCACATACTCCTCTCTAATAATGGAAAGTTGTTCTGCCCCATCTGTCACATTCTCCTCTCTAGAAATGGAAAGTTGTACTGCCCCATCTGTCACATTCTCCTCTCTAGAAATGGAAAGTTGTTACTGCCCCGTCTGTCACATTCTCCTCTCTAGAAATGGAAAGTTGTTACTGCCCCATCTGTCACATTCTCCTCTCTAGAAATAGGAAGTTGTACTGCCCCATCTGTCACATACTCCTCTCTAAAAATGGAAAGTTGTACTGCCCCATCTGTCACATTCTCCTCTCTAGAAATGGAAAGTTGTTACTGCCCCAACTGTCACATTCTCCTCTCTAGAAATGGGAAGTTGTACTGCCCCATCTGTCACATACACCTCTCTAGAAATGGAAAGTTGCTACTGCCCCATCTGTCACATTCTCCTCTCTAGAAATAGGAAGTTGTACTGCCCCATCTGTCACATACTCCTCTCTAATATTGGAAAGTTGTACTGCCCCATCTGTCACATTCTCCTCTCTAAAAAAGGAAAGTTGTTACTGCCCCATCTGTCACATTCTCCTCTCTAGAAATGTAAAGTTGTTACTGCCCCATCTGTCACATACTCCTATCTAATAATGGAAAGTTGTACTGCCCCATCTGTCACATTCTCCTGTCTAAAAATGGAAATTTGTACTACCCCATCTGTCACATACTCCTCTCTAATAATGTAAAGTTGTACTGCACCATCTGTCACATTCTCCTCTCTAGAAATGGAAAGTTGTACTGCCCCATCTGTCACATTCTCCTCTAAAAATAGGAAGTTGTACTGCCCCATCTGTCACATACTCCTCTCTAAAAATGGGAAGTTGTACTGCCCCATCTGTTTCATACAATGACACCTCTATATAAATGGGTAGTTGTATTAGACCTTTTGTTACATAGTGACCCCTCTTTATAAAAAGGTGTTGTATTGGACCATTTGTCACATAGTGACCCCTCTAGATAAAAGGGAGTTGTGGTAGTCTGTCTGTCAAATACAATGACCCCTCCCAATAAAAGGACTTGTAGTGGACCATATATCACTTACAATGACCCCTTCCATTAAAAGGGACTTTTAGTGGCCAATATCATATATAGTGACCCCTTTCTATAAAATGGACTTGTATAGTAGTGCCCCATATGTCAAACAAGGTGATGCTTCTCTATAAAAAGAAGTTGTAGTTGACCATCTCTCATATGCTGTGACCCCTTTCCTTCATATTACATTTGTCCCTCACTATAAAGCACCTTTTAATAGTGCACTTACTCATATAACATTTGGTTCACACCTCAAAGCACATTGTTATGGTGCATTCCCTCATATAACAATGTCCCCTCATTATCAAGCACCTTGGCATAGGACAGGCCCTCACAGGGCCGCACACCACAAATTATTTCAGTGTACTGCATTCCCTCATAAAACAATGTCCCCTCATTATCAAGCACCTTGGCATAGTACAGGCCCTCACAGGGCCGCACACCACAAATTATTTCAGTATACTGCATTCCCTCATATAACATGCATATTGCCATGTATCTACATCTAAACGAGTATGTTTTACCTCAGTAAAAGGTGACGTCACTTACAACTGAGTTCTTGTGATACAGTAAACAGTGTTATAGTAAGGGCTGGTTAAAAGTCTTAGAATGAGGCATTGTGAAATATGCTTTGCTAAGGGACAGTGAACAATGTTCTAGTGAGGGACTAAATGTGAGGGAATGTGAACTGTGTTACATGTATTCATGTATTGCATACTTACAAAATGAATACCACACAGAGATTGAGCCAGGTAAACATACAGAAATACAGACATATGAAAGGACAATGTCAGAAAATTACCAGATGAAGCTGGCCCCAGAACCAATGCTTTTCACTGTCTTGGGGAAATGTCTCCATCACTTCTCTCCATGACTTGTAATTCCTATACCAGGTCACCAACTTAAACAGAAGCACTGTAGCTATGACAACCAATGTGATTTCTGTCACAATTAAGGTCAAAGATGTGTTGCTGAGCCAATCAAACTTAGTCATGATGATCTGTAACTTAAGACTCTGCCATTAAATCTGAAAAATATCAATAAAAAGTGCTTTCCATAAAAAAAGAAAATTACATGACATTAGTGACTATATTTGGCTATCACGTGCACATTAAATGTCTAGGTGTTAGTTTTCCAGTCATCAGGCATCTGAACACTCTGAGATGTTTGTAAGGCCTGATGATAATTATGTTGCAACTTATTTCAGTAATCCAACAGGAATTTGGTACAGGTGAATAAAAAGAAACTTTGCTGGTGAATTGCAGAATATAAAACAATAATTTTCCAACACCTTTGAATCTTTCTCTATCTCCTTAATGAAACTCTTTCCGGAATCTGATTTGTCACTGCTTAAGCAAGGGTGTCATGACTTATGCCACATTTCTGTGTTTGTCTATTTATTGCACAGATGTCATGACTTAAGCCACATTTCTGTGTTTGTCTATTTATTGCACAGATGTCATGATTTATAACATATTTCTGTGTTTGTCTATTTATTGCACAGATGTCATGACTTAATCCACATTTCTGTGTTTGTCTATTTATTGCACAGATGTCATGGCCTTATGACATATTTCTTGATTTGTCTATTTATTACCCCTTAAACTTGAAGCACATAATATGAAGTTAACTTGTATCTAGAATGATTTTCTGGTAAGCAATATAATAATGTTTCTTCTATGGATATTAATGGGTTCAACTGATTTAACTGAAAGAATCTAATAGCACAATTATAGCCATATGAATTTAGCTCTCTATTTAAAATAAAATATAATATGCATGACACCGAAGGATCAAAATCACAATTTTAATTTGTTACAAATGCATGTATTTCTAATTTGTCTTCACCAAGCTTCCTTTAGAGAATCTGATGACATCAAACATGAAAACCAACTATAAACATAATGTATATTTTTATAATAAATGCTGTTGTTGTTATTGGGTTTAACAACATTTTTCAGCACAAGATAGGCTATACAAGGCAGCCTGTATAACTGGTAGAGGAAGAACCCTGAAAAACCCAGGAAAGAACCACTGACCCATGAGAAACTACTGGCAGTTTTTCTCATGTACCCACATCAGCCGAGCCTGAGACTTGAACCATCACAGACTGAGGTGAGATGACAGAGATCCTGGACAGTGAGTACTTTAGACCACTCTGCCACTCAAAGCCCCCTTTATAGTAAAGGTACTACTACTATACTTGTACAAGGAGTTGATTGAGTGACTGTAAATGTGACAGTCAGCTGTTTGAAAAAGATTTTTAAAATTGTAAATACTTTTTAACTTAAATTAGATTTTATGCTTAACTTATACATTAACTTTTTTTAATTTATTTTTTGCATGACATTAATTTAGTAAATTCTGTAGTAAGTACTAAAATTAATGGCTGTAATTGAACACTCAAATTGGATATCAAACTGAATTGCTCACACATCCTCAAGTTGATGAAATTAATACTAACAATTATATTTAAGGTTGTTAAAATACAACCTAACATACCCCACTAACGACACCGACATAAATCTTCTACTTTCTATATTGCAGGATTTCAATGAATACTTTCAACTAACTTTCTGTATGGAACTTGATCAAAAATTCTCTTTTAAACTTTGCAAAATCAGAAATGTTTCACAGTAGTATGTTATACCACAATAATTCTATCCAATACAAAATAAAATTACCTGCAGGTAACCAACAAGAATAAAAGTATGGAGGGCTGGATACTATGAAAAATTTTGTATTGTGGTATTTTCAAAACTATTTCTATAAATACCACAGTACATACCAATGTATACTGCAATTATATTTAGGACCAACAATGTAATCTTCTATGCCATGGGCCTGACACTATGTTTTAAAAAATCTCCATTGGTCAATGGCTGGAAAATATATCTTGATCTTTTTTATAACAAACTATTAACATATTATAATAGCTGAAATAAAACGAATTGTCTTGAAATAAATGAAAATAAAAAAACTCAAAGGAAAATCACATGCTATTCTCCCAAACGAAAATTAAATGGTCTGTAACTTCTAGTTGATGATGTCTATGTCAATCAATTTACCAGTTTTCATCAAAAAACTAAAATGAGATGATTAAATTTACTCTATAGCTACAGCAGACACCTGTAAAAGTCATAGTGCTGACATTAGAAAGTTTGTTGATCAAAATAGGGAGTGTTGACACTGAAGCCTTTACTGTCTAATTCATATAATAGGCAGGGAATGCTTGAGTGGGTAACCAACAAAGTACACTTACTTAATAATCTAAAAAACTTGAACAAAAATGCTCTCTGTAAAATCTTAGGATGATTCACTGCCTTACAATAGGGCTGTTACATTTGGGTTCAAAGGACACACAAAAACCAAGTAAGGGTCCTAAAACTTTATATAAAATGAAGCTAAAATCTTTTGCAAAAACTAAAAACAAAAATCCAGTGTTGCTTACAGTACCAAGCTTATAACTTAACTGCCACTCTGATCTTGTTTTAGAAAGGGTTACAGATAATGGACCATAATTAATTTAACATGTGTGCCTTATCAGAAGGCAGGAAGAAGTCCAAGCTCAGTTAGTATGGGAAGATAAACAACAGATTCCAGAATGCTGGGATTAATGTTCTGGCCAAATGTCTCTGCTAAGTGTGTGGAAACTGATACAGCACTAAGGTGACATCATACATATAACAAGGGCTATATGTGCTTAACACATTAATATGGCTGAACAATGACTTTTTTTTAGAAAAAAAGGTTTCACAAACTTGGATTTGGCTTGAACAAATTTCACAACAACCCACTTGGACACCACACTGGCATATGGCACATGTCAAACACAGTTTTAATTTAACACCCATGTACCAGTACATTGAAAAAGTACCACAGTAATTACAATGGAAGAAAATACCACAGTAAACCAGTATACTGGTAATACGGCACACAGATTACCATGCATATACACAGATTACCATGTACACACACACAAACACTGTACACACACACACACACACACAGATTACCATGTACACACACAGATTACCATGTACACAGATTTCCATGAACACACACAGACACTGTACACACACACAGAGATTACCATGTACACACAGATTACCATGTACACACATAGATTACCATGCACACACACAGATTACCATGTACACACACAGATTACCATGTACACACACAGATTACTATGTACACACACACAGACTGTATTAGTGTGTGTAGGTATACCGGTATGTGTGTGAAAGAGTGGTACTTGAATTTGGGGAAAAGTGAAGCGTGGATGATTTCAATATGTTGCCAATATTTATTTTATTGCATCATCACTATGAGAAAATGGTTACTGGGTTAAATCCACCTTATAACAGTGGCTACAAAGATTTGCTTTTTAATTCCCAAATTTAGCTTCACTCAAACATTTATTAATTGTGTAGAAATAAGTTTAGAATGAGATATGTGACCTAGCTTTCATGCTGTTATCGAAAATTGTCCTACTCAGCAGAATCAAGAAATATTTACCTATGGAAACTCGCAAACTATACAACAAGTCAATTATTCTTCCAACAATGGCTTCAAATGAGCAGCCAACTTGGCTTATGTAGTTACTTGTGTCTGCAACCGAGGTAAATATCTAAAAATCTAGATGGTTGATTGGTGATGAAAAGTTTGCTAATTTGTTACAGTACTAGTGAACTGTATTCATGCGTAAGGCACATAATGATTCTTTTAGATGTCTTTTCACAGGAAAATATTCAAAATAGCTCTTTCCTGTATAAAAAAAAATAAATGAATATAACGGCAACAAGGAGGGGTTGGTGGCAGTGTTGGTTCAGTATAAAAGCCACTAGTTGCAAAAGGAATTAACTTTAATACCTCAGTCAGAATCGTACAAACATCCATTCAAGAAAAATCATTAGTTAGTTTTTATTTGTTTCTTTAATGTAATATTATTATCACTTTTCTGCAATAGGTCATTGTCGGACAAACATTTGCCAATAAAAACTGTCCAGCACCCGTGAAATGAGACTGGGCAACCAGTTTCTCCATTTATCACCTCAGTATATTATAAAACAGGGTGCACAGCCCGTGGTCCGCAGGCCTGCGAACGCGTCCTGTCAGGCCCTCAGGGCAAAGTAAAAGAACACAGACACCTGGCCCGTGAGCAGTAGTTACATTAAAGAAATTAGTGTTTGCGGTCCTCGAGTGGTCTTAACAAATGCAATCTGACCCTTGGCCGGAACGCTGGAGGTCGTATCGTTGTTTACGATTGACTTGTCATACATGTACTATGTCTATTCATTATACATAATAAATAGATTACATGTATGACAGGTCATAAGAAACGATACGAGCGCTGGTAGGCCGAAAAAAGATTGTGCACCCCTATTAAATAACAACTTCGTAAAATGATTAGTTTATGTAAAAATAAAAATTATAAAAGTTACTGCCGCCGCTAAAAATGTAATACTCACGATATCCTGATGTCCGGACTTTTACCCGTGAAAAGTATCAAGTGAATATGTTGGGCTCCAACTTGGAATAACGCAACAATTCGGAATCCCTAGTTGTTGCTCTTTTTCTCGAGAAATTGCGTCACCTTGCGAACCGATATAATTAGACCGAGCTGCTGGCTTAGCATGAGTTTCGTTCGAGATGTACAGAATTATTTTACTTTCTATTGCTTTTATTTCAACACATTTTAACACCAATAATCACTCTTTACTCGATTTTTCTTTCATGCCAATAGATATTGTGCATGGTGACATGAACAGACTCATAAAAGAAACTTATTGGATTCATAAGTTAAATACTTTGTATCCTAATGGACTTAATGCCAGTGCATTATATAAAATTGTATAATTTAAATTGATATATTGTATATCCTTCACATCAATATGTATGACTGTTTGTCTCTAGTTTATTTTATTAATTTACTTTCTATTGATGCAATTTATGTGCCTTAAACAGTTTTTGTTTCTTTTATTTTTTGGAATAAGAATGAAAAATCCATCTCTATCACAACACCAAAATTCCACTACCATAGGTATCAAAGTAAATCAATCCAGGAAATAGGTACCCATTGGTTCTTTAGAACTAACTGGGGTACCAATTCCACGTTTATAGGGAGTCAGACACGAGTTCAAAAACTGAATCGATAACAAACCATTTAATTCAAGTCTAAATTTGCCCCGGTCAAATATATAGCCAATGTGTCTTGGCCCTGATCCCAATAGAAGACGTCTTGGGCATAACTTTATTATAAAAGAGCTACTAGTATGTTGTGTCAAGCTAATTTTCATTAGCGTTGCACCCGAATCGAATTCTAGGTAACTGGAACAAAATAATAAATTGCTGGTCTGCAAAAGTTTTTTTTATTTGCACAGGCTCTTCTCATGTTTCATGAGTTGACCTTGTTCATTCTTTTTATTACAGAATCAAGCAGTAGAGGTCCAGAATATTTGGCTATGCTGAAAATGTCATTCCTGCATACAGTGATGATAAGTTTCGTATGTCCAGACCCACTTTTGAAGCCTTAGTCAACTATCTTCAAAACTGTCCTGAACTGCAGTTTGAGGGAAATGGTGGAAAGGAGCCCATATCAGTTGAAAAACAATTGTACATTACGTTATGGTATATTGGGGGCCTCTATACCATAAATAAGATAGCCGACAGGTTTGGGGTATCGGAGTCTTCTGTGATATTGTGCAGGTCTCGAGTAATTAATGCCATTTTACATCATCTCAAACATAGATTTATTACTTGGCCAGAGGATAATAGTATGCAAGATGTTGATCACAGGTGTGAACAAAGGAATGGCTTCCCGGGAATAGTGGGTGTACTGGATGGTACCCATATTAAAATAAGAGCACAGCAGGATTATGCCCAAGCATATGTGAACAGGAAGAAATAGTATTCCATACAGCTGCAAGCTGTGTGTAATGCTGACATGGTTTTCACACACTGCTTTTCAGTTTTCCCTGATAGTGGCCATGATGCAAGAGTGCTTCGAAACTCAGATCTCTTGAATAGCGGTTTACAGATGTGCAATAATAAACATATGATTGCCGATTGTGCCTACCCATTGCGCAGATGGCTACTGACACTATATAGAGATAATGGTGATGTTACTCCTGATCAAAGAAATTTCAACCATTTGCTGTCAGCAAACAGAGTCGTGATTGAACGAGCATTTGGTCTGATGAAAGGTAGTTTTAGAAGACTCCAAAACCTTTAAACAGTCTTAGATGAGACAGCTGTTAGTATCATAATGACATGTTGTGTGTTACATAATGTGTATCTTATGCATCATGATGAGGTAGATGACTTTCTGCAGGTAGATGAAAACTTGGCAGATAACCAATTCTTGTAGTAGATATTCAGGAGAATGGTGCCAAGGGTGTTTTGAAAAGAAATATTATTGCAAGAGATCTTGTTCTTGCACAGAGATGAGCAAGTAATTTGGACAGGAAAGCAAAATGCTAGCGCATTAGAGTACTGAAGATTGACCACTTCTGTTTGTCATATTTTGTGTTGGAAATCCATGCTGTAGTTAAAACAGCTGAAGATATTAAAACAGTTTCACCTTGATATAGTTCTCATTTTACAAGTGTGCCCTTGGCCCAAATAACCCTGAAATTGATGCTTATACACCTCAGTAATCGTTAGTCATATTTATAAGCTCTGCAAGTGTACACACCATAAAAACACTGATGCTTGCAAAACGCAACGATCAATGCATGGTGCGTGTTTTCTTTATCATACATTTTAAAAGCAAATTTTACTCAACCCATGGACAGAGGTTGGGGTACAAGAAGTCACTGATCCATCTCAGGCAGTGTTCAGTAAGGGACCTTTTAATTTTGGGGTGGTGGAATTGGGGTTTGGATTTTATTTCTGACGCAGATATTATCTTTTATCGCAAGATAATTGAAACTTAATTACAAGCAGATATACAGGCCTTGTGATTGTATAGTCAAAAGATGCAATAATTACAACAATATAATCCTGTTTTGGGCGACCTCCCCTTCTGCACAAGAAATATGGTCTCTCAAAGCAGATGTTCTGGGTCGAGGTACATGTAATTATCTATGTATTTGATTAGTTTATGTATTACAAATTTGGTATTTCCTGGCGGTGGTCTCTAATAATAGATTTTAGAGTATTATGACAGACAGAAACTAACACTCAGTTTTAACCTAATTATTGTATGTGAGACAAGACTGGTAAACATTATATAAAGAATGTCACAGGAAACACAAGACGAAGTCTTATTTCTAACCCTTCCTGAATTTTATTGTGAATGACAAAATGTAACAAAATTAAAATATAAAAAACATGGAAATTAAATAATTCAACATTTAACCCTTGACAACAAGCAATATAAAAAGAAAACATATATATATATATATATATATATATATATATATATATATATATATATATATATATATATATATATATATATATATATATATATATATATATATATATATATATATATATATTTATTTATTTATTTATTTATCTTCAAGACTTGTACAAATTAAAGCCAGTTATTTGAACTATCTGCTCAATGTGAAACTTAAAAATTTAGATGTGTATATGTATACCCGCTTTGTCCTATCATGAAATCAAAACACACATCAGTGAAAAAAATACAGTTTCTAAACATTGATATTCTGGTAATAAAAAAACAAATATCTGATAGTAACTAACGTCTGTATACTCTAACTCTTTGTCTTATTCTAGATCGACATAATAGCCATGATTGCATACATTCACCACACTCCATACATTCTGTCAAGTGTCCACAATCCAAGAAAACACAATCACGCTCCATACATGCTGTCAAGTGTCCACAATCCAAGAAAACACAATCACGCTCCATACATGCTGTCAAGTGTCCACAATCCAAGAAAACACAATCACGCTCCATACATGTTGTCAAGTGTCCACAATCCAAGAAAACACAATCACGCTCCATACATGCTGTCAAGTGTCCACAATCCAAGAAAACACAATCACGCTCCATACATGCTGTCAAGTGTCCACAATCCAAGAAAACACAATCACGCTCCATACATGCTGTCAAGTGTCCACAATCCAACAAAACAATCTGCACATTTTCCATCTTCCATACAAATACCATAATTTCAAGAGAAATAAACCCCAAATATTTACAATAATAAACGAAGAAGAAAACTGTCAAAACAATACAGTTAGTTCAGTTTATTACACTAAAATCTGTTTAACCAAATGTCTTTTCAAAAGCATCCTTTGGATAAAATGTAACAATGTTCAATATGAAGACAACATTATTCCCGTTATTTTCCAACCTCTCAAATAATTAAAACAGTCTTGATGTAAAACATTACCAATTAAAAACTCTCAAATAAGAAAACAGTCTTGATGTAAAAACATTACCAATTAAAAACACAAATAATAAAACAGTCTTAATGTAAAACATTACCAATTAAAAAGTATCTGAAGCTATTGTAATAACCAAAAGATATTAGAAAAGGCAAATTGATAAC
This sequence comes from Unio delphinus, assembly GCA_029339505.1. NCBI lineage: Eukaryota > Metazoa > Mollusca > Bivalvia > Unionida > Unionidae > Unio > Unio delphinus. Next base: position 3,143,066 of record JAQISU010000251.1, read on the forward strand.
ATTATTAATAGCAGAAAGCACTTGCAGAGATACAAACACAAATCCATTTTTTCTAAGACATTCGTTTTTTTTTTCAATGACAGCTTTTACAAAACTCTCGATTTCTGAAAGTCTCTCCCTATGCATCCTCTCTCTCCTCTCAGCTTCTTCTGCCTTCCTAGTATTTTGCTGTTCAATGTAAGTCGTAAGCATGTCTACAACATGTGCTGAGTGTGACCTTCTAGCTATGTCTACAACATGTGCTAAGTGTGACCTTCTAGCTATGTCTACAACATGTGCTGAGTGTGACCTTCTAGCTATGTCTACAACATGTGCTAAGTGTGCCCTTCTAGCTATGTCGACAACATGTGCTGAGTGTGCCCTTCTAGCTATGTCTACAACATGTGCTGAGTGTGCCCTTCTAGCTATGTCGACAACATGTGCTGAGTGTGCCCTTCTAGCTATGTCTACAACATGTGCTGAGTGTGCCCTTCTAGCTATGTCTACAACATGTGCTGAGTGTGACCTTCTAGCTATGTCTACAACATGTGCTGAGTGTGCCCTTCTAGCTATGTCTACAACATGTACTAAGTGTGACCTTCTAGCTATGTCTACAACATGTGCTGAGTGTGACCTTCTAGCTATGTCGACAACATGTGCTGAATGTGCCCTTCTAGCTATGTCTACAACATGTGCTGAGTGTGCCCTTCTAGCTATGTCTACAACATGTGCTAAGTGTGACCTTCTAGCTATGTCTACAACATGTGCTGAGTGTGACCTTCTAGCTATGTCTACATCATGTGCTGAGTGTGCCCTTCTAGCTATGTCTACAACATGTGCTGAGTGTGACCTTCTAGCTATGTCTACAACATGTGCTGAGTGTGACCTTCTAGCTATGTCTACAACATGTGCTGAGTGTGACCTTCTAGCTATGTCTACAACATGTGCTGAGTGTGACCTTCTAGCTATGTCTACAACATGTGCTAAGTGTGACCTTCTAGCTATGTCTACAACATGTGCTGAGTGTGACCTTCTAGCTATGTCTACAACATGTGCTGAGTGTGACCTTCTAGCTATGTCTACAACATGTGCTGAGTGTGACCTTCTAGCTATGTCTACAACATGTGCTAAGTGTGACCTTCTAGCTATGTCTACAACATGTGCTGAGTGTGACCTTCTAGCTATGTCTACAACATGTGCTAAGTGTGCCCTTCTAGCTATGTCTACAACATGTGCTAAGTGTGACCTTCTAGCTATGTCTACAACATGTGCTGAGTGTGCCCTTCTAGCTATGTCGACAACATGTGCTGAGTGTGACCTTCTAGCTATGTCTACAACATGTGCTAAGTGTGACCTTCTAGCTATGTCTACAACATGTGCTGAGTGTGCCCTTCTAGCTATGTCTACAACATGTGCTAAGTGTGACCTTCTAGCTATGTCTACAACATGTGCTGAGTGTGCCCTTCTAACTATGTCTACAACATGTGCTAAGTGTGACCTTCTAGCTATGTCTACAACATGTGCTGAGTGTGCCCTTCTAGCTATGTCTACAACATGTGCTAAGTGTGACCTTCTAGCTATGTCTACAACATGTGCTGAGTGTGCCCTTCTAGCTATGTCGACAACATGTGCTGAGTGTGACCTTCTAGCTATGTCTACAACATGTGCTGAGTGTGCCCTTCTAGCTATGTCTACAACATGTGCTAAGTGTGACCTTCTAGCTATGTCTACAACATGTGCTGAGTGTGCCCTTCTAGCTATGTCGACAACATGTGCTGAGTGTGACCTTCTAGCTATGTCTACAACATGTGCTAAGTGTGACCTTCTAGCTATGTCTACAACATGTGCTGAGTGTGCCCTTCTAGCTATGTCTACAACATGTGCTAAGTGTGACCTTCTAGCTATGTCTACAACATGTGCTGAGTGTGCCCTTCTAGCTATGTCTACAACATGTGCTAAGTGTGACCTTCTAGCTATGTCTACAACATGTGCTGAGTGTGCCCTTCTAGCTATGTCTACAACATGTGCTAAGTGTGACCTTCTAGCTATGTCTACAACATGTGCTGAGTGTGCCCTTCTAGCTATGTCTACAACATGTGCTAAGTGTGACCTTCTAGCTATGTCTACAACATGTGCTGAGTGTGACCTTCTAGCTATGTCTACAACATGTGCTGAGTGTGACCTTCTAGCTATGTCTACAACATGTGCTGAGTGTGACCTTCTAGCTATGTCTACAACATGTGCTAAGTGTGACCTTCTAGCTATGTCTACAACATGTGCTGAGTGTGCCCTTCTAGCTATGTCTACAACATGTGCTAAGTGTGACCTTCTAGCTATGTCGACAACATGTGCTGAGTGTGCCCTTCTAGCTATGTCTACAACATGTGCTAAGTGTGACCTTCTAGCTATGTCGACAACATGTGCTGAGTGTGCCCTTCTAGCTATGTCTACAACATGTGCTGAGTGTGACCTTCTAGCTATGTCTACAACATGTGCTAAGTGTGACCTTCTAGCTATGTCTACAACATGTGCTGAGTGTGACCTTCTAGCTATGTCTACAACATGTGCTGAGTGTGACCTTCTAGCTATGTCTACAACATGTGCTAAGTGTGACCTTCTAGCTATGTCGACAACATGTGCTGAGTGTGCCCTTCTAGCTATGTCTACAACATGTGCTGAGTGTGACCTTCTAGCTATGTCTACAACATGTGCTAAGTGTGACCTTCTAGCTATGTCTACAACATGTGCTGAGTGTGACCTTCTAGCTATGTCTACAACATGTGCTGAGTGTGACCTTCTAGCTATGTCTACAACATGTGCTGAGTGTGACCTTCTAGCTATGTCTACAACATGTGCTAAGTGTGACCTTCTAGCTATGTCTACAACATGTGCTGAGTGTGCCCTTCTAGCTATGTCTACAACATGTGCTAAGTGTGACCTTCTAGCTATGTCGACAACATGTGCTGAGTGTGCCCTTCTAGCTATGTCTACAACATGTGCTAAGTGTGACCTTCTAGCTATGTCGACAACATGTGCTGAGTGTGCCCTTCTAGCTATGTCTACAACATGTGCTGAGTGTGACCTTCTAGCTATGTCTACAACATGTGCTAAGTGTGACCTTCTAGCTATGTCTACAACATGTGCTGAGTGTGACCTTCTAGCTATGTCTACAACATGTGCTGAGTGTGACCTTCTAGCTATGTCTACAACATGTGCTAAGTGTGACCTTCTAGCTATGTCGACAACATGTGCTGAGTGTGCCCTTCTAGCTATGTCTACAACATGTGCTGAGTGTGACCTTCTAGCTATGTCTACAACATGTGCTGAGTGTGACCTTCTAGCTCGTTTTAGTTCAGATTTGTACATTTCTATGCTGCTGCTGCTGCTGCTGCTTTCCTCAGTTTCGTCGTTATCAACAGCCCTTGGCCGTTTGAAAGAACTGTATGTTTTAGCATAACGCTTGGATCATCTCCGAAAATGTTATCTAGCTCTCCTTCATATTCATATGTCTTTGGATCATTTCCACTCTTGCTGTTGTGATCCTTCACATTTTTGTAGCCTCTAATGAGAGTCTTCCATCTCCCTAAATCCCTAAATCTTGATCAACATTAAAACTGTAGCCATTGCCCTGCATGCTGGATGCATTTTTTCCCACAACACCTTCTTCCGCAGGCTACCCGATTTAACTTTCTCCCTGTTCATGCTATACTCTTGTATGAGGAAAAGTGTTGTCTCCTTACTCTAATTACCTTTGTCAGTAGCGGACATTATGCTGGAATCTCTTTCTGTCCCTGCTATAGCCAAGCATAGCCATCAAAAAGATGATCAATACAAATGGAACATCCGAAACATTTAATATACAGGGAATTTTACTATTCATTTAAATATTCATCAAACTTTAATACGACATGCAATGTTGTGCTTAAGGAAACATTAACTTATAAAATGTGTATTTGACCTCCAAAATTTTTCAGCTGTCTTATATTTACGAAAGATATCCAAGAGATTTTACTCTAGATACACGAACAAGACCATGCAAATGCATGTTTTGGAGCTTTTATCAGTTAATCATTAGGTTTATTTCTGGATTCAGGATTTTATTTTTACCTTCACTTGCTGACCATTCATGGTGTGTATCAAACCATGCCTTGCATATTGAGCAGAAGTACAATGTATTTATTTTGTTTGTATCCTCGGTGTTTGTTTATAAAACGTGTCCTGTAGGTGCGATATTCGCGAATTTTTCATCTTGGGACAATTGCGAGCTCATGTGGCAACCGGTGGAAAGAGCTACGTTAACCGTGTTTTCGACTCTACGATACATATATCCTTTACTTTATTTTAACTCGATTCAACTGTAGGAATCCTCTTCCAAGGAAGAATTAGGCATTTTCTATTTCATTGCACATATCGTAAACAATCAGTTCAAAACAGGTGAACTATTTAGGCAAACACGTTAACGCCGAAATATGATTGGTTCCAAAAGTTATTCATGGTACATGTAGCTCTTTTCACTGGTTGTCACATGAGCTCGAACTTGTCCCAAAATTCGCGAAAATCGCACATTTCTGAAGTTGTAACTTCCGTTTGGTACAACGTAGAATAGTCAACGATGTCTTGATGAATAGGAAAATATCTCAGGAGTAACGCAAGCCATAGAGAATGGTCATGTGCTTTAAAATACAGACATAGCAAAATTAAATCGAGGGTCATGTGTGGAACAAAGTATTTGGAAGTTACGAACCTTCTCTTCTTATATAGTATGATAGAGAGGGTCCTATGTCTGAATGGGGGGGGGGGGGGGGGGTAATCTAAGGTATTTTCTCACTCTGTATGATTTTTTTACCTTTAGATTATTATTTTTTCTTCACATCAAGCTCGCGTCGAGCACATGTGATCTGGAGCAGATGTTAGACCAGCTGCCGTCTACAAAACCGGAGGTTCGCACATAGCTCAGAAAATGACTGAACTCTTCAATCCATATTCCAATTCCTTTCCTCCTCATCTTTCTAATCATTATCACCACAATGTAAGTTTATGCTAGTCTCAGTTTTAACCAACTAAACGTCCTAAGCCTAGAATTAATTTGTAAGACAAGTTTGGGACATTGGATTTGTATTATCCGATATAACTTGTTTCTGGACTTGAATATGAAAAGTACAAATCGAATTAGATGGAATGTACGCCCTAGTTAAAGAAGATCAATAGGGTCACACTCATCAGCTTGGTATGTTGCAGACGGGTGAATACAAAAGTGACTCTAGATATTTGAAAAATAAAGTCTTCTCCTATTTAAACTAGAATCCATGAATGTATATGTTGACAATAATTTGTTTTGTTTAATGGGTCAATATATGCGCATTTCCAGATGTACGATTATAAAGCTACGTAAGTATTCAGGGCGATTACAAAGTGATGAAACAAAACTGCACATCAAATGTTTGCAATGAAACTAAAAATGGGTATACTCAGATTTTTCGTCTTCAAATTTATTCATAGAGAAAGGCATCGTCTAGGACTAAAATATCCAAATGTGTAAGTTACATGAAAATTCGTTTGTCAGAAAAGGGTCAAAGCGAAAATACCAAATATTGCCAAATCCAATTTTATTATCGAGTGTTTAATTAGTATTATCCGTCTTTATGATTTGACCCACACTTCAATAAACGCTTCATTAGGCACAAAATATCTACTTGTATCCTGAACCTCTAAGCCAATTCTCGTTCGCTTGTCCGGTGTGCGCTCAGTGTAAGAATAATGCTGAAAATCGTGTACAGCTCCATCTCGCTTGACCAGTGCATCCATGTAAAATACTGTGTCACATACCCGCAAAAACATTGTCTTATAATTGTTATCGTTTAAAACGACTACCACTCCCTGCTACCATACTCAAAGTCATATTATTTTCTATTTCTTTCTTCATTAGCCAGCGCTGCTAGTATTTTATTTGCGGCTTGATTTTTGTTCTTCTTCTCACATTTGCCGGCATAGCTTCAGTGCTCGGTAATTTTAGTGGTTGCTGTCTGCGTAATAAACTTATTAATCTATCTTTGATTGCCGATAGAGCCTTACCAGCAATGTTACTAATTGTACCAGGAGCTTTTTCAAGAACGACATCCATTGCTTTCATAGGTAATTGTTTTGCTATTGGGCCTATTGTATCCATTAGGACTTTGCGATGAGGGTCGTGTTCGATCATTTTATATTAGTTATTTGTGTAACAAATATCCATCCACGATTTCATCAATAAATTCCCGATAAACACCAATTACAATTATGCCACCTTGAAATAATCGTTTACAGATATCATTAGCTTCATTATCCATTTCCGGAGAATTATTTCCAGCTCGTTTATCTCCCATCAGAATTTCTAGCCGTTGCACCTCATTTCGTACTCGTTCAGTACTTTGAAGGTCAATGAAACTAAGCCGTGGTGAAGAAACACCCTGTTGTGATGCTAAATGCCACGTAAATAAACCATTAACTGTACTTTAAACACAATCTGTGGTTACCGTTAACCATGAAAATGCTGATTTACCGCCTTGATCCGTAAAAGATAATAATTTTTGTTCTTAAGCATTTTTTGGAGTTATTACTGGCATCCACAACGAGAGCTTTGTTAGCTGCAGCGGCCCGCCAGATTGCATCGTTGTCATCACCGTTTCGTACAAGTACAATTGTATGCTTAACATCAAAAATCACTTTTCTAACATTTCTGCAATATCCAAAAATAAGACAGTGGAATTGCGCATGAAAAGAAACATACAAACACACACAGATTATAGATAACTTCTCTGGTGCCAGTTTATGTATGTATGCATGTATGTATGTATGTATGTATGTATGTATGTATGTATGTATGTATGTATGTATGTATGTATGTATGTATGTATGTATGTATGTATGTATGTATGTATGTATGTATGTATGTAGATTGACGTGTTCTGCTGGAACCTTTAGAACAGTAAGTTTTTCGACCTTACGGCCATTATGGCTTGCCATACACCATACACGTCATCTGAGGCCTCAACATGTGACTTAATTCACCAGATAAGTTATCTATCTTGCTGAAGTCTAGTTCTGGTATTGTTTAGCAGAAGACAGTTTCAGACGATAGACATATTTAGCAGCCTGTCAAAGTGAGTAATAGTAACTTCGGTTATTTTTTTTATTTATTTTTTTTATTTTTTGGGGGGGAGACCGCCTCCACACATACACGCACACATGTTTGTGGGGAGACCACCTCCACACATACACAAACACATTTTAAAAATAAAATAGAAGCGTTTTCGTGTCTCTGTCCCCCCCCCCCCCAGATGCGCGCGCGTGTGTGTGTGTTTCATTATCATGGCACCAGGCTGACCCGTCCTAGCAATAACCTCTTAATACTGAGTGTCAAGCGAGGCAGCTGTTAGTGCCAGTGTTTGATGTGACTCGGCTTGGGATCGAACCCATGACTTCATCCGAGACAAACGCTCTAGCCACTAGGCCACGAGAGAGAGAGAGAGAGAGAGAGAGAGAGAGAGAGAGAGAGAGAGAGAGAGAGAGAGAGAGAGAGAGAGAGAGAGAGAGAGAGAGAGAGAGAGAGAGAGAGAGAGAGATTTGGAACAGAATATGCCACTCACCGCAATTTTACATAATGACAGCAATATTTTCCTTTACAAACACTAATACATTCATATAATATATCAGACAGATATTAGAAAGTATTGGTTGTTGTTTATAAGTGTGGTGAATTATTTCCTTTTGTTTGTTTTTGTGTTAATTTTGGTTCTTGTTGTTGTTTCCATTTTTGTAAGTATATGTGTTAGCCATCATTCCGTCACCCTGTCTTAACTGGATGTTGCAAGTGTGGTTGTTCGTTGTTAAGAAAGTTACTTATTCTGCCTAACCATTGTCGCATTTGCCTTCAATGGTTTCATTTGCATGTGTGGGTTTTTGTTGTATCATTGGTGTCGTTTTCATGTGTGAGTGTTCACATCATTAGATTTATTTGCATGTGTGGCTATTTGGCAAATAGTGGCAAACAAATCTCAACCAAGATTAAAGTCAGAGGACAGGAACTGGAAACAGTGGGCCAAGTAAAATATCTTGTTTCCATAATCACAGAAGAGGGATCATTAGCAAACATTTTGTCACGAGCAGCAGACACAATTGCAGCTATGTCAAACCTAAAATCCAATTGGAGAGACAAGAATATATGTTTGAAAACTAAAATCAGACTATTGAGAGCACTAGTCATCTCAATCTTTTTGTATTCATGTGAGGCCTGGACCCTGACAGCAGAATTACAACGAAGAATCCAGGCACTTGAAATGAGATGCTACTGAACCATCCTTGGCATCTCTTTCATGGACCACATCACAAATGAAGAAGTGCGTAACACCATCAGGCACAAAGTTGGTCATTATGAAGACCTCAAGAAAAAGCTGAAATGGTATGGCCATGTCACTAGAGCCAACAGTCTATCCACAACAGTACTGCATGGCAGTGTCCAGGGTAGCAGAAGGAGAACTAGACGGAGAAAAAGGTGGACAACATCACAGAATGGACCATGGCAAATTGTACGGAGACACAGGCATTGCACATGATTAAGACAAGTGGAGGGAATTGGTCAGATGTTCAGCAGTACACTGCCTCAACGACCACACTAGGTCAAGAAACTGATGATGATGATGATGATGATGATGATGATGATGATGATGATGATGATGATGATGTGGGTATTCGATGCATTGTATGTTTCGTGTGTGTGTGTGTGTGTGTGTGTGTGTGTGTGTGTGTGTGTGTGTGTGTGTGTTTATGGTATCATTGGTTTCATTTTCATGTTTTGGTGTTTGCATCGTTGACTTTATTTGTTTTCATGTCTATTTGTTGTACCATTGGTTTTTTTTTTCGATGTGATTGTGTTTGCATCGTTGGTTTTGTTTGCATGTGTCGGTGTTTGCATCGTTGGTTTTGTTTGCATGTGTTGGTATTTGTAGCATTGGTTTAATCTGCATGTGTGGACGGTTGTGTGGTTCGTTCGCTTTGTTCGCATGTGGTTTGTTTATCGTTCGTTTTGTTTGCATGTGTAGGTGTTATTATCGTTGGTTTTGTTTGCATATGTGGGTGTTTTATCGTTCGTTTTGCTTGAATGTATTGGTTTTATTATCGCTGTTTTTGTTTGCATATGTGGGCGTTATTATCGTTGGTTTTGTTTGCACATGTAGGTGTTATTATCGTTAATTTTGTTTGCACATGTGGGCGTTATTATCGTTGGGTTTGTTTGCATTTGTGGGTGTTATATCGTTGGTCTTTTTTACATATGTGGGCGTTATTTTTGTTGGTTTTGTTTGCATTGTGGATGTTATTATCGTTGATCTTTTTTACATATGTGGGCGTTATTATCGTTGATTTTGTTTGCACATGTGGGCGTTATTATCGTTGGGTTTGTTTGCATATGTGGGTGTTATATCGTTGGTCTTTTTTTTACATATGTGGTCGTTATTTTCGTTGGTCTTCTTTTACATATGTGGTCGTTATTTTCGTTGGTTTTGTTTGCACATGTGGGTGTTATTATCGTTGGGTTTGTTTGCATTTGTGGGTGTTATATCGTTGGTCTTTTTTACATATGTGGGCGTTATTATCGTTGATTTTGTTTGCACATGTGGGCGTTATTATCGTTGGGTTTGTTTGCATATGTGGGTGTTATATCGTTGGTCTTTTTTTTTACATATGTGGTCGTTATTTTCGTTGGTCTTCTTTTACATATGTGGTCGTTATTTTCGTTGGTTTTGTTTGCACATGTGGGTGTTATTATCGTTGGGTTTGTTTGCATTTGTGGGTGTTATATCGTTGGTCTTTTTTACATATGTGGGCGTTATTATCGTCGGTTTTGTTTGCATGTGATGGTATTTGTAGCATTGGTTTAATCTGTATATGCGGGCATTTGTGTGGCTCGTTCGCTTTGTTTGCATGTGTGGGTGTTATTATCGTTGGTTTTGTTTGCATGTGTGGGTGTTATTATCGTTGGTTTTGTTTGCACATGTGGGTGTTATTATCATTGGTTTTGTTTGCACATATGGGCGTTATTATCGTTGGTTTTGTTTGCATTGGTGGGTGTTTTATCGTTCGTTTTGCTTGAATGTATTGGTGGTATTATCGTTTTTTTTGTTTGCACATGTGGGCGTTATTATCGTTGGGTTTGTTTGCATATTTGGGTGTTATTATCGTTAGGTTTGTTTGCATATGTGGTTGTTATTATCGTTGGTCTTTTTTTTTACATATGTGGGTTTTATTATCGTTGGTCTTTTTTGCATATGTGGGTGTTATTATCGTTGGTTTTGTTTGCTTGTGTGGGTGTTATTATCGCTGGTTTTGTTTGCATGTGTGGGTGTTATTATCGTTGGTTTTGTTTGCACATGCGGGCGTTATTATCGTTGGTTTTGTTTGCATTGGTGGGTGTTTTATCATCAGTTTTGCTTGAATGTATTGGTGTTATTATCGATGTTTTTGTTTGCATATGTGGGTGTTATTATCGTTGGTTTTATTTGCATATGTGGGTGTTATTATCGTTGATCTTTTTTACTTTTGAGGGTTTTATTATCGTTGATTTTGTTTGCATGTGTGGGTGTTTATCGTTAGTTTTGCTTGAATGTATTGTGTTATTATCGTTGTTTTTATTTGCATATGTGGGTGTTATTATCGTTGTTTTTTTGTTTTGTTTTGTTTTTTTTGCAGATGTGGGTGTTTTTATCGTTGGTTTTGTTTGCATATGTGGGCGTTATTATCGTTGGTCTTTTTTTTACATATGTGGGCGTTATTATCGTTGGTTTTGTTTGCACATGTGGGTGTTATTATCGTTGTGTTTGTTTTGCATATGTGGGTGTTATTATCGTTTTTTTTACATATGTGGGTGTTATTATCGTTGGTTTTGCTTGCACATGTGGGTGTTATTATCGTTGGGTTTTTTGTGCATATGTGGGTGTCATTATCGTTTTTTTACATATGTGGGTGTTATTATCGTTGGTTTTGCTTGCATGTGTGGGTGTTTTATCGTCCGTTTTGCTTGAATGTGTTGGTATTGTTATCGTTGGTTTTTTTTGCATTTGTAGGTGCTTGATCGTTGTTTTTGTTTGCATGTGTAGGTTTTATTATCGTTGCTTTTGCTTGAATGTGTAGGTGGTATTATCATTGTTTTTGTTTGCATATATGGGTGTTAGTATCGTTGTGTTTGTTTACATATGTGGGTGTTATTATTGTTGATTTTGTTTGCATGTAAGGCTGTTATTATCGTTCGATTTTGTTTGCATATAAGGGTGTTAGTATCGTTGGTTTTGCTTGAATGTGAAGGTGTTATTATCGTTAGTCTTTTTTTTACATATGTGGGTGTTATTATCGTTGGTCTTTTTTACATATGTGATTGTTATTATCGTTCAATTTTTTTGCATGTATGGGTGTTATTATCGTTGGTTTTGTTTGCATCGTTGGTCTTTCTTACATATGTGGGTATTATTATCGTAGAGTTTTGTTTGCAGATGTGGGTGTTTGTATCGTTGGTTTCGCTTGAATGTGTAGGTGTTATTATCGTTGAATTTGCTTGAATGTGCATGTATTATTATCGTTGGTGGGTTTTTTTTTTACTTATGTGGGTGTTAGTTTCGTTGTGCTTGTTTACATGTGTGAGTGTTATTATCGTTGGTCCTTTTTACATGTGTGAGTATTATTATCGTTGGTCCTTTTTACATATGTGGCTGTTATTGTCGTTGGTTTTTGTACACATGTGGGTGTTATTATCGTTGATTTTGTTTGCATATGTGGGTGTTATTATTGTTGGTCTTTTTTTTACATATTTGGGTGTTATTGTCGTTGTTTTTTTTTTACATATGTGGGTGTTATTATCGTTGGTTTTTTTTTTTGCATGTGTGCGTTGTTATGGTTTTGTTTGTTTGCATATGTGGTTGTTATTATCGTTGGTCTTTTTTTTTTTTTACATATGTGGGTTTTATTATCGTTGGTCTTTTTTGCATATGTGGGTGTTATTATCGTTGATTTTGTTTGCATATGTGAGTATTATTATCATTGAGTTTGTTTGAAGATTTGGGTGTTATTATCGTTTGTCTATTTTACTAATGTGGTCGTTATTATCGTTGGGTTTGTTTGCACATGTGGGTGTTATTATCGTTGGGTTTGTTTGCACATGTGGTCGTTATTATCGTTGGTCTGTTTTACATATGTGGGTGTTATTATCGTTGGGTTTGTTTACATATGTGGCTGGTATTGTCGTTATGTTTGTTTGCAGATGTGGATGTTATTATCGTTGGTTTTGTTTGCATATTTAGGTGTTATTATCGTTGGTTTTGTTTGCGTATGTTGGTGTTACTATCGTTGATTTTGTTTACATATGTAGGTGTTATTATCGTTGGATTTGTTCCCATGTTATTATCGTTAGTTTTGTTTGCATTTGAGGGTGTTCAATCGTTGTTTGTGTTTGCATATGTGGGTGTTATTATCGTTGGTTTTGCTTAAATGTGTGGGTGTTATTATCGTTGGTTTTGTTTGCACATGTGGGCGTTATTATCGTTGGTTTTGTTTGCACATGTGGGTGTTATTATCGTTTTTATTTGTTTGCACATGTGGGCGTTACTATCGTTTGATTTGTTCCCATGTTATTATCGTTGGTTTCGTTTGCATATGTGGGTGTTATTATCGTTGGTTTTGTTTGCATGGGCGTTACTATCGTTGGATTTGTTCCCATGTTATTATCGTTAGTTTTGTTTGCATATGTGGATGTTATTAACGTTAATTGTGTTTGCACATGTGGGCATTATTATCGTTGGATTTGTTTGCATGTGTGGGTGTTGGCATCTCTGCTTTCATTGTACTCTGGTGTATGTGGTTGCCTCTACAGCCCTGAAAGGTCACGCTGTTGAAATCTTTGAATATTCCACTCAAAAGCAAATTATATTTTCGCACAGCAAATGATTCAAGGCATCAAAACATCACAAAGTTACCGGTTGAAGATCAACTTAGGGCGCACTGCTTAATTCAAAATCTATACGTAAGGGTGATTACCTAAAAGAGTAAAGAAAACACTGTACTGTCACCAGCTCATCATCTAAGAATAACTTGACATGATTTGAAAAATAATATTGCACACATTATCAACTAATATTGTTGTTTTCAGACTTAATTGCTTACGTAAAAAAAACCTCGTCTTTTTAGATGATATTGCAGCGTTCGAAACAATACCTGACTATGATTTTACATTTTCGATGCAGATTCCATTGAATTAAGTAAACCTGAAGATAATTAAATTTCGTATATTATCGAAATCGTTGCTAAATAACAATTACAATAGATACAGCATCGGCAACTGCGCTACTGATGCATATCCGTTAATTTGCAATTGATGATTGGTGTGATTCAAATTTGAGCCCCATGGTCTACATGTATATATATATATATATATATATATATATATAAATTTCTAATTAATTTGTCCTTATTGCCAGCCGACGTACCCCCACACCGCACAAAGCAAAAGGGATCAAACGGATGCACTCCAGTTGTGTTAAGACTTTGAGACCCTACGAAAAACACTGTCATACGCATCTTGCTATTAACGAATTAATAACACAATGGATCTAATGATTAATCATTTTTCTGACATGAATATCTTGTTCTGTAGATTCATAATTCTTATTATTTTCATATTACCCACATCAAATATCGGGTATCACAACATTTTTTAAGTTAAAAAATGGTATATTCGAGGCATGCGAATGTAGGCTACTTAAGAGAAAGTTGTTTAACTATCATCGGCAGTTATATTGAATGGATGAGCTTTTCGTCTAGTATTAGACTATTAGTGTAATCTTGCATATGTTTTCATTTCAAATGAAATTTAAAACACATTCTGAAAAATGTTATTTCCAATGAACGTTATTACACATTTAAGGTCCTTTATGTATGCACTCTTTTACTCTAATCATAAGTTATAAATAATAGAGAAGAAATTTCCAAAATGAACAAGCACATTGGTTTAATTATATTAGTGTTAATAGCCCTAGTCAATTATCGGTAACTTTCAGTAAAATTAAAACGTAATTAGTTGATATTATATTTTGCACCATTCACTCTGAAATTGTACGAACAATTACCAATTAATCCATTTGTAATTTAATTTCTCATTGATCAGTTAGCAGAAAGTGATAATTATAAAATAATATCCTATTCCCAACATTGATTAATACACATATTACAATCAAACCCTGAATAACCACGCTGGGCAAAGCAATTTCCTAAAGCATTCATAAACAACATAGACGAGAACTATTCAGTGTAGCTTTGATCGAAAAATAAATTTTTAATCACATATTGAATATCCAAACAATCTACAACATAAAATTATCAAATTACGTATAAAAAAACCTGTACCTGTCATCGACATGTATTGCAAATGAGTGTTCACTAAATCGTGGGGGGGGGGGGGAGCGATTTGCGAGCTATTTGACCCCTTTAGTATTTGTATATGGATGCGTCTGGTGCTCTGAATATATATATTTTAGGAAAGTTATATTTGATCCTTATATAAATGTAGAAAGGGAATCGAACGCATGGATAGAGATACTTGCACACCAAAGAGCAGAAAACACGCTTATGCAAACCAATGTCTCCTTGATCAATGCACTGGTTAACCCACTTTACAGTTCATTATTGCCTTCTGTACAATACAATGGAAGGTCTTTAGACACCATACTTGCAATCTTCAAATTGTGATGTTTTCAACATTTCAACTGTGAAAACATAAAGGCCAGATTCAAATACAAACCTAAGAATGTCGCCGCATTGTTTGATATAAAAGTAACAGAACATTGCAACCTATGTCAATTGATTCAGAAGGAAGACATACCAATATTTTGGAGAGAGAGAGAGAGAGAGAGAGAGAGAGAGAGAGAGAGAGAGAGAGAGAGAGAGAGAGAGAGAAGAGCGGCAAATGCTTAGCAGTTAATGTCTGTTTTGTATTATTCGATAAGACAAATATAGTTGCACACTGTCACGTTGCCCTGCCCGAAATTGCCCAAGTCAGGGGAACAAAGAATTGGTTAGAAGCCTTGTGTATTTGTTAGACTCCACGGTTATAGCGCGGCCCCTTCGTAAGGGTACGATAACCCAGCTTTGTTGGGTGTGAAAAGTTGCACGTGGACGTTGAAAGCTTTTTTCACGAACAAAGGACCCTTATATTCATCGTAAATCTCACCACATTGACAGACGGCCCTGTACATTGTCCGATAAGTTGAACAGAACAGGGTAAATTTTCATCCAATTCTATGTATAGAGGATGGGGTCACCAATTCATTCCAAATTTAATTTAGTACTTTCAAGCTAGAAACTTAGTAATTGCCCAAACGTCGTGCAAAAAGGTTATAACGCAATACTCCGTGAAAGTCATTCATAATTTGGCGGGGAAACTTAGGACATTCTAAGAAAGACAAAGTTTCGTAAAGGATCCTTTTAGGAGACTGACTTCTGGTATAGTTTAGTCCCGAGTCTCTAGGAGGGAGACTGAACAAAGTCTAGTAAAGAAGTCGATTGTGAATCGAACGAAGGTTAGTCAGGAAAGAAGTTGAGGAAAAATTGGAGAAAGAGCAGTCAAGGAGGAGAAGTAGTTAGGAGGAAAATTGGAAGGAGAGTAGGAATTGGCGGTATAGGAGAGTTACAGATGGATAGAAAACAAGGACAAACGGAAAAGCTATCTTACACTATAAATCAAATGATGCAATAAGCTATCGCGTGGAACAAGAATGATTGGGGAATTGTTATCATCTGACTATTGACTTGTATTAAATTGTTATTCAATCGCTGATTGGGGGCTCGGAAGTTTATCTCTCTCTATTACTGATTTCACTTGTCAAAATTGAGCCTTTTGAGAACTTCTATTATAATTTAAATAAAATATTGGGAGCACCCCACTCCAACCGTAATAACACACATACCATAGTGTCGGCATAACACACGCCACACACACACACACACACACACACACACTGGAATAAAAAAATGGAAGTCATTAATACTTTTACCAAATGATTGCAATTGTTTTACAATCATACATTCCTACAATATATCAAGCAGTAGAAACTAATGCTTGTTGTTTATAAGTGTTGGTATTGTAATTGCTTGTTTTTGTGTGGTTTTGTGTTCAGATTTTTGTTTTGTGTCCTTTGTTATAAGTCGGAGTGCGCGTTGGTATGAATATGTTAGCCTTCATTCTTTAAGATAGTGTAATTACTGGATGTTGAAAATATTGCAAGTGAGGGTGCATGTTTCCAGAATGTTAATTATTTTACCATAGAATGTTCCCATTTAGCATCCTTGGTTTCCATTGCATTTGCAGATATTTGTTTGCATCATGTGTTTTGTTTGTGTGCGTGGGTGTTTGTTTGTATCATAGGTTTTGTTTGCGTGCGTGGGTGTTTGTTTGTATCATATGTTTTGTTTGCATGCGTGGGTGTTTGTTTGTATCATATGTTTTGTTTGCGTGCGTGGGTGTTTGTTTGTATCATAGGCTTTGTTTGCATGCGTGGGTGTTTGTTTGTGTCATTAGCGTTCCTTGCATGTGTAAGTTTTGTAACATTTAACTTTCTTTGCAACTGTGCTACTGATGCACATCCGTTAATTTACAATTCATTAGAATGATTGAAATTTGAGCACTGCTGTCTGCGTCCATTTCTGAGAACAATAAAGATGACAGGCAAGCGTATGTATCGCATGCAAACTTTGCTGGAGAAAAAGTATATATTCTAAGTAAGCTGAAATTAACTTATTTGTGAGCACCATCTGTCGAGTTATACTGTTAAGTGCTTGAAGTTTTGCCAACTCCTACATTAATTTCGCCTTGTTGCACCATTCACTCCTTCGCCCCGGACAGAAGAAAAAGATAAAATACATTGCAGACTCATTCGTCTTCATCTTGCATAATCTTTAAAATGTATTCTTCTTTGCTTTTATATAATGTTATAAGACATTGTGCAAAGATCTTCCATTAACACACTGACATAACTAGACAGCAGCATAAAATTTAATGTGGTAATGTAATATAAAGTAAAATTCTTCACATGTTAATAAGTTTCTGCTGTAATTCAATATAATAACTTCGGTTTTTGCAGCTCAAAATTAAGTGAAAAATGACCGGTGTGATCAAAGAAAAGAAACCATTGATCCATCTACCGTATCTCCCGAAGGATGGAACCCTAAAAGATGGTACTACCGTGGTCCTTGACCGATACTGTAATGAATATGAGGCGAACTTCCATGATATTATTAAGTTTATTGTCAATGAAGGTGACAGATATCCACAAGAAGATATGACTAATGTGGAAGATTTTCGCTCTTATTATCTGTCCAACGATGTCTTCATCTGTACTAACAAGGCAACTAGAGAACTTCTTGGCGCTTTCTACGTCAAGCCAAAATTTACAGGACGTTGTTCGCATATATGTTCTGGTGGATTTGCTGTGAAAGAATCCGCAAGGAGTAACGGCGTTGGTTCATTTCTAGCACAGAACTATCTCTACATAGCCAGAGATCTGGGTTATAAGGCTTCGTACTTTAACCTCGTGTTTGTAAATAATGAATCGTCTGTGAGACTCTGGAGAAAGCTTGGATTTAAGGAAATAGGAAGAATTCCAAAGGCGGGAAACTTGAAAGGATTAGGCTACACGGATGCACTCCAGTTCTATTACGACTTGGAGACCCTACCAAAGACACCATCATAAAATACAAATCTTGCCACGAACGAATTATAACAAAAAGGATCAGCTGATCAGTCATTTTCCTGACATGAATATCTTGTTCTGAAGATACATAACTCGTAATTTTTTTCATATTCCCACATCAAAAATAGGGCATGACAATATTGTTAAGTTCAATGTGCTATGTAAAAGCCATTGTAATGTACCTAAAAGTAACATTGTTTAACTCTCATCGACCATTGTATTGAATCGATGAACTTTTCGTCAACCATTAATGTAATCTTGCATATGTTTTCAATTCAAATGAAATTTAAAACACATTCTGAAGAATGTTTTCATTTCAAATAGCAGCAGAGGGGGCGAATCAGACAACTTTTTTTTGTTTTTATTTTTGATTATACCCCCTCCAAAATAACACTAGACCCTTCTCGCGAAAAAATAAGTCTCCGACCCTTGTCTGAAAACATTCGCGTCGCAACGTCGTTGTCACTCACCCCCTCTGCTGCTAGAACTTTCAGTTCTGGGTTAACCGAATATTTTATCAAGTCCGATACGATATCGTGTCCTAGGGTCTGCTAAATTTATTGTCACAAATCCGTGTGGTTTTGACTGAGCGTGACTAAAGAAATTTCTAAATTGATTATGATTCATATCACCGCTGCACCAGGTCTGATGAATATTTCGTAGCGTATGAGTATCAACGCCGTTAAATACACACAACACATTGCAATTATCTCTGATCACTTTTGGTATTTGTGTGTACCGTTGAGTGACATAGATCACATCAGTGTTTTTATGCCTGCCTCGGGAAAATATTCTAGCAGGATTTTTTTGATTATCTAACATGATATCATCGTATACCACTAAATTGTTAATACTTCCATCGATGTCTTCCACGGAAGGGGCTTCCTCTATATCAGTAATAAACTCAATAAAATCTTCATCGATTTGAAATTCTTTTGCTTTCTCGTTAAAATCCTTTAGCACTTCATAGCATCGCTGATCGTCTACACTCGGGGCTATTAAATACAATTTGTTCCATTTCATCCATCTCGTTATCAAATTAAGTAGCAGTTGTGTCTTTCCGCTTCCAGATGGTCCGATTATAATCATTCTAATTGAATTCGGCAACATTTCATGATGTTTAATAGGTTCCCGTCGTCGGGTAGCTGAATAATCAATTATATTCATGCCGTTATATATAAATTATGGATCTATATTGTGTGAAGTGTAAAAAACGTACTGGCACAGATGACTTGACGACGATTACAACTAAAAATAACCGATCAGCGCTTTCTGGTAAATGCGTACAATGTAGTACAAAGAAATTTAGATTTGTTTCTAAACCCAAGGAACGCAAGGAACCTTTAAAAAAAAACGAGGAGGTGATATCGCAGCCAAATTAGCAAAACTCCCTGGAACCCCATGGGCAAAATACCCCGGAGAAAAACACCTTCCAGGATATAGCTACTGTGGACCGGGAACAAGACTTGATATCAGACTCAATGATCAAAATCAGCCCCGACCCGGTGAGGAACCAATAAACGCTATTGATAAGGCCTGTCACCTTCATGATGTATCTTATAAAAGCAGTAATCTGCAGCACAGGCATCTAGCAGATGTGAAATTAATTCATGCGTTAAATGCTATTTCTGATAAATCTTTCAAAGAAAAATTGGCTTCCTTTTTGATAAAATCGGCTATGAAAAGTAAATTGATGTTAGGTGCTGGTAATTAATAACAACATGGAATCTATTTATTATTCCCCAAGAGGATACTGGAGGGGTAAATCAGCAATCCATAAACTCGCTAGTGCTGCAAAAGTGAAAAAAACCACTGCGGCTCAATGGTTATCCAAACAGGCACTATGGCAAATTTATCTACCACCGCCTAAACAAATCAATTTCTCGCATTTTGATGTGACCAGACCCAATGAAGTTCATCAGGCTGATCTATTATTTCTGCCACATGATCGTGGTTACAAATACGCATTAACCGTAGTTGATATTGCAAGTCGATACAAAGAAGCAGAACCGTTAAAAACAAAATCAGCCACTGAAGTGGCTTCTGCATTTGAAAGGATTTATCGAAGGAGTCCTCTGCACTGGCCAAATCTATTACAAGTTGATCCTGGCAAGGAATTTCAGGGTGCAGTGTTATCTACAATGAAATATCACAATGTCGCTATCAGACGAGGGCATACTGCAATGCATCGTGATCAGGCCATTGTAGAACGATTTAATAAAACCCTTGCTGAGCGGTTATTTGGATATCAATACGCAAAAGAATTCATCCAAGAAAAAAGATCCCGTGAATGGGTTAAAAGGTTACCAGCTGTGATTACTGCACTGAATAACGAGATTACTAGAACCATCAACATGAAACCTATCAATGCGATTAAAAAGAAGTCAATACCTGAAATGGAAATTCAAAAAGATTTTAGCGTTTCCCAACCAATTCTTGGTAGTAATGTCATTGTGAGGTAATTATACGAACCAGGAGAGCTTGAGGGTGGCACAAAAAGGGCTACTGATCCTATTTGGAGTGTTACTGCACACAAGATATCTAGTATAACACGATCTACGGGTAGACTTCCAATCTATAAACTGGATTCAACTGCCCCTCAACGGGGTTTTACTAGACAACAATTACAAGTGATACCTGAGGATACTCAATTACCACCGCATGGGCTTAACTAGCACCCTTGCGTCTATTGCACTCAAGACAAGTCAACATCACATTATTTCTGACATGACCGAGATTGTTATTTTTTCTGTCCACGGTGAATTGGCGAGGATCCTTATCCGAATACTGCCAACGCATTATACAATTGCAACTTGCGCAGTGATTATTTTGTTGTTGCTTCAAAGTGATTATTAATTCAGCATCAATATCAAATTCTCGTTGTTTTTTTTTGTCTTGTTGTTTGTAACCGGAGAGTTTTTTTATCAATAATATCATTATCATCACCAATGATTTCATCATCGCCACCAATGATTTCATCATCGAAGACAATTCTTCGAAGTTGATTTATTTTTCGTACTCTAGACACTGCGAGATAGACTAAATTCGACCATTCTATGCGATTATCTACTATCCAAACAATTGTATCCGATATAGTCAATCCCTGTGAAGAGTGTATTGTTGCTGCATAACCTAGCGTCCATGGGGATTTATTAGCACGCAATGCATCTTCAACGACATTGATATCAACCAGCACAATATCATTTAATACGAGAATCTGTCTTTGAAATCCTTCGGATTTTGGTCCTGGAATATCAACTTCGATGTTTTGTTTTCGTGTATCCGATGGCCTATAACATAACGGTACTGGAAGTGTTGCAAATTTTTGTTTATGCAATTCAAATAACTTCATCTGAAGTGTGTCCCTGACTATTTTTCTACTTGCAATGATTAAATCATTTGGTCTCCACGCTTCCCAAAACTCATTCATGGGAGTTTCCGAAATTATTTCACGGGCTATTTCACACTGGATTCTATCCGGTTGTAATCTAATTAATTTCTTAAACTCTTTTAATTCATTATCAAGTGATCTATGATCAGTATCGATTTCTTCATAATAGTCTACAAAACCCTTTAGCCATTCATGGGGAGATGCACCGACAAATGGCGGTGGTTGCCCGTGATCACCGCACATGACGATTTTTGTATTCTTCAATAACAACCACTCAAGAAATATTTTTAAGACATCTTCTGACACTGTGTCTATTTCATCCCAAAACATGATTTCAGGAATAAATTTCTCTCCCATGCGCTCAGGAGTCCATTTATCTCCCTTCCATCGGAAAAAGCTGTGATAAGTGCAGGCATTTACCCCTCGTTGTTTCATCTCTCTGGCGAGTCTGTGAGTTGGTGTTAGCACAATCATGTTTGATTTCCCACGATATAACTCAATTGCCCGGGTTGTTTTTCCTGACCCGCCACAGCCGTTTAAATAAACTGTTTTATATCTACAGATTGGATCAGAAATCGGTGGTGCACTAGAAAATTCTGAACCCTGATTGCTTTCTAAGTAATTATTTTCAATGGTAACATCTGCTGATGGAATATAATCATGAAGCATTTCCTTCTTAATTCTCCATGACCCCCAATTCTCGTTGCCAGTAGCCTTAAAATCAGCCATTTTGCTATTTATGTAAAATGAGTCAGTAGCAACTCTAACTGCGGTGGTAGGAAATCTATTGATCATTGAAAACAGATTGATAGAAGCATAACCAAGCATAGAAGCTCTCAAATATGTGTACTGCGGATGGTATCCATCAGTGTAAGTAACAATTGTACCCAATTTGGTTCCATCGGACATAAATGCGTCCTTACGATTGACATATAAGCCCCTATTCGTTAAATCTTTGATTACAAAATCGTATTCAGCATTGTCTATAATCAATCGTGAAGAATATCTCGTATTATCATCTTTGCCACCTTGGGTAAATTTACCGATTATTCTTCGTCCAAGATCTTTTGCTTCATTGTTTCTGATTTCAAATAACTGTCTGGACCAATCCATGATTTGTTGTTCATTAAAATCAGGAAACAGTTTTCGCTCTTCGCTAATTATTTTTTCTAGATCAGGTTGTGGTAACCAGACTGATTTCTGTGCTCGATAGGATATAATTGCTTCACTGACAATTAATGATTTTAACATCTTACAATCAAGCATATACCGTAATAACACTATTGGCATCCAGTGTTTTTCAGACATGTGTTTACCAATCCAAAGATAACTACACGGATGAAGTCCTTCAGCCATTTCAAATGATACTACACAAGCGAATCCGGTTAAATCGAAATGTGGCAGTGGTCCATTAATAGCAACACGGGTCATTTCGTGTGTAGGGTGTCCAAATCGTTTGAAATATTTCTCACACTCTCCATACCCATGAAAACTTCCTGGATAACATGCAATCATATCAACTGAAATAACGGTATCAGCGGTGTATTTTGTGTTCCATAATCCTCCATGGCTGTATTCAAGACAGGACAATTTGACATCTGATAAGAACTCACTTCGGGTTGGTTTCCACGCGTTTTTCTTTCTAGCAAAATGTGCTGCAACTGATGGTACTGTAAAACAGTTTGCTAATAATTGATCGTTGTCTTCCCCCAGAGAACTCTGGGGAGAAAACTCACTAGCTAGTTGTTTCATTTGATTATGCAGTTCTTCAGTACGGTACAATTCTCCGTTAGGCCTTACAAACTGATCAAATCTACATTCTTCGTCTGAAGTACTATGAAATAGCCACACTGACACAGAATCGTTTTTACTCAAATGGTAAATAGCATCAAATAATTTCTGCTCTGAAAAAAACTCTTCGGTTCAAAACAGATATTTTACGGTTCTATCCCGTGGGAATATTGTTATTGCAGATGACCACGCGTGTGCGTTATGATCAATAATTTCAATGGGAGCTCCCTGTGATTTATATTTCGATTCGTATAATACTTCTCCGGTGATTGTCCTTACCGATATTGGAAATCTCAATGATGTTTCTAATTTGGCTATATCTTGAATTGTTGCCCCATGCTGTTTCACTGTCAGTTCCCATTCGGTTATTTTTTTTCGTCTTAGATCAGTTAGTTTATTTCCCCGGGACGCATTTGTGAAGTGTTCTATTATTTGTGTTGCTACACAATTGAGCCCTGTCGAATATTTCATGGGTGCTAGTTTTGAAATATCAGGTTTTTCATTGAGCGGATATATCCCGTAAACAACTACTGTGACAGGATAAGATCTTTCGTAGTAGGGTTTATCAAGTCCAGTCAAAATTCCTGGTTTTGAATCCTGAGTCACAGTGACAGTTTTTTTGTCCTTAAGAATAGGCTCGTATTTGTCCCTAATGATCCATTTTCCATTATCACGGATAAGGAATTTTATTCGAAAAAAATTTCTTTCTTCCCCAAGACGTGAGATTATCACTGCTGCTTTTTCATCATTCATGGTAGCGTCAAGAACACCATCAATTCGAAATGTTGACCAACAATGAGCTGCCCCATCACGCTTGAATTCATTAAAACAGTCTCTGATTTTACTAATCAAGGTTCTATCAAGAATTTTATTCTTTGGTGTATCAGAAACTCTATCAAGATTGAATTGAACACTTTTCCAGGGCTTAATTTTCGATAATCTCTCGAACTCCTCCATACTATAATTAAAACAAGTATTTAAATGAAAGATTTAAGTATAATGAATCATTGCAAATGGCTTATGATTGGATCAGTGACACCGTGTAACAAATCATGCAGAAATGAATTCTGTTGGTATCATATGCAAAGCTTTCGTCGTGGAAGCCTTGGTCCGTTACCCTGTATTCGATGTGGGGTTGGGGTCAGGGGGAGGTCGCAATTATGCGTTATGTGTGGCGGCAAACGATACAGGGAACTAAAACGCTATTATGATAAAAGAATAAAAAATACTGTCATTGACCCCAACGATGACAAAATAATAAAGACTGCTCAAGATTATATACAGAGACTTATAATTAAACCAAACAATGAATTAGAAAAATAGTGTTATTATACAAATGAACCAAGAATTCAGACCTCACCCCTCCGTGCTTGTTAATTATGAAGCATTCCGTAATGGTATTATCAGAAAATTCGATTTTCGTATGTGTCTATAACACCAAGGGAGACAACTCTTAAATGATATAACCAAGGGAGTTATCATTGTGATTTAGCTTCTGGTTATTGTTTTATAGGAAAAGAAATATTTTCTTTTTTTTTAGTGTTTAAGTCAAATATTCTGTCTCACGTGCGATTAATGCGTATTTCATAAACATAGGATGTGATCCGGAGATGCAGGCGTTACAGGATAACACACGTGTATACTTTCTCCCTTAGATTGTGTTAACTTTGTTTAATGGGTTATTGTGATTCAGCGGTGGCATTGTTTTGTAAGAAAAGAAATGTTTTCAAACAATTATATTCTTTGTTTTAGTGTTTAAGTCAAACATGCTGTCTCATTTAAATACTGTCAAACACCATTAATAAGTAATTCAAGAAAATAAAATAGCATACCTTGCGGATTGATGTATTAATTCCCTTTATATACTCTCTCCCTTAGATGGTGTCGTATGTTTTGTTTTTGCCATACAGGTTCTCTGTATCAAACAAGTTACAGACCCATGAAGATACTAATGAGCTGATAAGGGAGGGAATAACAACCTCCCCTCCCACCTACTCATATATGTTTCTACTATTATGTGTAAATATAAGTGTTTTTAAATGTCTGTATGTAGTGAGTGTGGTGAAAATGTGTGTATGAGTGACGGATGCTGGGGGGTTTTGACTATCAGTTGTATAATTTAATATGTAAATATTGAATAAAGATTTAAAAAAAAGAGGATGCCGACATGGCACCTATAAAAGATGTACAAATGCTACATCTATAAAAATTACATTACAGTATGGCGTGGGTTATTTCCCCTTAAATTGTGATTCAGCGGCTTGGGCTATAATTAATTAGAAAAGAAATTAAATATAAAATGTTTTCAAACGATTATATTCTTTTTTTTTAGTGCTTTATGCAAATATTCTGTCTCATTTAAATACTGTGAAGCACCATTAACAAGTAATTCAAGAAAATAAAATAACACACTCTGTGGATTGAAGCTGCTGTATTAGTCACCTTATATACTAAATGAAAGGTTTAAAGCTGGGGCTTTCAAGGCCAATTCGACCAGTCAAAAAATAACCCACGCCATTGACACGTGTGCGTGGTTGACTTTTACTCAATCATGCAACCGGGTTTAATTTCATGGATTGCTTTGATTGGTCGAATTGGCCTTTGAAAATCAGCCCCGTCGTTTCATGTTTGTGATGTCTGTGCCGTCCCATCATCATTACATCATCATTGAATTATAATCCATCCTTAATTAAGTTAATTAAGTATATGTATACCTACAATCTGAATGGAGATATATACGGTATTTGTGCTGTCCTTAATTAAGTTAATTAAGTATATGTATACCTACAATTTGCCACAACAGTCGAGTGGAAATATATACGGTATTTGTGCTGTCCTTAATTAAGTATATGTTGTGACGTCACCCCAAGCATATCTTCTGGGCGGTCTAAGATGGCGTTTGCCACGTTAGGCCTCCCTTCCGGAGATGTATGTTTCGGGTTTCCCTTGGGCTTACTTGGATGTGAAGGCAACCAAGGAGTTCCAAAGATGTGTTGTCGTATATATGTAACCTCTAGGTCATTTCACGTAAACATACCCTCTTGTGATTCTAACCCGTTATTTGACGAGTTAGATTCACTCTTAGGGGAATATGTTTCCGGTGAATGTAAATATAAATGACCTAAAATAAATAACATCCATGGATGTAATTAGCTCTCCGTCACATTTGGGTAGCCCCGTATGGTGTTCAAAAATGAATTACCGGCCAAATAGTGTCAAATCGAGATCGAAGAAATCTCAGAAAAAAAATGGAAATACTCATAGAAAGAACCCTATGAAAGACACAGTGGCCTATATCAAGGGGCCAAATGACTGATAACCGCTCATCATGGTTGTTATTTATTTTTGTCTGCATTTATATTTATATATACAGACTGAATTTTAAAAAAGATAGTTATATATACAGACTGAATTTTTAAAAAATATATTTATATATACAGACTGAATTTTTAAAAAATATATTTATATATACAGACTGAATTTTTAAAATATTAACGGCTCTTTTGTTTTTGAAAAATGAATTAGAAATATGTATTATCATATATGAATTCTGAAATTATGAATAGCATCATAGTTGAAATTGGAAAATTGAAAAATCAGAATATTAAATTGTCAGATGGGTTAAATCCTGATCAAATCAAGTCGGATTTTCAGGATATAGAATACGGAGTTAGCACTAACAAGTATATGTTACCAAAGAAATATGCACTCATCAAAAAAATTCAAAATTCTATTCGAGACTCTCTTGCATTTTCCAGTGAAGTAGATGTGTTTGTTCCGTTATATACTATCGTGGAAGGAATACGAAAAGAATTGGGTAACGAATATGAATTGAAAAAGGAAGTTAATTCTAAAATTAGAAACTTACGAGCGTTAATTCAAGAAAATGAACTATTTTGATTGACCAACCCTCAAAAGATTTTGTCAGACAGTAAAATCTCCTTGAGATTTTCATTTTTTTTGGTCATTTTTTGATTGAATCAGTGAAAATATTTCACACTGCGAAAATAAAATAGAATCCTAACAGCTTTTCTCTATGGAAATCGACTACTTGACCCTACGAGGTTTTTTGATGAAAATCGATGAAAAATGACCAAACATCACTGAAAACAGGCAAAAATTGATGAAAAATGGCTAAAAATCATCAAAAATGAGTTTTAACAGCTTTTCCTTATGGAAAATCCCATGTAAAATCGACTACTTGACTGTAAAATCTCTTTGAGATTTTCAACTGAAAACCACCAAAACTGTCAAAAACAGACAAAATCAATGGATAAAAAATAAAAATATTTCACAGCAATAAAAAATTGGACCGTTAAGGATGGAATCATCGATGGGGAAAATTGTTTCGCAATTGAAAAATGGTTTCTGATTTCAAATAATGGTCAATGAAGCATTAACGACCCGATTGGCTCGTGAGCGACTAGATGCAATTAAGAAATTTATACCAATTCGCGACTCTGTCAGGAATAAACTGCAAGAACGACAGAGTCTTCAGACTGATTTTGCTGCAGGATCTGAAGAGTTGTTTAAACCAATAACTACAACAACGAAACAGATAGTGTCAACAATCTCTGAGCAAGGAAAAAAACAAGAAGAGACTTTTCTCCCTGTGTTAGAAAAAATAGCAAAAAGAACTAAACAAACAAAAAAATCATTAAAAACACTTCCAGTGGATATAGTAGCTACTTCACGGCAACAACAAAAAAAAGAGCAAGTACTAGAAGAACTAGGTGCTATTGCAAGAAAACAAGAAGAGGAAGAAGACATTACTATAGCAAAAATGTATTCACCGCAAAGTATATTTAAAAACTTTGCATACAACATAATTAAAAGTTTTAAAGATGACAATGATTTAATTAACTTTACCGCGCGGAATTTTTCACCCGATCAAAGAGAAATAACTGTAAACAAAGAGTATAAAGAGTATATAAAAAACGACAAGAATTGGATAAAAAAAATATACTTGGCGAACCGTGGTAGATCTAGAATCACAGAAGGTAACCGCAATGATTTTGAGAGTTTTAAAGACAAAGTATTGAGTAAAATAAATCAAATGAATATAGTAGTTAAAGAGGATGAAGAGGAGTCAACTGAAGATAAGTATTTAGGTAGCGGAATAGTTGAAAACACTAGCGTTACTTGTCCTGGTAACATTCTCAGTGATATATCACGGTTAGAAGTCCTCATCGGAGGGAAACGAGCCGGAAATAACTCTCCAGAAATAATTAATGAGGCAGCTGATATCTGTAGACGATTATTTGCCGGTGGTATCATGGACATTAATGTATATCGAGAACTCATTGCTGAGTTAGTTGAAAATCACAAAGATGCCCATGGTTATTACAGCGATTGATCACTAATTAAAAAACTAATAGTTTTATAACAAGATGATTATACACTACAATCATGATAAACCAACCCTCGTCTATGTAGTTAATTCACGGTTTCCAGTTTATAGAGCATACTACGGAGATGGCCTCGGCAAGACCATTTTAGGATTCTTTTCAAGAACGGCCCCAAAAGTGATGCCGTTAGCTAAACAACTAGGAATGAAAGCCATTGATGTTATTCGTGATAAGGGTATTAGTACTGTTGGAGATCTTGCCGGGAAAGCGTTTTCAACTGCGAAGGATAAAATAACATCATTAGTGAGACGAAAAGAGAAACAGGTACCATTGCCATCTACAGCAGAGATGCCTGCGAGTGTCAGTAAAATTATAAATAACGCAGTAGATGAAAAACTAGCGTCGATGGTAAATCAAGAGGACCAAAATAACATGACAGCAAACATGATAGCAGGAAGTGGCTTTAAAAAACCACGACGAAAACGCTAGCGTTTTTCACGATGAAATGGAAAATCCGATTTAGACTCTGATAAATAGAATAAAATGTTCAAAAGGTCATCTGATCCAGCATTTGATATGGATGCCCCAGTGCGTAAAGATGATTCTGTACGCGATTTTCAATTTTATTCTTATCACGCAGTACAACCAGATCTCCGATCACGAATTGAACTTCAAGTTCATGATACCAGTAAATACTTTTTGCCTTGTGAAGCGTTTATTGAAGTAGAAGGAGAACTTGTAACAAATGATGCTGCTAATAATGATCCTCCATATGACATTAGCCCAACTACCCGAGTTGGTTTTGTTAATAACGGTATCATGGCGTTATTTGAAAGCGCTAGATATCTCATTGATGGAAAAGAAATTGAATCCATTGACCGTGAAGTTGATGTGGCTACAACAATCATAGGGTTAGCAAGATATTCTGATGATTATTCAAGATCAGCGGGTCCATCTATGATGTTTGCAAAGGATATTACTGATAACGCTGAACACAACCAGTATTCTAGAGTCAAGGCAACACAAGTCACTGCAGTTAATCCAGCACCAGCCGGATATACAAGACCACCTGGTGATTTTGATGTCATAAATACTATTACTACTTACAATCTAGGATTTGCAACACGTGTATCAACATTACAAGGACAGCGTCGACAATTTTCATGTGCAATTCCACTGCATCATATATTCGGATTCTGTAGAAACGTCCGAAAAGTTATTTATGGAGCCAAACACACAATCGCGCTTGTACGAAAGGGTACTGATAATGATGCAATATGGCGTGATGCTGCTGTTCCTGATGGTAAAGTCGTTTTAACAAAACTATCATTGTGGATGCCAGTGTTAACTCCATCAATCACAGCAGAAGGAAAATTGTTATCATTTATGGACCAAGGAGGAAAGTCGTTATTGAGTTGGTTATCAGTGACTACGGATACTAAACAAGACAATGTTAATGGTACATTCACATGGCACCTGGCATCAAAACAAGGGGTTTCAGCTCCACGTCATATATTTATTGCATTACAGAATAATGAGCGAGTTGGTAATCAACAACGAAGTCATATGATATTTGATCAGTTAGGTGTTAATGAAGTCTCGCTGAGAATAAACGGACAACAGGAACCATCTGAAGATGTGCAACTTGATTACGGTCAAAATCATATTGCACGTGTCTATCATAACCTGTTGTCATTTATGGCACGTGATCAAAATGTGCATACCGGTTTGCAAATATCACAATATGATTTCAAAAGCCTCTATCCGATTTATTACTTTTCGCTGGAACATCTCGACTTGGTGAGACAATCTGTCGTTGATATACACTTCAGAGCCCGTGTAACCCGTCCTGGTGGTATTATTAATTATAGAGCGGTTGCTGTCATTCTCAGTGATAAATCAATGCTACTTGAAGGTGTTGGTGGAAGAATGAGAGTGGTAGATGCACCAGTGGAAAATATGTAATTGAAAATCCGAAGGATATTTCCATTGAATGGTTTTACGATTTAGAATCAATCAATTATGTATAACATGTCATATAGTGTTATTAGTGTTGCGTTAACTCCTGGTCAAATCAAAAAATTGCAATCAGAATCGGGTAAAAAATGTGGAACCACAATCACGTTGAAACCTAATCAAATGACTGGTGGTGCAAATAAATTATCGCTGACAACTCGTCAAGTGAAACATTTCAATGATGCTTTCAAGGATAAAAAAGGAGTTCAGATCACACTCTCTTCGGCTGCTATCAAAAATATGATAAAAACAGGTGGTATATTTCCGTTGTTTGCTGCAATACCAGCATTGGTTGCGGCAGCAGCCCCAGCAGTAGCAAAAGCGGCCGCATTGGGGGTAGTTGGAGGCTTGGGAACAAAAGCGGTACAGAGCAATGCTGAATCATATGAACCGAAGAAAGGTCAAGGGTATAAAAAAATGGGAAAGGGTCTAAGACTACCAGGAACCCCGTATTCATGGTACAGCGGAAAGGGTCTAAGACTACCAGGAACCCCGTATTCATGGTACAGCGGAAAGGGTCTAAGACTACCAGGAACCCCGTATTCATGGTACAGCGGAAGATCCGTTCACGGATCAGGCCTGAGACTACCAGGAACGGTTTATTAATTCAGAAATCTATGGTTCCAATGTCCAATTTTGATTTAATGGATGCTGCTAAAAAATTAGTGATTAAAAATTTCAGAGGTGTTTTTATGAAAGATCAATTACCACATCAACCAAACAAAACTGAAACCGGTATTATTAATCTCGATAACAGCACCGGACCTGGAACTCACTGGGTTGCATACGCTATTGATCCACGTGGGATTGTCTATTTTGATTCATATGGATTAGCCCCACCAAAAGAGTTTATGCGTTATATAAAAACCCTTCCAATGAAGACTTGGTATTCTACGCTACCAACACAACAAATCAATGACCCACCAATATGCGGCAGTGAAGTATTAAATGTCCTTGACGCTATTTCAGCATCTAGAAAATCACCACACATTGTCGTAAATGACTACACTAGTAATCGCTTTTTAGAGAGAGATATATAAAATATCATGATTGATATTTGGGGGAGACCTCTGAAACCCAAACCCGATGACACTGCAACTCCTGATTCTATCAAGGATATAAAAAAAAAAATTAAAGATGAAATCGCTGAGACGTTGAACTTAACAAGTGTTGACCCGAATGAAATAGTTGTATTTCAAGACAAACAGGGTAAATTGAAATCCAGTAATATTTCTCTGGATGATATTTTAGTTAAACAACAAAACGCAATCGAGAACACCGTTGCGTTATTTTCCGATCAGGGTAAATTGAAATCTAGTAATATTTCTCTGGATGATATTTTAGTTAAACAACAAAACGCAATCGAGAACACCGTTGCGTTATTTTCCGATCAGGGTAAATTGAAATCTAGTAATATTTCTCTGGATGATATTTTGATACGGCAGCGCGACGCCGCTGAAAACTCTATTGCGCTGTATTCCAACGACGGACGACTTAAACCAGGCGCACTTGTGTCTACGATCACAGACGCGATTGCCACCCACAACAAGATGATTATCACCAACAACCGCATGATTGCCGACAACGACAACAAGATTACCACCCAAGACAACAAGATTACCACCCCAGCCGTGAGCTGGATGATCATATACGAAGTTATAATGCTTTTCGTAGAAATATCATTGATAAATTTATTGGAACCCCGTTAGATAAAATTGAACTAAAACTCCCTGATATTAAAAAATCCATCGATGAGACGAAAACTTTCATCGAAGGCATCAAAGGGGATGCAACGAGGATGATAACAGCCATTGAAAAAACAAAAATTCCTCATGAGAAAACCAACAACGTAGTATACACGATCCAACACGGATCATTTGCGTGGACACCTACAAACAACACATTAGATATCACTGCAACCGTTAAGGGTATTTATCGATTAACACTGGTGACACCATGGCCTCAATTTAATATATCATCGTCGAGTTCATCCGGGGTCAACAATACGATTTCAACGATCATCGACAAGAATACAACTGAAAAGTTCACTATAACAACTACTGATAGAACTTTGATTGGGGTTTCAACAACGTGGTATGTGGAATTCGTAGCGGATTTAAGTAAATCGTAATTGAAAACGATAGCGTATTTAAAATAAAAATGATTTCATCATCGCAATATCGCTATGATCAGGTCAGAGAGTATCAAACTAGACTCAAAACCTTGTCTGAGGAGTATGAATTGAAAATTAAAAAATACCGCAGGAGAATTACCGCAATTGATGTTACTGTGTACGCTGTGAGTGGTGTAATCACCGGAGCTGGTATTATACTGTCTTCAGTGACAATGATGGCTCCGATAGCTGTTCCAATTTGCATTTCTGCGGCAACAACAATCGCTGGAATAATTTCAATAATCACAAAAAAAATATCCTCATGCAGCCAACGGAAACTACAAGACTACATAATTCAATTTCATGTTGTGTCTACTGCATACTCGCAATTATCCTCATTGATATCGTCATCTCTCGATGATACAATTATATCAGAGAGTGAGTTTTCAGCGATGGTAGATATATATGATTCTGCGATGTCAAAATTAGAAATACATCATGAATATAATAACAATGACAACACAGATGGAATTACTTCAACAAATAGTGGAGAACACAAACCAAGTACAAACAAGCATGATCTCAATAACCTCAACGAATCCAGAATTCAGTGTGAATTTCCCCTCTCCAGTCCCAGTGAAGGAGATAGCGCTAGCAAAATTACGAGTATACCACAGTTGGCCAAATATTAGGTCAAAATCATTTGGTGGTCAACAACCCAATAATTCACTGGTATTTGCAAATAAGAATAAACCCGACGGTACCCCAGACTGGAACGTTGTTTCCATACCAACCGGATCATATCAAATTGAACAAATCAATGATGAATTCGCGCGTAGAATAAAATCGATTACTGGAAAAGAATCAAAAATAGCTATAACAGTTCATGTGCCGACACTATCATTTGCCATTGAAATAAGCACAGAGGGTTATGTCGTAGATATCTATCAAAGTTCTATTAGAACCGTACTGGGATGGCCTGAAATCCCACCCGGGGGAAAAACCGTTAAATTACCAGAACCACAAAAAAACCGATTATATCACAGACAGGATAAAATCTGATAATCCAATAAAGAGTTATAGATATTATGATAAGTCGTATTTTTTCATTAGAGTAGAATATGATGAAAAAATAAAACTTATTCATCATCTTGCTAACCGGGATAAAATCACTGAAAATTTCACAGCTTTCAATAACGATATTTCGTTGTTGTTTATATCACTTAGATCCGGCACTCTCACCCGAGGTGAATTTATCAGTGTCGTAGAAACATGTAACAAAATCATCAATGACATGGAAACATTTCATTCACAAATTATTCAAGAGGTATTAGGTGACAGTAGTCCTAAAACAAGAGATTTATTTGCAATAGACTATAAGATCCGCATAAGAGATATTCCAACATTCAAACTACCAGGATATAATCTCTCAGAACTACAAAAATCTCTCGATGATGCCATCGATGAAGGTTTCAAAAAAATCCATGATACGTGGAAAAAAACACAATCACAACCACAAACAACTATCCTCAAACATAATAATGACCCAGATGGTGGTGGCAGGCATATTGCTCCGTTCAACGTGAATATTTCATCGGTGATTGCGCTCAATTTAGTATGTGATGTGATCGAAGGAAGCTATCAAATAAATTTAGAACGATCAAATCAAGCTCAGCAAGGATATATTTTGTATTCATTTGCACCAACAGCCCCTCCAGGATTTTTAATAATTGAGTCCCCGGTGAATCCAGTCTATATGCGATGTCATAATAATTCATTAACCAGAATTAATTTCAAACTCACAGATCAGTCTAATAATCTGATTGATTTACAAGAGGAGGTTTTACAAATTAGTCTATTTGTGAAATCATAAATGATTTTCGTCCTAAGGACTGGATCAAATATTCGGTTAAAATCACCGTAAACCTAGAACTGAAAGTTCTAGCAGCAGAGGGGGTGAGTGACAACGACGTTGCGACGCGACTGTTTTCAGACAAGGGTCGGAGACTTATTTTTTCGCGAGAAGGGTCTAGGGTTATTTTGGAGGGGGTATAATCAAAAATAAAAACAAAAAAAAGTTGTCTGATTCGCCCCCTCTGCTGCTCAAATGAAATGTATAACACTAGCTGAAGAATGAGTTCATTTTAAATGAAATGTATAACACTAGCTGAAGAATGAGTTAATTTCAAATGAAATGTATAACACTAGCTGAAGAATGAGTTCATTTCAAAGGAAATATATAGTACATGCTTAAGAATGTGTTCATTCATTTCGAATTGCATTTATGTCACTCAACAAGGTTTAGAAATAATATTGCACACAAGTCCGTCAAATATTGTTATTGCCAGGCTAAATTCCTTATATCAAAACACCTCGTATTTTCAGATTATATAAAACATGCTGACGACTGTGTTTATTTCAAATAAAATTTATTACACATGCTTAAGCATGTGTTCATTTCAATGAACATTATAACACATGGACAATACAATTTATTACAAATGTTTAAGGATGTGTTAATTTCAAATGAACAGGATGATACATGTACAATACAATTTATTACACATGTTTATGGATGTGTTCATTTCAAATGAAAAATATGACACATGGGCAAAACAATTTATTACACATGCTTAAGCATGTGCTCAATTTAAATGAACACTATGACACATGGACAATACAATTTATTACACATTTTTATGAATGTGTTCATTTCAAATGAACAGGATGACACATGTACAATACAATGTATTACACATGTTGATGAATGTGTTCATTTCAAATGAGCATTATGATGCATGGACATAAAATTTCCTATATGTATGATCATTATCCCTCTAATCATAAATTATACAAACTGGATAATAAATTTTCAAAACCAAATAAAACCACATTGGCTTATTATTAATAGTGTTGTTCCGATTAATAGACTTATAAAAAAACGATAAACTTATCCCGAGTGAACACAAAATTGTTTTAAATCAAGAACTAGAAAAATACAAGGTTGGTAAACGTATTCCCACATTAGCGAGGAAATCCTGATAATTACCACTCTTACCATATCTTGGAGAAGAAGAAAAACAATTCGATTTATGCATACAAATCTGTCTTCATGGTTACCACGAAAGCCGTCAAGATCTAGTTCAAGCTAGTCAATAAAGCTGCCACCTGGTTATCAAACGTCACCTGGTTATCAAACGTCACCTAACGTCAGTTGTGCAAGGTCATACCATCGACGGTTATTTAAAATAATCGTTCCACTAAACCGCTGGGGACGATGGATTTGCAGGCGATGAGGACTCAGTAGTATTTGGATATGGATGTGCAGCCTTATTTCCTAAAAATGTACCCACTCATGTACCACTGTAACAGTAATTTTAAATTCATAACCTATTTATTTACATGTCAGAGACCTATATGTTCCTTATCAGTAGTCGTAATCGTTACGCAAAAATGTGCATATAAAGCGGATGTGCATTGTCCCCATTTTTTGCCTCCCAGGGTTAAACTAGAGTGAGCAACTATATCAAAGTAATAAATTCAAGATTGATTACTAAGGATCGGATAACGTAATAAATATCAAAAGAACCAAACTCTGGTGAATCAATTTTTTGAAAAGACACGTGACCTGCTAATGTACCAGCTACCTAAGCAAAAAGACAAGATTTTGTAATCTACGAATACATAGTTTGTCTTTATGGAGGCTTTTCTACAGTCCAAAAATTAAATCTATATTAAGTGATCATACCATTGAAAGCTGACTCATGCTTGCGATGTCTAAAATGCATAAAACATTGAAAACTGACCCGTGTTTACAGGGTCTAAAATAATAAAACAATGACAGCTGACCCATGCTTGCAGGGCCTTAAGAATAAGCAATGAAATCTGGCCGATGTTTACAAGACATAAAATATATAAAGCAATGATCGAAATCTGGACCATGTTTATAAGGCCTAACATACATAAAGCCATTAAAACTACCATGTTTAGAAGGCCTCAAATATATAACGTACCATGTTTACAAGGCCTAACATAATAAAGCAGTAAAACTTAGAATTCATTTCTTGCTCAAAGTAATATGATATGTGCAATACTTCATTATTTATTTTCTCGAACTTCTTAAAATCTGCTTCTGAAGCTATTATCGTTAATTACATTTCGAGGACAGATTTTACTGGGTGAAAGTCACAGGCTTTCGGTAACCTTGGACAACCTGTATGATAGCTATTAGAGCTATAATTGATGCATATGTAATTACTTTGATACCCAACTATATATGTAGTTTCGCATGCAATGTAGGCATTTCACTCATCAAATTCCTATACTTTTTCACGAACAGCATATACAGTTAAACTGTTCAGGGTAACTAATATTGGTAAAGCATACAATCTAGATCATTTGTACCAACAACAGAGATACATCCAAGTATCAAGTTTCATAAACAACAGTTAATCAGTGAACTTTAAAAACAAACTCACAAAAAGTCACTCAAGCATGCATACTAGCTTACATATACCTCTTTGAATGGCCGTGTACGTGTGTATATATATATATATATATATATATATATATATATATATATATATATATATATATATATATATATTGAAATTTCCACGGAAGTTATCTCAGGAATTGATTTTATTTATTACCAAAAAGTCAAAATAGAGAAACGGGAGAAGCGCCTTGTTGATCTGATTTATTGTCTGCGAATATTTATGTGTATGTGCGTAATGTATGGCATTAAAACTCAAGACAAATGTTATATGGCAAAGTACATATGCACTTGTTAGACAACAAAAAATATGAGCTTGCCTTATATACTATATAAATCGTGTTAGTTACATGCTTTCAGTATGAAACATTGATTAATTATTTTTTACAGTGTTGATAAGGCAAATGGAAAATTCCTCTGTAGAAAGCCTGTTGATATAATTATATTCATTCATTTCAAAAAAATATCACGAATCCTTAGGCTTACATTAAAATAGAAATAGACTGTCTCACAACAACAACAACAACAGCAACAACAACAACAACAACAATAATAATAATAATAATAATAATAATAATAATAATAATAATAATAATAATAATAGATGATCCTATTATAAATTCAAATTCTAGTTCTCTCTCTATATATGTACTATAGTTTAGCCCCAATTAGAGCTAACGATAACTTGCATCCAAGATGGAAGACAATGACTTACACTTAAGTATGTACTGTGCTTATTTACAGTTCCGTATAGGAAAACAATATTTAACGCTCCGGTGTTGGGAATCCGAAAAGAATGTTGATAAACTGTCTTTCTCCAAGAATGATGTATGAGCAGATAAAATATTTCCACCAGAGACACGAATTAATCCTTTCAAATCCACATGAATTGAAGATAAGTTAACACGATATATCCTATGCCGCACGATATATCCTAGAAAGGTTACACTAGTACGGTAGAACTCACTTTTAGATAAGTAATTGTCAAATTTGCATCGGTCAAAAAAGTTCCGAATTGATGCTAAATGTTCGTTCCAGGTGTCATATATATATATATATATATATATATATATATATATATATATATATATATATATATATATATATATATATATATATATATATAATTATCGATGTAAGCATCCCAATTATCTTGACCAGAGGTGATCATATTCATAAGACGTTGAAAGGTACTTTGCGATCTTTTCTTCTTAACGGTATTACTTTATATTGGTAAAGTCCATCTGGAGTCACAAATGCCAAAATGTCCTTTATCTTTAAGTTATTGGAATTTACCAAAATCCTTTCAGAAAAATCGCATTTGTGATATGCTTGGCACTTCCGATCTTATCTTACAGTCATCGATTCTTGGTAATGGAAATTAATCTGCCTTTGTGTCTTTGTCACACTATTCACCTTTCATAATCAGTGCACATACGGAAGGTTTTATATGGTGTTGGAACAAGTATGAATCGTGCACTCCAGTCACTTTTACTGGGCTCTATGAAATCATTCTCCAGCAAATACTGATTTTTTTCTTCTTCTAGTATTCGAGTTTCCAAAGATTCATTCTGTAAGGGAGTTGTTTCACAGTTTTGGAATCGGCATGGAAAATAGTGATATATAGAACCATTTGCTACGAATGGTTCATAATTCTCCATAATAAAATCAGACTTGGGTTTATTAGACCCAACAAATGTTTTGCTTTCAACACATGACCATGACCTTGACTTCTTAGCAATAAGCGCATTTGGAATAGGTCTTTCTTGATCCTGAAATCTATTTCTCAATTTGTAGCAATCAGAAATAACGTGTCATTTTTCTTGCTATAGGTACACGTAGGAGAGACATAGATAAAAAAATTCAGCTTGTCTAAAGTTTGATTTTTAGAAAATGTGCCAGAATAAGTTAGAAGGGCTTGTATTAAATTGAAATACTTCTCTGCCAAAAGACTGTTGAGTAGAAGTCTTATTTACATAAGGAACTTTATGAGCTAAAGAGTATTCATCAGCGGCACAAGCAGCATTTTCCAAAGTTTCGATCTTGTACTCGTCAAGAAAAGTCTTAATGTCACTATGAGCACAATTTTAGAGCTCCTTAAGTAAAACCAGTTATTGGAGACTTTCATAATCGTTTTCAACTTCTTTGGCTAAGCACTTACTGTCAAATAACTGCTCTCTACTCTAGCAAATTCAACATGACTTTGTCCATTATTTTTTGTTTTATATTTTCTGAATCTGTGCCAATAAGCTTCAGAGACTAACGCATAACCCCTTGAAATATATTCTTTGTCTGCATCATAGTTGGTAAACTGACAGTGAATGGTAAATATCACTTGCCTCACCTATGAGTACACATTTTATTAATTGAGTCAAATTCTCCCTTGGCCATTTCAAATTTGAGCAACGTTATCAAAACGAGTAAAATATTGGTATACTTCTCTTTCTCTGAAGGAGGCAATAATCTAACTGAAGTATGAATGTGCGTTTCACTTGTCAGCTCTATTTCTCTCAGTCTACATTGGTATTCCATCTCTTCCTTCTTACGTTGCATCCGCGTCTGTCTGTCTGTCTGTCTGTCTGTCTGTCTCTCTCTCTCTCTCTCTCTCTCTCTCTCTCTCTCTCTCTCTCTCTCTCTCTCTCTCTCCGCTTCCTTCTCAAGTTGCATTTGTTATTCTATTTTTTCCCTGTCTCTTTCTTCTCTGTTCAAATTGTAACTGCGTTTGTTTTTATTTATCTTTTTCTTCTGTTGGTAATTCCTTGTTTTTCTTGTAACTGCATTTGTCTTTCTTTTAATTTCTTATCTAACTGCATCTCTCTCTCTCTCTCTCTCTCTCTCTCTCTCTCTCTCTCTCTCTCTCTCTCTCTCTCATGAAGTTGGAGCTTCCTTAACTCGAATTCCATTTTGAATTTTAATTTTAATTATAATTCTTTTTCTTTATAGATCAGAGTTGAGCACAGATTAACTAACCGAAACAAAAAGCACTTCTAACCAAAACATTCTTTTATACCAAATACCGAACCAAAATATTTATTATGTCTTCTGTCGTTAAGGAAGCTTTCGCTTCGGAAAGATCGTATTTTCTAGCAAGTTGAATTAATTCGTCTAGTTAAAATTCAAATCGAGGGCGAACTACCCAATTCTATGTTACGTGTTTAGGTTATAATAAACAGTAGCAGAGAAAATTGAAAACAACAAGCTTTATAAAATTTAACAAATAATTTACTTCTCTGGAAAAAGATTGTAAAAATAGAAGAAAACGTACAGTTTTAAGAGTCAAATCCAAACCTAATCCAAGAATAATCCACGAATTAAATGACAAAATTCTAGTACTGAATGTTCTAATAGATTCAAGTTCGAGTCATGTTGGAAAATGCAAGATGGAAGACGATGACGTATGATGAAGTCTGTACTGTGCATATCTTCAGTTCCTTGTAGAAATACAATATTTAACACTCTGATGTTGGAAATCCGAGAAGAAACAAAATTGATAAATTTTGTCCAAGAAATTTGTATGGGCACATCAAATATTTTCAGAGATACAAATTGATCCTTTGAAATCCACTTGAACTGAAGAAAAGTTAACAAGAATTCAAAAACTGGTTTCAACAAAACAAAACGCCTTTCAGGTATAAAATGGCAAAAGAAGAATACTTCACTTAAACAAAGATTATATCGTATTCTAAAACGCAGTTTCGAAAAATCCCCAAATTGCAAAATCGAGAAGAAAGAAGAAGGGAAAAAGGGAGGGGGGGGGGGCAAAGGAGTTACGTGATCATATTCATATCACGTACTCCTAACATAATCTTGGCGAGAACCAAAAGTTTTTTAAGAATTCACGAGTCCCATCTTGATCTTGATAACAACAAATCATTTTAAAATAAAACTAAATCCTGTTTACGTGGCTGCCACTGACACTGAATCAAAGTCAGGATCTAGGTCACCATTTTAGTAAATAACAATTCATGTCAATAGATTTCACCTCATGTAAATAAATGTACAGTGCAATATCATCTAATGAAAAATATAAACTATTTGTTTTTAAGAACCTGACAAACAAACATTTAAAATAAAACAAATATAGATTAAATCAGATGTACGTAACGATAAGAAAAAAAACGATGGCGTGAGGGTTAGGTTAGAGCTTTATGGACTAAAGAAGGACAGAAAGTGACGCAATATTTCTTCCTACTTTACCAAGAAAAAAGATTTTATAGCAAAAGTGATGCAATGTCTTGTTAAAAGCAATGATACGTGAACAGACAGTTAACAAGAAACGTTGGATGAGACAAACCATTTTCTTAGAATTAAAAAGCGTGAAGTTGATCCCGTCGATATTGAAATGCTATTTACTGATCACAAGATCATTATATTCAACGAGTTACGCAAACATCCTTAAATGACCCCATATCATATACAGGAACTCCCCCAATGTTCTACGAAAATATCCAATGGAATAATCAAAGGATCTGATGGCTTCACGGCAGAATTTTATGATTGTGGGGGAAAGATCTTGAACAATTTTAGTGAGGGTCATTTACATTGGATATGAACTTTATGAATTATCTTTTACTCAGGAAAAAGACATTATTTTGTGTACCAAAATGTTATAAACCTAAGCAGTACGTTTGAGATTGGGGACCCCTTTCACTTCTAAATGTATCATACACGTTTCTTTCTTCATGTAGGATTAAAACTGTGTTTCGCACACACAAGACTCAAACAGGTTTTATTTTAAAAAAAGGACGATACGAGAAAAAATTTTAAACTGATACGATTTAAAGTTTAACACCAAAAAGAATAACACTAGTTAAGGATTTCTTCTTATGATTCATTTTGCATTACAATGAATTGTTTCAGTTTTTAATCTTTAAATTTTGATCACCAATGGATAAACATTTAATCCCAGCATCAAATTATGTGTACGTACTAAAGGTCAAATTGGTACTCATGCACTCACTACCAAATCTAACAACGTGAGTAAGCCACAGAGGTGCAATGCAAGCTCGTAACGGTTGGGGAAGCAACCTTTAAAATGCAAGGCAAGGTTACCGAGGGAGACTTGTCCACAATATAAAGTTCCTGAAAAGGGAGAACAGTACGTACATTAGACAAACGTGATGTAACTACCTGTAATAATAATCATTTGGTACATAAGTCTGGTTACAATGATAATATATGTACTCAGTCAAATATAAGCATAATTTTCTTGGTGAGATTTGTTCTTAGTGTCTTACTACCCAAAGTACAAATTGGTTTTGTACAAGCCAGGGCTTTATTGTATCTTCCTCTAGCATGGAAATAAACAATAAATTTGTCATCAATTCTACCCCTATTGAGAAAAGAATGTACACTGTAAATCCTTTGTATTGAAAAAGAAAGACTTGGAACTTATTAATCACAATGTTCGACGCATCTTACCAAACATCGATGAAGCAAGAATTAAGGTACAAAATGAATCCAAATTTGAAATAATTGGACTGTTTGATACGTTTCTAGGTTGCAATGTACTTGATTGTGATATTTTTATTGGTAAATACACATAGAAAAGACGAGATGGACGCCAAAGAGTGGAAGAATGCATAATGTCTGTTTCAAACAGCGTAACACACTTGCGAAGAACTAATTTAAAAATATCTATAGAATCGAATTAAGTTCCATCAATATTAAATCTTTTCATATCTGCTCCGCTTACCAATCCCAAAACTCTCTCGAATCATGGACTGACCAATTTGAACGCGATCTAGAGGACGCAATGTTAGAAATAACGTAATTATCATGGGAGACTTTATTATTGATTTCTTCAAGGATTCTAACACTAAACTGCTTCATGTGATATAACTGCACGACCTTATACTGGTAATCAATGCTCCAACAATACAAATGTCTACACTGGTCGATAACATCTGCACTGCCCACCCTGAAAACGTCTTCGAGAAAAACGTACCCATTTCCATTAGTAAAGGTCATCACCCCATATATACACCTCCTTATCAACATAGAGCAAAACAAAATTCACACTCCTATATACATTACAGATGCTTTGAAAAGGCATAAAGATGAAGTTCTCTCAGAACTATCTCATAATGCAATCTCATTATCATTCTCTAATTCAGTATGACTTGCCTATCTGAAACAATTATTTTTTGACAACCAAACATCAACGCTGCCATACAAATCAAAATTATTAAACGATCAAAACAGCCAGAAAGGTATACAAATGAAATCGCTGAGTCACAACGTAAATGAAACTACTTTCTTAAAAGTAGTTTACAACTTCTCTTTTACGGCGGAACAATGTCAAATCGCTCATTGCAAGACGAAAACGCTCCTTTTCTCAAAAGAAGCCATGACATAAGCCTTGGATACCAAATATGGAATTGCTTGCGAAAACAAACTTCAACACAACCAATAATCATACGTCCATGAAAAGTCCAGTTAATGGGACTAGTTATACTGATCTCGGTATTGCAAACTGTCGGAATCTCTTTTTACTAACATTTCTCAGACGCTTGGCAAGTCTAATCTTACTCAGCCTATCATAGACAAATGTACTGCCTCCGTGAATGAAAGAGTATTTAATCATGTCAGTTTTAATATCCCACAGCAGCAGAGAGGGTGAATCAGACAACATTTTTAGACAAGTTTTCACTGAAATCACGCTTAAAATCAATGAAACCAATGACATCAGACCCAAAAGTCAATGACATCAGGTCTCAAATATGTGGGTGAATCATGGATTAGGTCCAAAAAAAAATTATGAAAAAATCAATGAAATCAAAAACTTTTCAACTATTACATTTTTTGGGAAAAGGGGACTACAACATCGTTGTCACTCACCCTCTCTGCTGTTGGAACTTTCAGTTCAGGGTTAACCGAATATTTGATCCAGTCCGATACGATATCGTGTTCCAGACCTTGTCTGGGGGACGAAAATCACTACGATTTCACAAATAGACTAATTTGTAAAACCTCCTCTTGTAAATCAATCAGATTATTAGACTGGTCAGTGAGTTTGAAATTAATTCTGGTTAATGAATTATTATGACATCGCATATAGACTGGATTCACCGGGGACTCAATTATTAAAAACCCTGGAGGAGCTGTTGGTGCAAATGAATACAAAATATATCCCTGCTGAGCTTGATTTGATCGTTCTAAATTTATTTGATAGCTTCCTTCGATCACATCACATACTAAATTGAGCGCAATCACCGTTGAAATATTCACATTGAACGGAGCAATATGCCTGCCACCACCATCTGGGTCATTATTATGGGTCAGGATTTTTATTGTTTTTTTCCATGCATCATGAATT
Organism: Unio delphinus; assembly: GCA_029339505.1. Lineage (NCBI taxonomy): Eukaryota > Metazoa > Mollusca > Bivalvia > Unionida > Unionidae > Unio > Unio delphinus. The sequence goes on from JAQISU010000251.1 coordinate 3,187,279, forward strand.
ATTTTAAAACCATCATCGATGGCATCACTGAGAGATTTTTGTAGTTCTAAGATATTATACCCTGGTAGTTTGAACGCATGAATATCTTCTACGCGTATATTATACTTCGTTGCAAATTCTGTTCTCGTTATAGGATTACTGTCACCTAATACCACTTGAATGATTTGCAAATGAAATGTTTCCATGTCATTGATGATTTTGTTGCATGTTTCTACGACGCTGATAAATTCATCTCGGGTGAGAGAGCCAGATTTAAGAGATATTAACAGCAGCGAAAAATCATTATTCATTGCTGTGAAATTTTCATCGATGATATCTTGTCGAGTTGCGTGATATATTGGGTTGTTGTACTTTTTCACTACAGTGAAAACTATCAATTCCTTGTATTCTTTATAACTTTTTACTGGATTATCAGATTTTGTCCTGTCTGTGATATAATCGGTTTTTTGTGGTTCTGGTAATTTAACGGTTTTTCCTCCGGGTGGTAATTCAGGCCATCCTAGTACTGTTCTTATTGAGCTTTGATAGATATCTACGACATAACCCTCTGTGCTTATTTCAATGGCAGATGATAGTGTCGGCACATGAACTGTTATAGCTATTTTTGATTCTTTTCCAGTAATCGATTTTATTCTACGCGCGAATTCATCATTGATTTGTTCAATTTGATATGATCCGGTTGGTATGGAAACAACGTTCCAGTCTGGGGTACCGTCGGGTTTATTCTTATTTGCAAATACCAGTGAATTATTCGGTTGTTGACCACCAAATGGTTTTGACCTAATATTTGGCCAACTGTGGTATACTCGTAATTTTGCTAGCGCGATTTCCTTCACTGGGACCGGAGAGGGGAAATTCACACTGAATTCTGGATTCGTTGAGGTTATTGAGATCATGCTTGTTTGTACTTGGTTTGTGTTCTCCACTATTTGTTGAAGTAATTCCATCTGTGTTGTCATTGTTATTATATTCATGATGTATTTCTAATTTTGACATCGCAGAATCATATATATCTACCATCGCTGAAAACTCACTCTCTGATATAATTGTATCATCGAGAGATGACGATATCAATGAGGATAATTGCGAGTATGCAGTGGACACAACATGAAATTGAATTATGTAGTCTTGTAGTTTCCGTTGGCTGCATGAGGATATTTTTTTTGTGATTATTGAAATTATTCCAGCGATTGTTGTTGCCGCAGAAATGCAAATTGGAACAGCTATCGGAGCCATCATTGTCACTGAAGACAGTATAATACCAGCTCCGGTGATTACACCACTCACAGCGTACACAGTAACATCAATTGCGGTAATTCTCCTGCGATATTTTTTAATTTTCAATTCATACTCCTCAGACAAGGTTTTGAGTCTAGTTTGATACTCTCTGACCTGATCATAGCGATATTGAGATGATGAAATCATTTTTATTTTAAATATGCTAGCGTTTTCAATTACGATTTACTTAAATTCGCTACGAATTCCACATACCACGTTGTTGAGACCCTAACCAAATGTTTATCAGTAGATTTGATTGTGAACTTTTCAGTTGTATTCTTGTCGATGATCGTTGAAATCGTATTATTGACCCCAGATGAACTGGACGATGAAATCTCAAATTGAGACGATGGTGTTACTAGTGTTAATCGATAAATACCCTTGACGGTTGCAGTGATATCTAATGTGTTGTTTGTAGGTGTCCACTCAAATGATCCATGTCGGATTGTGTATACTAAGTTGTTGGTTTTCTCATGAGGAATTTTTGTTTTTTCAATGGCTGTTATCATCCTCGAAAGATCACCTTTGATGCCTTCGATGGAAGTTTTCGTCTCATCAATGGATTTTTTAATATCAGGGAGTTTTAGTTCAATTTTATCTAACGGGTTTTCCAATAAATGTATCAATGGCGTCGGTTGTTGTTTTTGTTGCTTCGTTGATAACCTTTTGATCATCAACAAACGTTTTAATTTCAGCGATAGATGGTGTAACTACAATTGGGGATCCAAAGAACTTATGAACGACATTTCTACGGAAACTATTGTAGTTTCTTAAATGATCTTCAAATTCTTTATCGTGGTTTGTAAATCGATCTGTAATCGTCGAAAAAAGTACACCCGGTTTGAGTTTACCCTGATCGGAAAATAGCGCAACGGTGTTCTCGATTGCGTTTTGTTGTTTAACCAAAATATCATCCAGAGAAATATTACTGGATTTCAATTTACCCTGTTTGTCTTGAAATACAACTATTTCATTCGGGTCAACACTTGTTAAGTTCAACGTCTCAGCGATTTCATCTTTAATTTTTTTTTGTATATCCTTGATAGAATCAGGAGTTGCAGTGTCATCGGGTTTGGGTTTCAGAGGTCTCCCCCAAATATCAATCATGATATTTTATATATCTCTCTCTAAAAAGCGATTACTAGTGTAGTCATTTACGACAATGTGTGGTGGTTTTCCCCTTGGGTTACCCAAGGAGTTAGAAATAGCGTCAAGGACATTTAATACTTCACTGCCACATATTGGTGGGTCATTGATTTGTTGTGTTGGTAGCGTAGAATACCAAGTCTTCATTGGAAGGGTTTTTATATACCGCATAAACTCTTTTGGTGGGGCTAATCCATATGAATCAAAATAGACAATCCCACGTGGATCAATAGCGTATGCAACCCAGTGAGTTCCAGGTCCGGTGCTGTTATCGAGATTAATAATACCTGTTTCCGTTTTGTTTGGTTGATGTGGTAATTGATCTTTCATAAAAACACCTCTGAAATTTTTAATCGCTAGTTTTTTAGCAGCATCCATTAAATCAAAATTGGACATTGGAACCATCGATTCCTGAATTAATAAACCGTTCCTGGTAGTCTCAGGCCTGATCCGTGAACGGATCTTCCGCTGTACCATGAATACGGGGTTCCTGGTAGTCTTAGACCTTTTCCGCTGTACCACGAATACGGGGTTCCTGGTAGTCTTAGACCCAATCCTTGAACGGATCGTCTCTTTTTTTTATATCCTTGTCCAGTTGCCTTTTTTAGTGCCATTCCTGCTGCAGTACCAACGGCTCCTAACGCTGCTGCTTTAGCCACCGCTGGGGCTGCTGCTGCAATCAATGCTGGTATTGCAGCTAACAATGGAAATATACCGCCTGTTTTCATCATATTTTTAATAGCAGCCGCAGAGAGAGTAATCTGAACTCCCTTTTTATCCTTGAAAGCATCATTGAAATGTTTCACCTGACGAGTTGTCAGCGATAATTTATTTGCACCACCAGTCATTTGATTAGGTTTCAACGTGATTGTGGTTCCACATTTTTTAGCCGATTCTGATTGCAATTTTTTGATTTGACCAGGAGTTAACGTAACACTAATAACACTATATGACATTATATATAATTGATTGATTCTAATTCAATGAAAAATCGTTCAAAGATTTTCTACTGGGGCATCTACCACTCTCATTCTTCCACCAACACCTTCGAGTAGCATTGATTTATCACTGAGAATGACAGCAACCGCTCTATAATCAGCAGCACCAACAGGACGATTCACATTAGCTCTAAAGTGTATATCAACAACTGACTGTCTTGTCAAATCGAGATGTTCCAGTGAGAAGTAGTAGATCGGATACAGATTCTTAAAATCAAATTGTGATATTTGCAAACCAGTATCGACATTTTGATCGCGTGCCATAAATGACAACAGACGATGATAAACTCGTGCAATATGATTTTCTGTGTAATTAAGTTGTATATCCTCAGATGGTTCCTGCTGGCCGTTTATTCTCAGTGAGACGTCTTTCACACCTAATTGATCAAATATCATATGACTGAAGATTTGATTGCCAACTCGTGTGTTATCTTGGAACGCAATAAATATATGACGTGGCGCAGAAACGCCTTGTTTTGATGCTAGGTTCCAAGTGAATAACCCGTTGATATTTGATTGTTTAACATCTGTACTCACGGTTAGCCAACTCAACAACGACTTTCCTCCTTGGTCCATAAATGATAGTAATCGTTGTTCTGCGATGATTGCTGGAGTCAACACTGGCATCCACAATGATATTTTTGTTAATTTGACTTTACCGGCATCAGCATTGGGATTTGCAGCATCTGCTGGAATCCTCCAAATTGCGTCGTTATCATCACCCTTTCGTACAAGCGATACTGTATGCTTCGCCCCGTAGATAACTTTTCTGACGTTTCTACAGAATCCAAATATGTGATGCAGTGGAATCGCGCATGAAAATGATTTACGATCTCCTTGCAACATTGCGTTTCGTGTTGCAGCTCCTAGATTGAAATTAGCATCGTTGTTTATAATCATATTCTCGACATCAGAATCACTATTATCACGTTTTTTTGGTCGTCTTACAACAAATGGATTTCCTCCAGCGGTATTCTTACCATCTTTTGCAAACATCATAGAAGGTCCTGCTGATCTTGTATAATCATCAGAATATCTCGCTAACCCGATTATTGTTGTGGCCACATCAACATCACGATCTATGGACTCAATTTCTTTTCCATCAATGAGATATCTAGCACTCTCAAATAGCGCCATAATACCATTATTGACAAAACCGACTTGAGTACCAGCACCGTATCCAGCTGGTACTCAAGTCGGTTTTGTCAATAATGGTATTATGGCGCTATTTGAGAGTGCTAGATATCTCATTGATGGAAAAGAAATTGAGTCCATAGATCGTGATGTTGATGTGGCCACAACAATAATCGGGTTAGCGAGATATTCTGATGATTATACAAGATCAGCAGGACCTTCTATGATGTTTGCAAAAGATGGTAAGAATACCGCTGGAGGAAATCCATTTGTTGTAAGACGACCAAAAAAACGTGATAATAGTGATTCTGATGTCGAGAATATGATTATAAACAACGATGCTAATTTCAATCTAGGAGCTGCAACACGAAACGCAATGTTGCAAGGAGATCGTAAATCATTTTCATGCGCGATTCCACTGCATCACATATTTGGATTCTGTAGAAACGTCAGAAAAGTTATCTACGGGGCGAAGCATACAGTATCGCTTGTACGAAAGGGTGATGATAACGACGCAATTTGGAGGATTCCAGCAGATGCTGCAAATCCCAATGCTGATGCCGGTAAAGTCAAATTAACAAAAATATCATTGTGGATGCCAGTGTTGACTCCAGCAATCATCGCAGAACAACGATTACTATCATTTATGGACCAAGGAGGAAAGTCGTTGTTGAGTTGGCTAACCGTGAGTACAGATGTTAAACAATCAAATATCAACGGGTTATTCACTTGGAACCTAGCATCAAAACAAGGCGTTTCTGCGCCACGTCATATATTTATTGCGTTCCAAGATAACACACGAGTTGGCAATCAAATCTTCAGTCATATGATATTTGATCAATTAGGTGTGAAAGACGTCTCACTGAGAATAAACGGCCAGCAGGAACCATCTGAGGATATACAACTTAATTACACAGAAAATCATATTGCACGAGTTTATCATCGTCTGTTGTCATTTATGGCACGCGATCAAAATGTCGATACTGGTTTGCAAATATCACAATTTGATTTTAAGAATCTGTATCCGATCTACTACTTCTCACTGGAACATCTCGATTTGACAAGACAGTCAGTTGTTGATATACACTTTAGAGCTAATGTGAATCGTCCTGTTGGTGCTGCTGATTATAGAGCGGTTGCTGTCATTCTCAGTGATAAATCAATGCTACTCGAAGGTGTTGGTGGAAGAATGAGAGTGGTAGATGCCCCAGTAGAAAATCTTTGAACGATTTTTCATTGAATTAGAATCAATCAATTATATATAATGTCATATAGTGTTATTAGTGTTACGTTAACTCCTGGTCAAATCAAAAAATTGCAATCAGAATCGGCTAAAAAATGTGGAACCACAATCACGTTGAAACCTAATCAAATGACTGGTGGTGCAAATAAATTATCGCTGACAACTCGTCAGGTGAAACATTTCAATGATGCTTTCAAGGATAAAAAGGGAGTTCAGATTACTCTCTCTGCGGCTGCTATTAAAAATATGATGAAAACAGGCGGTATATTTCCATTGTTAGCTGCAATACCAGCATTGATTGCAGCAGCAGCCCCAGCGGTGGCTAAAGCAGCAGCGTTAGGAGCCGTTGGTACTGCAGCAGGAATGGCACTAAAAAAGGCAACTGGACAAGGATATAAAAAAAGAGACGATCCGTTCAAGGATTGGGTCTAAGACTACCAGGAACCCCGTATTCGTGGTACAGCGGAAAAGGTCTAAGACTACCAGGAACCCCGTATTCATGGTACAGCGGAAGATCCGTTCACGGATCAGGCCTGAGACTACCAGGAACGGTTTATTAATTCAGGAATCGATGGTTCCAATGTCCAATTTTGATTTAATGGATGCTGCTAAAAAACTAGCGATTAAAAATTTCAGAGGTGTTTTTATGAAAGATCAATTACCACATCAACCAAACAAAACGGAAACAGGTATTATTAATCTCGATAACAGCACCGGACCTGGAACTCACTGGGTTGCATACGCTATTGATCCACGTGGGATTGTCTATTTTGATTCATATGGATTAGCCCCACCAAAAGAGTTTATGCGGTATATAAAAACCCTTCCAATGAAGACTTGGTATTCTACGCTACCAACACAACAAATCAATGACCCACCAAGATGTGGCAGTGAAGTATTAAATGTCCTTGACGCTATTTCTAACTCCTTGGGTAACCCAAGGGGAAAACCACCACACATTGTCGTAAATGACTACACTAGTAATCGCTTTTTAGAGAGAGATATATAAAATATCATGATTGATATTTGGGGGAGACCTCTGAAACCCAAACCCGATGACACTGCAACTCCTGATTCTATCAAGGATATACAAAAAAAAATTAAAGATGAAATCGCTGAGACGTTGAACTTAACAAGTGTTGACCCGAATGAAATAGTTGTATTTCAAGACAAACAGGGTAAATTGAAATCCAGTAATATTTCTCTGGATGATATTTTGGTTAAACAACAAAACGCAATCGAGAACACCGTTGCGCTATTTTCCGATCAGGGTAAACTCAAACCGGGTGTACTTTTTTCGACGATTACAGATCGATTTACAAACCACGATAAAGAATTTGAAGACCATTTAAGAAACTACAATAGTTTCCGTAGAAATGTCGTTCATAAGTTCTTTGGATCCCCAATTGTAGTTACACCATCTATCGCTGAAATTAAAACGTTTGTTGATGATCAAAAGGTTATCAACGAAGCAACAAAAACAACAACCGACGCCATTGATACATTTATTGGAAAACCCGTTAGATAAAATTGAACTAAAACTCCCTGATATTAAAAAATCCATTGATGAGACGAAAACTTCCATCGAAGGCATCAAAGGTGATCTTTCGAGGATGATAACAGCCATTGAAAAAACAAAAATTCCTCATGAGAAAACCAACAACTTAGTATACACAATCCGACATGGATCATTTGAGTGGACACCTACAAACAACACATTAGATATCACTGCAACCGTCAAGGGTATTTATCGATTAACACTAGTAACACCATCGTCTCAATTTGAGATTTCATCGTCCAGTTCATCTGGGGTCAATAATACGATTTCAACGATCATCGACAAGAATACAACTGAAAAGTTCACAATCAAATCTACTGATAAACATTTGGTTAGGGTCTCAACAACGTGGTATGTGGAATTCGTAGCGAATTTAAGTAAATCGTAATTGAAAACGCTAGCATATTTAAAATAAAAATGATTTCATCATCTCAATATCGCTATGATCAGGTCAGAGAGTATCAAACTAGACTCAAAACCTTGTCTGAGGAGTATGAATTGAAAATTAAAAAATATCGCAGGAGAATTACCGCAATTGATGTTACTGTGTACGCTGTGAGTGGTGTAATCACCGGAGCTGGTATTATACTGTCTTCAGTGACAATGATGGCTCCGATAGCTGTTCCAATTTGCATTTCTGCGGCAACAACAATCGCTGGAATAATTTCAATAATCACAAAAAAAATATCCTCATGCAGCCAACGGAAACTACAAGACTACATAATTCAATTTCATGTTGTGTCCACTGCATACTCGCAATTATCCTCATTGATATCGTCATCTCTCGATGATACAATTATATCAGAGAGTGAGTTTTCAGCGATGGTAGATATATATGATTCTGCGATGTCAAAATTAGAAATACATCATGAATATAATAACAATGACAACACAGATGGAATTACTTCAACAAATAGTGGAGAACACAAACCCAGTACAAACAAGCATGATCTCAATAACCTCAACGAATCCAGAATTCAGTGTGAATTTCCCCTCTCCGGTCCCAGTGAAGGAAATCGCGCTAGCAAAATTACGAGTATACCACAGTTGGCCAAATATTAGGTCAAAACCATTTGGTGGTCAACAACCGAATAATTCACTGGTATTTGCAAATAAGAATAAACCCGACGGTACCCCAGACTGGAACGTTGTTTCCATACCAACCGGATCATATCAAATTGAACAAATCAATGATGAATTCGCGCGTAGAATAAAATCGATTACTGGAAAAGAATCAAAAATAGCTATAACAGTTCATGTGCCGACACTATCATCTGCCATTGAAATAAGCACAGAGGGTTATGTCGTAGATATCTATCAAAGCTCAATAAGAACAGTACTAGGATGGCCTGAATTACCACCCGGAGGAAAAACCGTTAAATTACCAGAACCACAAAAAACCGATTATATCACAGACAGGACAAAATCTGATAATCCAGTAAAAAGTTATAAAGAATACAAGGAATTGATAGTTTTCACTGTAGTGAAAAAGTACAACAACCCAATATATCACGCAACTCGACAAGATATCATCGATGAAAATTTCACAGCAATGAATAATGATTTTTCGCTGCTGTTAATATCTCTTAAATCTGGCTCTCTCACCCGAGATGAATTTATCAGCGTCGTAGAAACATGCAACAAAATCATCAATGACATGGAAACATTTCATTTGCAAATCATTCAAGTGGTATTAGGTGACAGTAATCCTATAACGAGAACAGAATTTGCAACGAAGTATAATATACGCGTAGAAGATATTCATGCGTTCAAACTACCAGGGTATAATATCTTAGAACTACAAAAATCTCTCAGTGATGCCATCGATGATGGTTTTAAAATAATTCATGATGCATGGAAAAAAACAATAAAAATCCTGACCCATAATAATGACCCAGATGGTGGTGGCAGGCATATTGCTCCGTTCAATGTGAATATTTCAACGGTGATTGCGCTCAATTTAGTATGTGATGTGATCGAAGGAAGCTATCAAATAAATTTAGAACGATCAAATCAAGCTCAGCAGGGATATATTTTGTATTCATTTGCACCAACAGCTCCTCCAGGGTTTTTAATAATTGAGTCCCCGGTGAATCCAGTCTATATGCGATGTCATAATAATTCATTAACCAGAATTAATTTCAAACTCACTGACCAGTCTAATAATCTGATTGATTTACAAGAGGAGGTTTTACAAATTAGTCTATTTGTGAAATCGTAGTGATTTTCGTCCCCCAGACAAGGTCTGGAACACGATATCGTATCGGACTGGATCAAATATTCGGTTAACCCTGAACTGAAAGTTCCAACAGCAGAGAGGGTGAGTGACAACGATGTTGTAGTCCCCTTTTCCCAAAAAATGTAATAGTTGAAAAGTTTTTGATTTCATTGATTTTTTCATAATTTTTTTTTGGACCTAATCCATGATTCACCCACATATTTGAGACCTGATGTCATTGACTTTTGGGTCTGATGTCATTGGTTTCATTGATTTTAAGCGTGATTTCAGTGAAAACTTGTCTAAAAATGTTGTCTGATTCACCCTCTGCTGCTGCTCCCACTAATAACAATAACCAATAATGTTGATATTATTTAAAAAAAAGTTATTAAAGATCAACGGGTCTCAACGGAAATCACCCATACAACTGAAAAATGTCTGCTTTATCAATATGTGAGCCATACAAGAATTAACTGTATGATCACGTTTTGTGCATTTCTAGAGTCACTGAAATTAGCATAAGGATTAGCAATTCATAACGGAAATAAAAAGAATGATACATCCAACTATCAACCCATATCTGTTCCAGTTGCAGTTTCAAAATTTATTGAGAAACATATCAAGTATCTTTTCAGATATCTCTACAAGTAACGACACCTCCATAAAATTACAATCAAGTCTTAAATCGGTGTCCTTCAATGATCTATATTTCGGCCTCTTCTGTTTATATGCTTTAAAATTGACTTAACCTTGTTTCCAATGTCCTCTAAATCAGATCTTTACGTTGACGACCATACAGTGCCACATCTGATACATATCTATACTCCGTTGAAAATAAACAACAAATCGACCTCAGCAATATATCAGTCTGGTGTCAACAAAACATATGCAAATTAATGTTCCAAACCAAAAGGACCATCGGTACAAGGCAACGCCTATCTGCTAATGTGAATGTTTTTCTAACTGAAAATGACATTAATGTCTAATGTTAAAAATCAAAAACCTTTTCGTATCCACATTAATCGGTGTCTCAGTTGGAATACACATTATAATAACATATGTGCAATGATCTTCCCAAAAAAATTAGTATTTTAAAATTACTTTCGAAATTTCTACACTTCCAGTCACAATAAAAAAAATTTTATACTACCATAGATAGTTCCATAGAAAAAAAATTGGGGGACCAACTAAAAAAAAAAGCGCCGCTAGAAATAATTATGAATCTTCCTATTACGACTCCCTAGAATATTTTGTTTTCGTGTTTACAATAACTCCCTTTACAAAAACGTATTCTTTATTTTAAAGGATATCATGATCTTTCTCAACATTATATCTCAAACCTAAGTGAACTATTATCTTCAAATACTTACTGTCATCTACAATCAACGCCTAAAATCGAGATCCCGATTCCGTGGTCGAAACATCAACCTTTTCTAAAGTTTTTTGAATTACTGTTTCAGCGTGTACTTTTTGGAATTCCCTAACTCCTGGGGGTACCTATTCAAAATTAATTTTCATTCCTTTAATACATCATTCATTATATTCTTTCTTTATCAGCTGGATTGATATAGTAAAGCCTCCCAATAAAGAATTGTATCATTGTGTCAAAGAATATTATGCAAACTTTTTTATATATCGATATATGTATATTCGACTTATGACATGTTGAAATATTCATATTTGTGTATAATGTATTGTTCATATATGTGTCTATTGACCACCATAGTCAGTTTAAACGTTTTATTGTCACACTCTGTTATAATTGGATAGGCCACAAGTTCCAACAATTTAAATTTTCCTCCTCAATACATGATACACGTATTACAACATATTCACCTGACTGAATAATAACATAATGAGAGAGAGAGAGAGAGAGAGAGAGAGAGAGAGAGAGAGAGAGAGAGAGAAAGAGAGACTACTTTTTATTTGCATAGTCATTTCCCCAAAGCAGTAAATCTAAGCTAAGTTGCATATGGCATTGAGTAATATTCTCATCAACTTAGTCTTTTTGTCTACTGTACTTGGGACCGAGCAAAAAGAAATGTATGTGGTCTCAGTCCCTCCTCAGGAACAAAAAGAGTGTCAACAAGTTGAAGACGGGAAAGAAGAGCGTTTAATGAACATACATTAAATCGTTATTAAGTGTAGATAATATGTTGGGTTCCATTAATACAACTTGGCATGTTTCTAGATAAAATTTTTGGGACATAAACACTTTTCAAAGCACTGTAACACATACAACATTGAGTACTGTCCTCCAGATTGTTCCATAAAGCCACTGTTGAGCGTAGAAAAGATGATTTGGTGGAATTTAACCTGAAATTTCAAATTACCATATTATTTGAACGTCGAAGATTATAATTTCTTTGTTGAAACACAGCAGAGGGAGAACTCCATTGAGATAGTCGGGACTTTGGCTCGTTGTAATGTTGTAGAAGGTTAATAATTGTTTGTCTTTTTCTTCTAGACTGTAGACTTTACCACCCTATTTCAAATGCGAAAGATTGCCTACTAAGTCTTGTAATTATTCCTGCCACTTCAATCTGGAGTTTTTCCATTTTTTCTGAATTGATCAACGAGTTTCCGTTCCAGACTACACTAGCATATTCCAAGAAAAGCCTGATATAATTTATATAGTTTTGACAGAATTTGTCTGCTAAGCTTGTATTTTATTTTTCCACAATTGTCTGTTCGACATGATGATGTTTTAAAACTGAAAAGTCCATTTCGTATTTGATCAACGTAATAATCCTAGATGTGATGAGATTCCACATATTTAATTATGATATTATAAAACAACAAGTTCAGGATTATTTGTTAAGTTTTTTATCCTGAAAAAGCATTCTGGATTAAATTTCGGAGTCATCGATTGTGCCAATTATACAATTGTATTAGATTATTACGACCTAGTGTGTTATCCTCGTCAAATAAAGATTTGATACATACGATCTCTTGCAAGCTTCGACTGAGTGCTGCAACCATTCTTTAAATCCTTATACGTCGAAGATCACATTCAACCACACGATCAGTCCTCTGTTTGCGCTAGTTTTTTTTTGGGGGGGGGGGGGAGGTGTGGGTGGGGTGGGGGGTGGGTGGGCACCAGACAGATGCCCCCCCTCCCCCATCAAGAAAAAAAAAAGTGAAAAGTTTTTATGTATGTTTGTGCACCCCCAAGTATGTTGTTTGTTTGTTTGTTTTTTTATTTAATTTCCCATTTAAATTTTCCCCATTGGGGTTATATATTGATTTAGGGTATTTAGAAATCCCTAGTGTTATTTCTGTAGATCCTTACTAGGTGGGAATTGATCTACCCACACTAGTAGTCTACTTTTTTAAATATTATGACCGTGGCTACTGGTCTCCTATTTCCCTGTGTTTGCTATTTGTGTTATTGCTATTTGTCTGTATGCTATATAAGGTATATACCTTTGTATTTGTGTAAAGGAAAAGCCATTTTGTTCAGATTTGTACCAGTTGTCTTACTGTATGTCTTTTTATAAATTAAAGACATTTTCTTGAGTATTTTTTTATTTTTATTTTTAATTTGAATTTGGAATTTTGTGTAAATTGTTTAGACAATGGCGCAATATTTGGAACATACATATCGCTAAGTGTTTTACACGCTAAGACCCTCGTGGCTTCCCTTACATGCCAGTTGACTACACGTGACATAATCTGGGTATTCTAGGTCAACAGGAGTTGTACGCTAGAGGACATTCGAACAGAATATAAATTTCTGACGACAAACAAATATTTAGCAGCCTTCTCAAGGTGGGTACTGAAATCTCGAATCTTTCGTGTATTGCATGGTCTACTACACGTTGATAACATTTCTTTACAGCACAGTATTCTGACATTATAGCAATAAAGTACGGTGCAATCTGAAAACACGAAAACCCCTTATCGGTAATATAACACAGGAGTACAAGCGTTACCACAACACTCCGCTCGATTCGACTTTTCATACGCGTCTTTCATCGCTTCAGGATTGCAAGAAGACTGAAAAACTACACATATTAAGCGTATCCCCTATGAGTGCAAGACTGAGAGACAAAAGTCTCCTTGGTGTCAAAACGGGGGGGGGGGGGGGGGGGGGCGGGGGGGGGGAGGGGGCAGACAGTAAAAAAAAAAAATGTTGGTATAATAAATGGATTGGGGGGTCAATTTAAAACTTTTGGGGTCTCTAGAGCGCAAATGAGGGTAAATGGAAACACTGCATATAATATATACATTCAAAAGATAGTGACGTACTAACGCACAACTCTCAGATGACCGTGGCATGGAGCCAATCCGCTGAATTAGCTCATTCTTCCACGGGTTCAATAACATGATGAAAGTAATTTCACAAGATATGCAATATTTGGCTTGCTTTTTAGAGTTCAGATTTCAGGGCCTTCTGAAGGCTTTGTTCTCGGGGTCCCCCGCCGTGTGTTTTGTCTCACAAGTCCCATGATATATGTTTTATGGTATTCCTAAGCGATATGGTTGATTAAACCTCTTGGATGGATCTCGATTGCCTCAAAAGATGGATATACATATGTCCATAATTACCGCGACATAAGACTGCTATTACAATAGGACAAATTTATTTAGATATACACACAACTATTTTTTCAGTTGACCACTTTAATGGTGAGTGAAGATGGGGGTGGATCAATCCCCATCCCGACCCTTGTCAATTTCGTACATGCATTTGGTAGTCTTCTGCCCAGGGGACTAGACAGAGGACATGGGCTGCCTCCCAAATCACAGTTTTTAAGTACGAAACACCCCCGTCCTCTTCACAGCATCAATTCATAGACTAACCCATGCACATATTGTATTTAAGGAACCTGGACTTTGTTGGAATTAAAGGCCAGACCACACACCACCCATTTGACAGTCTGTCTCAGTTCAATGCATGACAGAATGGAATATGTATGGAGCCATTCATTTAGTACATGACGCAAAAATTTGGCAAAGCCTAACCCATCACCCTCCTGTACACATGCATACTTTTTTGTACACACACACACACCCATTGTGTACATATATACACTTAACACACCACACCCCAACCCAATTTTATAGAATGACCTATATTTAATCCGCACAGAAACGATCAAGGATTAATAAATTCAGGTGTTTGATAAACCAGATTGTCCACCGACGTTGAATGTCTGGCTGCATCAACGAAATAAGTGGTGACTGTACTATTTGTTTAAAAAGTTTTATAGTGTCTGCTAAAATTTAAATGCCAACTGAACCCAGTCTGACAGGTTACGAATTAGACAAATTATTATCGATGTTTCACCCCACCCATTCCCTGTTTCCTATATGTATGTACATTGTCAGTAGACCTGTCCACCATATACTAGCGTATGCATTTGGCTTAAGCCCCTTCCCCCTCCATGCATACAAAATAAATGAATCAGTATCACGTGGATTCACAGATAGGGAATACATTTGTTAAGGGATGGAGGGAAGGTATTGAACAAAGAAAGTTATTTACATGGATAGTTTAAACTGACAGGCTCTGTACTTTTATAATAATATTAGTAATAATAATTGCTTGCTTTTATTTTATAATTATATTTTAATTTACATGCATAGATTATGTAGTCTGAAATGGAATTCCAATCTTATCTTATATCCTAGTCATAGAGCTAAATGTATGGCTTAATTCATGCATATTCTTCTTCAAGAAAATGGCTTATTTCACATTGTTTATCAAGACAACAACTTATTTTACACATTCTTTTTGAAGAAAACAGCTTAATTAACATATTCCTTTTCAAGACAATACCTTATTTTACACATTCTTTGTAGGGCATAACCGACTTTTGATCCGGAAATTGGATTCCACCGGATAGTATGAAAAATAATAGATTTGAATTTCTATAGCACCGTGTCTAACACTGCGTGTCATTCGATAGTGCGTTAATAAAGTTAAATAAGAAGTCAGAAAAGTCCAATATGGTCAACACAACCACGCTGTGAGACAATCTATTTGAACTGGCAGGTGAAAACCGGAAATGAAGCCAGATATGGTAAAGTACTAAGTAACATGCTAGACATGGCACAACCAGATACCAGAAACCCGTAAACCGAAGATGACATTTTTTATTTATTTTACACATTTTATTTTTGAGACAACACTTTATTTTGCACATTCCTGTCAGACGCTTTTTTTATGCACTCGTCAAGACAACATCTTGTTTTATGCACTCTTGTCCCACCCAGTCACATTATCCTGACATCAGGCCGACCAGTCCTAACACTAACCTGGTGAGGCAGCTTTAAGTAGCATTTTTATAAGTCTTTGGTATGACTACGTATTACGTGTTGTTCATCTTGTTACGGTTTAATGCAATTTTTCAGCACATGGTAGGCTATAAATGGCAGCCATTATATGTATTGGTAGAAGCACACAGGAAAACTAAAGGAAAAACCATAGATCAATGGGAAGCTACTGGCCATATTGTGTGCTATGACAAACAAACCATGTAATACAAAAACAAAAGTACTGAAAATACAATTAGGGTTTTAACACATAATAACATAACTGTAATCGTGGGACCTTGCACACACTGTGGAGCAAAATGGTGAGAAAAAAGAATCACATGAAGTCACTGAACTGCAGCAATTACCTAACTTGTATATACTGTTATTGGACTTTATGCATATGCTTTCCAAAGACACTGACCTAACTAGACAGCAGGATAAAGCCTACATTAAAATTTTAAAAATTTCATGTGCAAGATAAAGTTTCTGGTGTAATTTAATATCATAATATTGTTCTTTTCAGATCTAAATTTAGGATGGCCTATGTGATCAAAGAAAAGAAACCATTGATCCATCTACCATACCTCCCGAAGGATGGAACCCTAAAAGATGGTACTACCGTGGTCCTTGACCGCTACTGTAATGAATATGAGGCTGATCTCCATGCCATTCTTAAGTTTATTGTCAATGAAGAAGGTGACAGCTATCCACAAGAAGATATGACTGAAGTAGAAGATTTTCGTGCCTATTATCTATCCCATGATGTCTTCATCTGTACTAACAAAGCAACTAGAGAACTTCTGGGTGCTTTCTATGTCAAGCCAAACTTTCCTGGACGGTGTTCGCATATATGTAATAGTGGGTTTATTGTTAAGAATTCAGCTAGGGGAAAAGGTGTTGGAACATTTTTAGCAGAGAATTACCTTTATATAGCCAGAGATCTGGGCTATAAGGCTTCATTCTTTAATCTTGTGTTCATATCCAATAAAGCCTCAGTTGCACTCTGGAGAAAGCTTGGATTTAAGGAAATAGGAAGAGTTCCAAAGGCGGGAAACTTAAAAGGGTTAGGCTACACAGATGCAATCCAGTTTTATTATGACTTGGAGACCTTACCAAAGACAACATCATAAAAGATATAACGTATAATAATCCAAAGGATCATTTTGTTGACATTAATATCTTGTTTGATAGTATCATATTTTCCACATAAAAAATAGGGCATCACAACATTTCCAGTCCAATGTGCTGTCTCCAGACATCAGAATGTATTTGCCAATACATTTCCTTATATTAATCATTAATGTCTATGCTTAGTGTGATTTTTGTCTTGTGATAATAGAATAAAACGTACATGTTTATTTCAAATGCAATTTACAACACATGTTGAATAATGTTGAATAATGTTAGCATTGCAAGAGATCTAACATATTCAGCCTACTTCATAGCTTTATTTTTTCATGAACATCATACAAGATGTGTATACTTTCTCAAAACTTGCGTTATAAAATAAAATAGTCTTTTTTAAATTTGGTTGGGTATTCCCAATTTGTGGTAAAATAAAAATTTGTGTCATGGATCAGCTTCGGTTCTTATTTTGTTCTGCACCATGGCAACAATTTTGGACTTTTAACATTTTAAATCATAAAGAAAATTTGATTAGATTACCAATTAATCCATTTGTTTGTTAACTGATCATTGACTGGGTAGCAAAAACTGGTGATCATGATATTCTATCAAATTCCCAAAACCGATTTATAAACATATTGGAACCAAAATCATTGTGACCACACTGGGGAAAGAATTAAACACAAAAATGTAACTAAAGCCATTAAAAGATGAAGCATAGATCATAATGATTTTCTTTTTGATTTAAAGGTAGGTTACTAACAAATATTAGAATCTAACATTTCTCTAGTCCTGAGAAATGAACTACAAATATAAATACATCAAATACAAATTCTTACCCAAGTCTGTGAAGAATGAACTATGGGACATGGTGGCCTGTTCTTCAATAAGGGTGTAGTGCACATTCGGATGGATCCCATCACCAACAATAATGATTACATGTAGAACACAACATGTTATATTATGAAGATGCTAGGATAAATTCCACATAAATTAGGAACTCAAAGCCTTCCAGATCAATGTACAACCATGCATATAAATTTAAATCTAAAGATGTAAAAAAAAAAAAAATCTTGAATAAACTGCATTTTATTATTTTAAGTATTAAATTACTGACCTTTATAAATGGATGGGGATGACCCCGATACCAATAAAGAACATTCCCCTCCACCAAAAACTCCACTGCAAGTAAAACTTATATTACCCTTTCTCCTATTACCCCATTCCTTCTCATCTTATGTGTAGAAACTTCATACAAAATGTTAAAAATGCTAATGATGGTGAACCATCCTTGCCTTAAAATTACTACTTACATCTCTTGCATAATATAGCAGTTAGAAGAACGCTAATATTATTCTAAATTTTTAGTTGAATGCAGCAAACATCTATAATGAAGCATCAAAGAGTTGGACTTTACAACAATAAATGAGGGGTCCCCGAGTGGCATAAAGTGCTCTACGTTACGGATTACTGCCATCTCACCTCTGTCTACTTGGGTTAGAGTCTAAGATTTGGCTAATGTAGTTGACAGTGTGAGAAAGCTTGCCAGTAGCTTCTCGTGGGTCGGGGTTTTCCCCAGGTTCTTCCTCCACAAATAATACTGGCCGACCATGTATAGCCTATATTGTGCTGAAAAATGGCATTAAACCCATAAAAAAAACCAAAAGATAAAACAATAAATGTACTAGATAGATATTTGACTTTTAAAAAAATTTAAATGCAGAAATAATGTTGACAATGCCAGCAGAGAAGTGACTACTATAAAAGTCTGTAAAATTTAATTTTTTGTGCAATTAATAAATATGGGACTTGATACAAATGGTGTTTTGTATATCTATTGTTTAATTTTTGTCCATGACTGAGGGTTGTGGAATTATTGCTTACCTGATTTCTGTCATGATGCTAAGATCTGAAGTCATATTTTAGTTCAAGGCATTACCTTATTTACAAACTTGGAATGTTTTAGAAGTGAACTTGTTTACAATTTGCTGGATCTGGGATGCAGAAAATCACCCATGCAGAGTTCACCATATGCAAGCAAATAGCTGGGTGGCAAATTCAAAGATTTGCCAGTCCTACTTCAACTACCTACTGAATGAGAATATGTTGATTACTTGATCATTTTAGCTGTGCTGATATTTACAATGACAGAATTCAGTGGTTAAAATACCCCCATATGTGCCTGCTGTATTTATAAGAGTACACCAAACGAACGTGATGCAATAGCTGGGCAGCAAGTTCAAAGACTTTGTGTAGCAGCTTGGGTGGGAAAATGTGTTGATATTTACAATGACTGAATTCGGAGACAGTATGATCCTGAGATGTACATGTGGTTATTATAAGAGTACACCAGACCTGTAGCTTCCATTATTGTGTTCATTTCTGATTGTAGCCAAATAAAAATTGTGTGTGTGACCTCAAAATCAAGACTTAGACAAGATGTCGTTTGCAAATTGGATAAGTATTTTGGGGTTAAATAGCAAACTGACAGATTTTTTATGCAATTCAGAAGAGTGCTGAGGTTTTTAGAACTGACAGTTTGGATGGAATAGTAGCCAATGTGTAAGAAAGTATGTAATGCCTATCTTAGTGTAAGACCATTCCTTGGATTGACAAAATTCAGTCTCACCCCAAAGGACTAACAAGAGCTACACCACTGTCAGGCTATTCTGCGCATCTAAAGTCACCAATATTGGTGCAAAACCCATACTGAAATCAATTTGACAAAATCAAATTCTGCAGTTCTTACCAATTGAAAAGCAGAAATTGTAATCAGAATATTATATTCAAAATAATACTAAGTTTGGACAAATGGGATAATACCCCTGTTTCCATTACTTGAGATATGGCAGCCTATTTTTGCACATGGCTTTGAAAAGATGTTATGTTTATGCATTAGGCTATGGAAATGAAATATATTATTTTAGACTCTTTCTGGCATTTCAGCCAAAATTAGAATTTCCAGCAAAACAACACATGATCCAATGTTTACATAAATCATCTTGCGTTTGTGCAGAATTACCAGATGTGCCAAATAGGCTGACACTGTTTTACATGTCAGTATTAAAGATATAGAGATGTACATGTGGTTATTATAAGAGTACACCAGGACTTGAGCTTCTATTATTGTGTTCATTTCGGATTGTAGCCAAATAAATTGTGCATGGGTCCTAGAAATCAAGACTTGGACAAACTATCATTTACAAATTTTGGGGTTAAGTGGCAAACTGACAAAGGTTTTAATGAGATTCAGAAGAGTGCTTAAGTTTCTAGAACTGACAGCTTGGATGGAATACTAGCCAAGTGTAAAAAAAAGTGGGTGATACCTAGCTTAGTGTTTGGAATACGATCATTCCTTGAATTGACAAAATTTCAGTCTCACCCTGAAGGACTAAAAAGAGTTACATTGCTGTAAGGCTATTTTTACCAAAATGGGAGTCTAGGTAGATCTCTGATTCTATAAGAATTATTTTAATTATTCATTAGAATTAAATCATTTAATACAAGTGGTAAACAAGCAAAATCTAACAATAAAATGTGTAATCTATATGTTACCAGTACTAATATTATTATTCCTATTTTTCTGAGGCTAGGGCATCATAGGTAAAATATCACATGCCATCCAGTACAATGAAAAATAAACATTATTATAATTTTTTTTTTTACTACTGCCTAGTTTTTAATTTCCTGTTCATATAAAAAAAACTTAGAAAAAATTGTTCTAACCCAACTTGTATCTCATTTGAATTCAAACGGTCTTTTTAGCAATGTACAGTCTGCTTATCGCCCTTGCCACAGTACTGAAACTACTCTTCTGAAAGTATTTAATGACATTCTCTCTGCTTTGGATAGCGGTAAGATTAAAGTCCTCAGCCTTTTTGATTTGTCTGCAGCATTTGACACAATAGACCATGATTTATTACTTCACAGTCTCCAGCATATATTTGGCATTCACAGTACAGCCTTACAGTGGTTCAAGTCATACTTAGTAAACAGGACACAAATTGTATCTGCAAATGGATTACACTCCAGCCCAGTTGATCTATGTTGTGGTGTTCTATAGGGGTCTGTTCTTAGACTTGTTCTCTTCATTATATACACTCAGCTGCTCTCAAGTGTCATATATAATCACCCAGTGTCTCACCAATTGTATGCTGATGACACCCAAATATACAAGTCTAGTTACTCGACTGAAGTTGATGCTACTACCATCCAAAGATTAGAGACATGCATTTCTGATTTTAATCATGGATGACATGTTGTAGGGTTTAACACCATTTTTCAGCACACGATAGGCTATACATGGCGTCCAGTATTATTGGTGGAGAAAGAACCCTGGAAAATCCCCGGAAAGAACCACCGACCCATGTGAAGTTATTGGCAAGCTTTCTCACATAACTACATGAGCCGAATTTTAGACTCGAACCCATGCAGACAGAGGTGACATGGCAGTGATCCGTAACACTCGGCCACTTGGAGACCCCTTGGATGACATGTAACAAACTGCATATGAATGATGATAAAACTGAGGCCATTCTGATCACAACAAAAAGACTTTATCATTAACATCCTTTACCTCAAACAATAAACAACACCAACATAAAATTCACAGTCAGTATGAAACCTAGGTGTTACTCTGGACAGTACTCTCACATTGCACCAACATGTCATCTGCATTCTACCGAGTCCTTTTTTCTGTACAAGCCAAAATAGTACTCAATGACTGATACCAATATTGGGTCCAAGTAACCAGTCCTATTTCATGTCACAGTGGAGGCTTCAAAATTAAGTCTTACCATCTGTTATGAATATATGAAAATAGTGAAAAGCAACAAGCTTTGTAAAAAAAATCAAATTTATTTCCTATAATACAAAGTCAAAATGAGAAAAATAAATCCTCTGGTGTTGCAAATTAAATCACAAAATAATCCTAGGATTAGATACAAGTCCTAATAAATGAAAGTTCTGAATAAAGTCAAGTTCAAATCCAAATTAAGTCCAGTGTTGATGTGTCAGTGATCACCTATATAATGCTGATGGGTAGTCTTTGTTGACGCTGAAACAGTATTATAGTTCCACATTTGAATTCCCTGTGACTGCCTCTGTACAAGAATATTATTCTTAAGAGCACTCTGTATTTCCAGATACAATAATCACTAAATTAAATAGTTTGAACACACAACAATAAAATAAATTAATTCTACTAGATCTTAGCAAAATATAAATCAATAATACAGGTCAAGTAGTAAATAACTTGATTTTGGATACGTTTAAATCCAACATGCAATGTTACATTACCAGACCTGCCAATTCTCACAAATATTACTCTTATAATACAAACTTAGGCATATTAGCAAAAACTACGGGAAGATGAAGGTTGTGGGAGATTCCAGATAATTGGTTCATCTGTGCTTATTTGGATCCAGTTTTTATCTTATAATTAGTCAAATTAGTTATGGAACCAGACTAACTTAACAGCAGTACCCCAGACACTTCAAACTGAACCTCTTTGTTCATGTGAAGCATCTGCATGATCAACTGTTTGATTAGAATTTTTTAAATTGTGTCCAGAAAGAAATGCAGGTTTAAAACAAAAGGGAAAATAAGGTTCTAGAAAGTGTTAATAATTAACGCAGAAAAATGAAAGAGTATTCAGATTTTTGTGAATAAAAGCTGAAAAGGACATAATTACGTTTATTGGATGTCACATGCCAATTTGAGTATGTCTCGTGGCAGGAGATGTGACTGCCGCCATTATATATAATGAAACAGAATTTCAAAGTATTCAGGTTAAGAGATAGCAACAAGCCACTCGGCTGCATAGGGTAAGGAAGCTTGTGTAACTGTACTAGTGGTAAATAAAATCTATGTGTACTTTTCAAACTTTTCAGATGAACATAATGTTCATCATCAATGCATATAACTTTTAATTACATTTTCCAGTTTTACAATAGTAGTTATTGATATTTTGTTACACCTTACTGAAAACTGGAAAATGATATTGAAAAAAATCAACTACTGAGACAGACTTGTTAGGTCTGCATTACAATAGCATATTATGAAATAAAAAGAAATTGTAACAAAATTAACAAAGAATACAAAAATATACATAATACCAAACCAAAATTTGCTTTACATCAGACAATAAAATACATTATACAGTCAGAGCAAGTTGCTAATATTTTATATAACATAAATATAATATTTACTTCAATGTTAAAAATTTTTAAATTATGAAAACTCTGTAGGTAAGTCAATGATAATGAACAAATGAAACCACGCAAATAGTGCACTGTTTCTAGTTATGTTAATTGATACTAATTGGAACTGATATGAAATTTTTTAAGAATACAGAAATTCTGATAGCATTTATGAACATTATATTTTTTTAGAGAGAAAACTCCTTCACAGTACCATACAGATTTGACAAGTTTTTGTTCAATTTTAGATGTCTGCAGTGATAAAGATATTACATAAAATGTTTCTTATACTGTAATCATGATAGTTTTTGGCATTAGGTTGAATATAGCCATATATGCATCAATATCATCAGCCCATGGATGGGAATGGGCAGCACAGGGAGGTAACCCCATGCACTTACATCAGTCTTTATGCAGCAGTACTATGTATTTGCTTAATGTCACTCATGATTTATTTAGAAACTTGGTATTTTTTTTCTTTCTAATTTTTTTATTAACAATTCCACTAACTTTTCATATTTGGATATGACTCCTGTAATGTATTTTGTTTAAAAGATTAAACTTTGTTTCTATTTGGTACAATAATTTGCTAATGTAATGATTATACTTGGCTTTCATATACTAATTAAAATGTTAATTCTCTGAATATTCCTGCCCAGTAATCATACATGCCAACCCTTGATGAAAAAAAAGAGGAATCCAAGTGGTCAAAAAGCGGAATCCAGGCAGAAAAAGCGTAATCCACATTGAACATGCTAAAATTTCAATAAACAATGATTTGCCCCTCTCATCTTTTAAAATCCTTTCATGTTTAAAGTTTTCATATATAGCACTTTTATCTTTCCACACACATCGACTAGAATCCATCTTAAGACTTTTAGCACCAAAAATTAAAATTCTTTCCACACGTCCTGTAATAGATGTCACGTGATGCTGCACATGAAAACTTGTGTCTTCATATCTTGAAGACTCTTGCTATTTTTGTTTGTTTTTTTTTGTTGCCTTTTTTTAATTCATCTATGAATTTATTTAAAGATAATTTTGCTTTCATATATGCATCGACTAAAATAAAATATATTTTTTGGCGCCAAATTAAACTTTTAGACTGGTTCTGCAGTAAATATAGATTAGAACAAAGAATTTGCGCGAAAAGATTAAAATAAACCAGTCTCTTCTCTCCTCACTAAGCCATACAGATTCTATAAATAGAATTCGAGGTCAAAAGTTTGAAAGTAAACCAGGTTTACTATAAATAGAATATGATACGCTAGGTCCACGGACAATCATACTCTTGTATTATAGCTACGTAAAAGCCGTCTTTTCTAAAATATGGTCTGTGGGATTAATGGAATGTTAATAAAAACGAAAAAACAAATAATTTTTCTAGAAGGTGGAAATACTGAAAAAGTGTAATCCATATACGTCTAGACGTAACGCGTAATTTAGTGAAAAAATGTAATGATTACACCAAAAGCGTAATGGTTGGCATGTATGAGTAATATGTAAAGAAATTAACTAAAATTAAATATTCTATAATGCAATTCATGCCCAAACTTGCAGACAAAATAAAATACACGTGAATTCATATTTTACCTTTCATATAAAAACTGGATTGCAGTTGGATAACATGATGGTATCTTGTTACTTTTTAGTTGTTTGAAACGAAAGATATAAATGCATGTTAACTAATGAGTGTTAAGCAATAACAAATGTGAAAACATGAAAACAGCTCTCTCCCATTATGACATGTCTGATGATAATGAAATTCTGCATATGATATGATAGTGCTGAAGAACCCAAGAGTAAAATTCAACCATTATACAGTGGAAACCCCTCTAATGCGATAACAGTGGTAAAAAATATTGGATCGCATTAATAGCGGAGTTGCATTAATGCAGGGTAAACAGTATTTAAATTTCTGTCAGCAAACGCTGCATTGGCATATGTACATGTACTCGTGTCTAATGTAAAATATCGGAGTATTGTTGGACGAATATTAAATCGAATGCAGTAATAAACTTATTCAAATAATGGACGGATAATATATTTATAGGTTTATACTTTGCGTTACATAGTTGTACTAATTTTTATTGTTGTTTTTCTCGAAAATATACAATTGGTAATACCCAGACTGACTTTATATAGGGTATCAACATCATTTACTATTGTGTCGTCATGGCATGCAATTCATCCATAATGCATGTAATTCCACTGGAAAACTGCACCAATTTAAAATATTCAATAATTTTGTCCAAGATTGTTGTGTCCAAATTCAATGTCCTATATATAACATAAACAGAGCATTAACACTGTTACTTGCCATCTAATACAGTAACGTCGTGGCATGCAGCCAATCCATAATACCATTGCAAAAATTGCAGACATATTTAAACTATTTCAATATTTTAGTCACAAATCATTATGTGTCTGAATTCCATGGGGAAAAATTAACAGAAAATTAGGTTAAGAAAGATGAAGCAAGTGTACATTTCATTACGTTCCAGGGTCTATGAATGGTGTTTATACAAATTGTAAACTTGATTTTCCATAATGGTACACTATTTTTTTATATATACAAAAAATAGGAAATTAATTATGAGTTATATCCGAATTTGTGAAATCGCGGGGTGTGTTATAGCAGGGTTTCACTGTACTTGAATTGGTCGAATGTGTAATAATATAGGTTGAAAAAAAAAGCCTCACAAAGTTAGTACTATGGCTTTCTTTGTTTTTGAAACATATTTCCCCTCTCTTCTTTCCATATTCCAACACTCATGCATCAAATTTTCGATTTGATGTGCTATTCTGTAATTCTCAATATACTAAAAATCAGTACATACGAGTTCTTATAATAGTGAAGTTCTGTACATACCATTGTTCTTGTTAGAGTGAGGATCAGTACATTCTTGTTACCATGGGGTTCTATACATATCAGATTTCTGTATAGTGAGGTTCTGTACATACATTTCTTTATATAGTGAGGTTCTGTATGTACCAGAGTTCATGCTAATAAGGTTCTGTACACACTAGTTCTTGGTGACATTCTGTACATACCACAGTTCTTGTTAAACTGAGGTCATATAGTGAGATATAAATATCAGTTTTTGCTACAGCAAGGTTCAGTACATACCAGTTCTTGATGTGATGAGGTTCTGTACATACCAGTTCTTGCTATAGAAAAGTTCAGTACATACCACAGTTCTTGCTATAGAAAAGTTCAGTACATTCCACAGTTCTTACTACAGAAAAGTTCAATACAAACCAAGCTCTTACTATAGAAAAGTTCAGTACAAACCAAGCTCTTGCTATAGAAACGTTCAGTACATTCCACAGTTCTTACTACAGAAAAGTTCAGTACAAACCAAGCTCTTACTATAGAAAAGTTCAGTACAAACCAATCTCTTGCTATAGAAACGTTCAGTACATACCACAGTTCTTGCTATAGAAAAGTTCAGTACATACCAAGCTCTTGCTATAGAAAAGTTCAGTACATTCCACAGTTCTTGCTATAGAAAAGTTCAGCACATACCACAGTTCTTGCTATAAAAAAGTTCAGTACATTCCACAGTTCTTGCTATAAAAAAGTTCAGTACATTCCACAGTTATTACTATAGAAAAGTTCAGTACATTCCACAGTTATTACTATAGAAAAGTTCAGTACATACCACAGTTCTTGCTATAGAAAAGTTCAGTACAAACCACAGTTCTTGCTATAGAAAAGTTCAGTACAAACCACAGTTCTTGCTATAGAAAAGTTCAGCACATACCACAGTTCTTGCTATAAAAAAAGTTCAGTACATTCCACAGTTCTTGCTATAAAAAAGTTCAGTACATTCCACAGTTATTACTATAGAAAAGTTCAGTACATTCCACAGTTATTACTATAGAAAAGTTCAGTACAAACCAAGCTCTTACTATAGAAAAGTTCAGTACATACCACAGTTCTTGCTATAGAAAAGTTCAGTACATTCCAGTTCTTACTATAGAAAAGTTCAGTACATACCACAGTTCTTACTACAGAAAAGTTCAGTACATACCACAGTTCTTGCTATAGAAAAGTTCAGTACATTCCAGTTCTTACTATAGAAAAGTTCAGTACATACCACAGTTCTTACTACAGGAAAGTTCAGTACATACCACAGTTCTTGCTATAGAAAAGTTCAGTACATACCACAGTTCTTACCACAGAAAAGTTCAGTACATACCACAGTTCTTACTATAGAAAAGTTCAGTACATACCACAGTTCTTACTACAGAAAAGTTCAGTACATACCACAGTTCTTGCTATAGAAAAGTTCAGTACATACCACAGTTATTACTATAGAAAAGTTCAGTACATACCAAGCTCTTGCTATAGAAAAGCTCAGTACATTCCAGTTCTTACTATAGAAAAGTTCAGTACATTCCACAGTTATTACTATAGAAAAGTTCAGTACATTCCACAGTTATTACTATAGAAAAGTTCAGTACATACCACAGTTCTTGCTATAGAAAAGTTCAGTACATACCACAGTTCTTGCTATAGAAAAGTTCAGTACATACCACAGTTCTTGCTATAGAAAAGTTCAGTACATTCCAGTTCTTACTATAGAAAAGTTCAGTACATACCACAGTTCTTACTACAGAAAAGTTCAGTACATACCACAGTTCTTGCTATAGAAAAGTTCAGTACATACCACAGTTCTTACCACAGAAAAGTTCAGTACATACCACAGTTCTTACTATAGAAAAGTTCAGTACATACCACAGTTCTTACTACAGAAAAGTTCAGTACATACCACAGTTCTTGCTATAGAAAAGTTCAGTACATACCACAGTTATTACTATAGAAAAGTTCAGTACATACCAAGCTCTTGCTATAGAAAAGCTCAGTACATTCCAGTTCTTACTATAGAAAAGTTCAGTACATTCCACAGTTATTACTATAGAAAAGTTCAGTACATTCCACAGTTATTACTATAGAAAAGTTCAGTACATACCACAGTTCTTGCTATAGAAAAGTTCAGTACATACCACAGTTCTTGCTATAGAAAAGTTCAGTACATACCACAGTTCTTACTACAGAAAAGTTCAGTACATACCAAGCTCTTGCTATAGAAAAGCTCAGTACATTCCAGTTCTTACTATAGAAAAGTTCAGTACATTCCACAGTTATTACTATAGAAAAGTTCAGTACATTCCACAGTTATTACTATAGAAAAGTTCAGTACATACCACAGTTATTACTATAGAAAAGTTCAGTACATTCCACAGTTCTTGCTATAGAAAAGTTCAGTACATTCCAGTTCTTACTATAGAAAAGTTCAGTACATTCCAGTTCTTACTACAGAAAAGTTCAGTACATACCACAGTTCTTGCTATAGAAAAGTTCAGTACATTCCAGTTCTTACTATAGAAAAGTTCAGTACATACCACAGTTCTTACTACAGAAAAGTTCAGTACATACCACAGTTCTTGCTATAGAAAAGTTCAGTACATACCACAGTTCTTACTACAGAAAAGTTCAAAACATACCAAGCTCTTGCTATAGAAAAGCTCAGTACATTCCAGTTCTTACTATAGAAAAGTTCAGTACATTCCACAGTTATTACTATAGAAAAGTTCAGTACATTCCACAGTTATTACTACAGAAAAGTTCAGTACATTCCACAGTTCTTACTACAGAAAAGTTCAGTACAAACCAAGTTCTTACTATAGAAAGGTTCAGAATATGTAGTTATGGATCCAAACTGCAATATTATAATGTCAGAGAGCTGTAATGTTTGTTTATACAAGTAAAGACCATTTTAGTAACATTTTTCTTGATGTTGAAACTGCAGCACATTTTTAAATTACATGCAAAAATTATGTTCTTTTTTTTAAAATCTAAGTCTGATGCATTTACGTAAGTCTTACAAGACTTTTCTTCACATTAAGACATCAAACAATATCAGTCAATTCAAATATGTCTGAAACACTGAAAATCACATTTTTTATGAAGAATATTCATAAAACAAATTGGACACTGCTCAAGAATCTCACAGAAATTTCTTGAATTTTCTGTCTTTATTTTGTTTTTCCTGTCTTCAGGTTCTAGTAAAAGCAACTACAAGCCCGATCACCAGAGAGACAAATATTAGAAATGGCAGCCATGTTTTCACAAATCCCCAGACACTGAAATACATAGAAATGAAAGAATGCTTAATTTGTTGCCTGCAACAATCAACAGTCAGATGGTCATTCATTTGATCTTTCAGCCTGGGACTCAAATCACAATTTTTTTTTCAATTGAGAAATATGAAATGACAAATAGTATGAATTATTCTTGAGGGAATTAATATATTTGTTTATGCCAAATTTTGCATTTTTGGGGTCTAGTCTTGATAAATTTGATCAAATTTAAGTCAGACTTAACTTTCAGACAATCAAATAGCTGGATTCCAAACTTATGTTTAAACAAAAGACTCAAAAATTGCAAGTATACCTTATCAGTGTATTTACACATAACATGAAATAAGTTCTTACCTTATCAGTGTATTCTGACATCACAAGAAAGAAACCTGTACCTTATCAGTGTATAAGCTTTAGACATTACACATAACAAGAAACTCCAACCTCATCAGTGTATTTAGACAAGAAAAAAACTCCTACCATGTAAGTATATTTAAACAAGAAAGAAGCTCTTACCATATCAGTGTATCTTGGCATGACAAGAAAGAAACTACTACCTTATCAGTGTATTTTGGCATGACAAGAAAGAAACTCCTACCCTATCAGTGTATTTAGACAAGAAAGTAAATCCTAACATAGTGTATCTTGGCATGACAAGAAAGAAATTCCTACCCTATCAGTGCATTTTGGCATGACAAGAAAGAAACTACTATCGTATTTTCCAGCCTATAAGTCGTTGCGGAGTATAAGTCAAATTCACCAATTTGACTTATTTTCCATCCTTCATCCATATCTAGGTCTATTCGGAGTATAAGACAATTTTTTTAAAAATGGTATCGTATGATATTCCATATTACCGGCATATGTCAAATTGCATTACTGATGCTAACATGCTTGTGATTTTACTTCTGAACAAATCACTGCTATATTCTGTTATCAATTGACACAGCAGAATAAACAGTCCATGCTTGTTTTATTATAATTGAAAGCACATCCATGTTGTAGTTCATTTTATTACCTGTAGTTATGAATGTAACTTATATAAACTTTTAATGACAAAATTTATATATAAGTTGATTAAGAGTACAAGATGAAGTCCCGACTTTCAAGTAAAAAGTATTGACTTATATGCCGGAAAATATGGTACCCTATCAATGTATTTTTGCATGACAAAAAAGAAACTCCTACCCTATCCATGTATTTTGGCATGACAAGAAAGAAACTACTATTTATCAGTGTATTTTGGCATGACAAGAAAGAAACTACTACCATATCAGTGTATTTTGGCATGACAAAAAAAGAATCTCCTACCCTATCAGTGTATTTTGACATGACAAGAAAGAAACTACTACCCTATCAGTGTATCTTGGCATGACAAGAAAGAAACTACTACCCTATCAGTGAATTTTGGCATGACAAGAAAGAAACTACTACCCTATCAGTGTATCTTGGCATGACAAGAAAGAAACTACTACCTTACTGTTTAATAAACTTTAACATTATCTAATATTATCTCAATGTTCAGACAGCAGTAACTGAATATAGTCATGACTTTCTGGATACAGCAGTGACTAAATACAACAGTGGCTGAATATAATAATCGATACAGAAGATACCCTGGAATGGAACATTCAGACACTTTAACACTGCCCTTTATATCTGTTCATCGCCACACTACCATTGCCACTATAGCTGGACAAATCATACCTATGCTTTCCATTCCCAGGCAAGACAATAGCGCATTTTACTCACAATCTATTAACACAGATTAAAACATCAAACTGCATGTACCTGACATATTTCCCATGAACCAACATCAAGAAACAGAGTTTCACCATGTCATATCTGTTGCTGTTGTTGTAGTGCATTTTGTTCAGTGCCATGGCAACATGGGAATGGCAGTTATCACAAAACAGATTGTGCTGAAAGAAAGTAAATTAAACAATTTTAAGCTGGCATATGTTAATGAAAATGGCTAATTTAAAAAGATTTCAGAGCTCTGATCATCATCAACTTCATTAACACCACCATCACCTTCAATATCATCCCTAAAACTCAAGCATTCACCATGATATCAGTGATGATTAAAAATTCCCTTCACAATCCCATCTCTGTGTGTATGGTTTTTTTTCTTTGTCTTAGATGTATAGTCCACCTCAAAAAGTAAAAATACTCATCTGATCACATTAATATTAGGAAAAAAGAAACCAGCCTGTGCCTTTCTGATGACAAAGGGAAGGAACTCTTACCCATTACCTCTGGTAAACCACCAATAGGTGCACCAGTTTTCAGCTGAGCAATACATCCAATAAGATACCTGCATTTGTGGGGAGGCTGGGAGGGGTTTGTTGTATTGCAATTGTGTATGTATTCTTAGAGAATTTTCTTCAATCATTATCAATTCCAATGTACCAAAACTTTCATTGATGATCTAAATTCTGTGATTTTCTTACTGAACTGTTTTCATTCAAGCATACAAATGTTCCTTTGTGATTTTACTGTCAGAAAAATGTGTGCAAAATAAATAACCAGCAACACTAGTAACTGAAAGAGGAAGGTTCATTTCTAAAATAAATTTAATAAACCGAATTTTGATCCAATTACATTAAGGTTCTCTCTTGTATTTATATGTGTCATAACTTCTGGCTGAGTTGTGTGTGATGAAGTAGCAATTGATGTTTATTAGCTTTTTCATGCTCTTGTATTTCATGAGTGCCTCCATGCCCAATAGCAAAATCACATTACACAATTAGCAAAAGTTAAAGTTTTCTCCTTTACTAGATGGTTTCACAAATCTACACAAGTCAGCACAACTGTCCTTCTAGTTGTTTTCTCTTTTTCCTGGAGAAAATTCTGAGTATTCTGCTTTTTTATTCAACATGATTAGAAGTTGAATATTACGAAGACAAGATACAGTGACAGCGGTAAATGTTTGCGAAATCCATGATGGCAGATAAAGACAGGCATGGCAGCCTCGATTTCAAATGAACCAATCATATTGTAGAACTGTATTACTATATACATGTGATACATTTCTATAAAAATGAAACCAAATACCCATTCTAAACTAAAAATTCCAAGAGAATTTTACATAAAACACCAGAATTCTGGTCGAAAATATGGAAAAAATACAGAAATAATGGAACAGCTGGCAACTATGATAAAACCCACTTCAGCAACAATGACTTGGCTCAAAGGGAGATATCTTTCTGTGTCTACAATGGATAAAAGAGGTGCCTTCTTATTCCATGTTTTTCCTCTTTTCAAGTAATACCAGAGGGCTCAGACCAAGGTATGTATCTATCAAAGTGAGACAGCATACAACAACTTCATCATTCACTGACAACAGCCTATTCTTTACTAAAAAGCATGGTTGTCTCATTGGGACTATGGAACCATCCACCATCCAATCTAAAAAAATGTTAGTTTGGTTCCATTGGAAGGGCCTGAAACTTACCCTGCATGCCAAAGGTAAGCTATCAGAAAGCATGTATAGTACAATTATAACTTGTTCTGGCTAAACGCTCAAACTGACCTGAATTACAGCATATCTATAACCCATGAGATATTCTATTTTGGAAACAGGGAGAGTGTTTCTGATCTATTCAAGTCAAAATTGGCAAGTACATCTGATAGATCTTTACCATGACTGAAATGATGCCAGAAAGTGTTGGGATTCATGAAGCAGTGCCCTCTGATAATTTTCAAGGCTCATGTTTTCTTCTCAAACAGCCAAGAAATCAGTTGTGAGACTGAGACAATCAAAGGGATGATACTGTTGCCTTTACACCAGTCACTGCACACACAAGACTTCCTTATATGCCTTCAAATTATTTGGTCTTCTAGCTTTTAAGAAAACCTCTACAAATGAAGGCTGAAATTCCTAGTTACTGAGCTCTCCAAACCAGAGCTAAGCATCAAAGAGGAGCCAGTCCAGAAAGGGATGAAATAACAATGACTGTGATTGTTTGAGCTGGTTTAGCTTTGCAGGATTTTCCTGAGCATATCTGGTTTTACATCGAGTAGACTGATAAATATAACAGGAGTGGAAACAAATTCTAAATGTTACAATTGGTGATCAAACCTAGCTAAACTTTCTCACAGCCAAGCACACACACACCATTAAAATAAAAGGTCCAAACCAGCAAGGCTGGTTAATAAGTGGCCTTCTATACCTAGACTGCTACACTCTCGACATTCATCCTCTAATATTACCAAGATTCACCTCCGTTAGTGGTCATACCCTCTTCCCAAACTAGCCAGCTACTTAAAGAGTCGGACAAGCAACCAAATAAATGTGCTGTTCTGACTCATCAATTTCTGCACTATTCTTGGTACTAGGACTGTAGTAGAGTATATGAAAGACAAATCAACCCCACTGAATCAGACAAAAGATCAACTGATGAATGGACCATTCTGTAGAAGGATTGTTCCGGTGGTAATGTATTAGATTTGTACAAATATATTTAGCTGGGAGCACTAGCATAGAAGCTACCAAACCATAAAATAATGGTTAGGCTGATTGGACTGTTTTACCAGTTTGAAGAGGTATGCCACAACAAAAGAATTGTATAACATGCTAAGGACTACTTTTCCATACATAAAAAGTCTCTATTATCACCTTCATTTCTGGAAGGCTGATATGAAGAATTATTTCCTTTAGACTGTGCTTGCCACTGACCATACTGAAACATGGCAACCACTGATAATGTTGAAGCATTGCAACCACCTTATGGGCTTCCCAGCCTTATGAACTGGTATCCATACAAACGAAGCTTTTCCAGAAGAATCCCTGCTATGAGTTAATCATAGTCATGCTAATGACACGAATGCTACCATTAGGCAGTCACAATTAATGAATAAATAACTGTTCACTAAAGTCCATGGACTCATGTTTAAACCAGTATGCACAAAACTGATATATTTTTTATCTTAATAAGGGAGACCAAAAGTATCTGCACATAGCCAGTGTGAATACGGACATGGGAATATGTGTTGTTAGAATCTAGAGTGAATTTTCCCCTTTTGATGGAAAGTCTGATCGATTTAGCTTTTTCTATCTTGAACTATGGAGCTAGCTGAGGTCAATGATTGGCCTGATACTAGAAACAGACTGGAATAAAACCTTGGAGAGATGGGGGTCTGAACAATCTAACATACCAACATTGTAAAGTAACAACCTGATCTCCTGCAAACTTTTGGCTTTTCTCAAATCTGATGGAACATCCATCCTAAAAGAAACTGATAAAATGGGAAAGGGGCTGATTAAATGATATCCCATGCCCATCCAAAACATATCAGTCTGTCTGATCGCTTTGTGAAAATAGGTACATCCAACACAAGGAAATGAAGAATCTGGTGCCAACTAGTAGGCTGCTTGGAGATTAAATGACAGTTGTAAAGAGGCTTGTGGATAGAGAAACTTTAAATAACACTGGAGTAGTCATGTTCTTATCTAGTGTCAGAAGTGGCAAAAGTGACAATGTGTACTATACCAGCATGAGGAAAAAAGTCATTGGTAGCTGACTTTCCAAGAAAAATGCATTTGACTTTCAAGGATCGCAGAATTATTCTGAGTTTCAAATTTCCATTATTTTCACCCAATGCAGCAGTAAGCAGCAAGAAAGAGGCATGTTCTTCCTTGTATTCCGTGTCCAATAATGTTTTGATTGAATGGTCTTGCTCACAGCTGCAGTCAGTCAGAAACCTGAATATATACTTCTTTGATACTCCCTTAGAAACAAAATTGTCTGTTCCATAGTTTGATCTGAGTTATGTTATGATATTAAGGGTATCCCCACACTCATTAGGCGAGTCATTCTTATCAGGGCCAACATCTGTGTCTGTGTAAAACATAGGAGGCAGTATAGACATGACACTGTCATTGTCCCTAAATGTACCATACTATCGCTCCAAAGTATAAGATACAGATAAATTACTCACTGGTTGAAATGACTGAACAAGTTTTAGCACTATAGACAGTTGTAGAGATGACGGCTGGCTGGTTGCTATGCCTGGCAGTCTGTGTCAAAACCAACCATGTGTGCAGGATGCTTGCATTGGTGACGGGTGATCATATGGAACAATTCGTATGATCACTCATTTCATATCTTCATTTCCCTTGAAAAGAGTTCATCTAAAACAAATTGCATGCTTCATGTTTGATGGCTTCATTCATAATCACAAAGATGCCTGAAATACTTTATAGTAATGTGTAGCACCTGAGTCATAAATCTGAGGAGATTAATCAATAAACATAACTCTGGTATGCTGCATTATGACAACAAAACAAAAGTAGCCCATGCAGAATCAACACCTTCAACCTTAGACTATATTTCTGTGGCATTTCGATAGGAGAATTGGTGAAATCACAAAAGTAACCACTTCAAAGGTATAGCATAAAAAGTTGTTTTCATGAAACAGACCATGTTACCTGAAATAGTACTATTGAATAATGATAAAAAGAAACTTAATACAGATGATGACAATATCAACATGTTCTACAATCATACAATAACATTTATGTTTCTAATTCTGCCAACAAAAGAAAGACAAATGGAACTATATTTTACACACCATCCTGTTTTTGTATTCCTCAGACGCCTCATACACACAAGTGTCCCAGACCTGGGACAGATTCTTCCCATTTCCTGCCATCACTTTGTCTAACTTCAGTTGCCAGTATCTGAAATATGCAAATTTGTCTTGTTAACTTATAAACAGTTAGCACCTGTACAAAGCCTTTCTTTGTTTTACTATGCCTGTTCAAAGCATGTACAAAACCTGTTTTACTCTGGCTGTGTACAGCTTCAAATGTCATGATACAACATGTATCATGACAATGATATAACAAAGTAGTGCAAATTAGAATGTATACTAATTTTATGACCTACTTATGATCAGCCAGACTGTCAGTATGACTCATTACTCATGTGATACAATAAGTGACATGATACTGATGTCACCATCTGATATATATGGTGATACTTAGGTGTTGCTATACAATGTGACATAATACTGATGACACCATACAATATATGATGGTACTTATGTGTCGCTATAGTCCATTTAGCAAAATTATCCCACTACAGTACTAAGATCACGGAGAGTTCCAGCTGCAAAGAGCTCTTCGAGATAACTAACGAACTAATGTCAAGGAACAAACACCACTTCCAACTACCTTCTCTCCAGTAGACCTTCCGGACCTATTTGCAAATTTCTTCCATGACAAGGTACAACCATTAGTGATTCACTTGACAACACAATTTCAAATGACTCGTCACC
This sequence comes from Unio delphinus, assembly GCA_029339505.1. Lineage (NCBI taxonomy): Eukaryota > Metazoa > Mollusca > Bivalvia > Unionida > Unionidae > Unio > Unio delphinus. Next base: position 3,223,877 of record JAQISU010000251.1, read on the forward strand.
ATACGTTATGATACATAATTTCAGCAACAACCATTAGGAGCATTTGAACCTGTCTCTATTGATTTAGTAGGGACAATTGTGATGAAGAGTGCACCAAAGTCTTGTGAACTTGATCAAATTCCAACATCACTGCTGCTTGAGTGCTTACACCCAATATTGCCTTCACTAACTGATGTTATTAATATCTCTCTCATCGGGGGAATTCCCATCATTTTTCAAAACTGCCATCATAAAGCCTCTGCTGAAGAAACCAATACTTGACCATAACAATTTAAAGAACTACCACCCAGTTTCTAATCTCCCTTTCATATAAAAACATCTTAGAAAAAGTTGTTCTAACCCAACTTGTATCTCATTTGAATTCAAGCAGTCCTTTTAGCAATGTACAGTCTGCATATCGCCCTTGCCACAGTACTGAAACTAATCTTCTGAAAGTATTTAATGACATTCTCTCTGCTTTGGATAGTGGAAAGATTAGTCCTCACCCTCCTTGATTTATCTGCAGCATTTGACACAATAGAGCATGATATATTATTTCACCATCTCCAGCATGTATTTGGCATTCTGAATATAGCATTACAGTGGTTCAAGCCCTACTTAGTGAACAGGACACATATTGTATATGCAAATGGCATACATTCCAGCCCAGTTGATCTATATTGTGGTGTTCCACAGGGGTCTGTTCTTGGACTTGTTCTCTCTTCATTCTTTACACTCAGCCGCTCTCAAGTGTCATAGATCATCACCCAGTTTCTCACCAACTGTATGCTGATGACACCCAAATAAACAAGTCTAGCCACCCAACTGAAGTTGATGCTACCATCCATGGAGTAGAAAGGTACATTTTCTGATGTAAAATCATGGATGACATGTAACAAGCTGCAGATGAATGATGATAAAACTGAGGCTATTCTGATTAAAACACAAAGACTTTCTCATTCACATCCTTTACCTCAGACAATAAATATCAGCAACACCAACATTAAATTCACAGTCAGTAGGAAATCTAGGTGTTTCTTTAGACAGTACTCTCAAATTGCACCAACATGTCATGAACATATGCAACGCTGCACATCTTGAACTGAGATGCATCAGTTCCATTCGCAAATATCTTTCAGTTGATGCCACTAAAACACTTGTGTGTTCATTAGTACTTTCAAGACTGGACTATTGTAACTCAATTCTGTCTGGTTTGTCTTAATATCTACTCCAGAAACTTCAAAACACAGCTGCTTGGTTCATCTTTAGAGTACCTCAATCAGAGCACACCTCACCACTGCTCTGTACCCTACACTGGCTATCAATTCGATACAGAATCAAACACAAAATTTGTTCTCAGTTTTATGTTTCACTGACAGACTCTAGTCTAATATAACTGTCCAGCCTCACCCATGTGTATACACCAGCAAGATACTTATGCTCCTCTTCTGAGAATCGTATACTCATTGTTCCCTCTATCAAAACGAAGTCATATGGACAATGATCGTTTGCATACCAGGGCCTGGTGATGTGGAACAAATTGCCCACTGAAATTAGACACAAAGACACAGTGGTCCCTTTTAAGAGTGCTCTTAAAACTCACCTTTTTTTTGACTGCAGGAACAAACTTAGAGACCTAATGTTTTGTATCTTATATTTTTTCAGCATGTTTTTATGTTTTCCAGTTTCATGGCTTTTGTTATTTGGTTTTCTGTAGTCATATCAATATAGATGTTGTAAAATGCTTAGAGCTTCTAAAGATATGGTGCTATACAAAAGTCCTCATTATCATTATTATTATACAATATGTGACATGATACTGATATCACAAAATTTTAACCGAGTTATACTGCACAACATTATGAATGCAGTAAACTACACTAAAAAATGAGTTCATATTTTCCAGTACAAATGTACTGTAGTAACCTCTTTTTAATATCCTCATCTTGCTTTTCTACCGAAAAGGTAATAATTCATAAGGTATCCTTTGTCACACTTGCTTGGTTCATACAAAAAACTTCTTCAAAAGCCCTCAACCTGTCTTATACAACAATATGGTGAAGTGACCACAAAAGACTGAATGCACTTGAGCTCATGACCATCTTGAGAACAATCGTCTTAACACAATCTGCAAAGTACATATTTTGCTGATCATTGTCGGGTGTTAATAGGAAAACCAGGAACCAGATTTTATACAAAAGAGATGAACCAATGATGTTCCACACAGTGTATTAAATTATGCCTTATTCAACCATATCAGAACCCATGGCAGATTACCTTTCATGACACATCAATGTTCACCAGAAGGTTGGAAAGGTCCTTGTTTAATCCTACCATGGTGATGCAACATATCTGAGATTGTAAATGGTAATCTTTTACCATGATTGGTGCTAACGTCTTCACTTGAAAAAGTCTTAGCAGAAAAATGGCTATCTGTGGTAATGAATCAAAGGAATATGTCTTACTTTTTCCACAGTTTAAAATTCTTCACTTTCCTTTCCTTCTCAGATTAATGATTCTCTCCACCAATTGTTATGACATGTTTGCCCATGATGTAAGTAACTGAGAAAGGACAATGATTCCCTTGAAATTCCTATGGCTTAACATAAGGAAAGCATTGAGTATATAACAGCACTCTTGATTCTCTCACTTTTTGCAAGACTGTTGGGATCACAGGTGTTGGAAGAAAACCATAGACATCCAGACCATTCCAATTAACAGAAAGAAAACTGACTGCTATGCCTTTTGGATTCAGGACTGGAGTGTAAAGGGTCCTTTGCTTATACCCTGTTACAAAAAGATCTACAGATGGTACCAACTGAATATTGAGGGGTGAAGAAACCAATCAGTTTGGGCTAATAAGTCTGCTATATATTTAGCCTGACAAGAATGTAACAGACTTGATAGGACTCAAATGTCATCTGGATCATTTTAATGCATATTCTTTCATGAAAGTCACTCTGTTCACAAGCATTTTGAATTATATAGTACAGTGGGACCCCGCTATAACACGGTAGTTGGGAGCCATAGAATCCGACCGGGCTATGAACCGAACCGTGTTATAAGCAACCATGTACAATACCAACACATTTTTGGATTTAATTGCAGGGTGGGGGGTACATAAAGACGGGTGCGAAAATGCATGGCACAATTACCATTTTTAATCAATATATATTAAATGAGAAAAACATTTACTGTGGTAACAGAAATTGCAGATTTAATATATTACTTTATTCAGAGAACCATGTATTGGTACATACACATGTCTAATTTATATATACCTGTATAATCTATTGCATGAAAAGAGTATCAACACTGTGTACTCACCAGCGAATCTTGTAACATACACTGAATCCATAATACATATATTTCCATCGAAAATATCCGCACAAGGATGTAAAATATTCAATAATTTTGTCACAGATCATTATGTGACTGAATTCAATGAAAAGAAAATAGCAAAAATTACGTAATGGGTGTACGTAACGAATGATGAAATAGTACATGTCCGTAGATTAAATAATGGAAGCTAAAGTGTATTCTTATAATAACTACATGTACATCTCAGGACCTTTCCGTCTCTGAATTCAGTCAATGTAAATTTCAGCACATTTTCCCACCCAAGCTGCTAGTCAAAGTCCTTTGAACTTGTCGCCCAGCTATTGCGTCATGTTCTTTTGATGTACTCTAATACAGCAGGCAGAACTGGCTGATATTTTAACCACTGAATCACTGTTTAGCTCGGCAGTTCACTTTGATGATAAACAATGTACTTAAATTGATTGATTTATACATTCTGGTGAGAATCTTTTATCAACCCCCGCATTGGCTATTGTTTAGTTGTGTATGAAATTAAGAGAACATATATCGGAGATTATTAAAGCAACCATTGTATTCAGAATGCATTAAAGACAAACACAAAGCAGACACGATGGCTTCATTACTCAGGAATCAGTAATTATAATATTGACACTTATGAGCTGTAATTTTTCTACAATAAACAAAGATCAAAGTTCTCAGTAGGCCCAGCAATTGGTTCGTATTAACGACGTTTATTTTTGCACAAAACTAGAAGAAAATTTGATATACATTTTCTACAGGTTCTTTTTCACACTGTTTAGACGAATATGAGAATGATAATTAAACTCTTGCCTTTTTTTTTATACATAATTTTTTTTTGTTTTTTTTTTGTTTTTGAGAAAAATACCTGTAATAAATTACCCGAAATTTCGGGAGCCATGCCACGACCGGGTTATATCCGAATTCGGGTTATAGCGGGGTCTCGGGTTATAGCGGGGCGGGTTATAGCGGGGTCCCACTGTATTACTCATTAGAGGTAATACTTTGAGATGTAATTATAATGAAAGATTTTTCCTTCATGGGAAGGAATCCAAAGAAGAGCATATGTGAAACGAGAGTACATCTTAACATAAAATATAATGCTGGTGCTATTGGTGGACACTAAACAGGTAGGTGAAATCAATGGCTTGGAAGAATAGCAAAATTCTGTCAATAATACACATTAAAACCCCATGACTATATTAAAACCATGTGAAAGTTCTATGTGCTGGTATACCAAGTCATTGAATCTAATTAATATCCCATGTGAATGGTGTTAACAACCCATCTGGTCATTTTCCAATGAACAATGCAGCATGAATTAACATGTTGAGAGCTGGATCTAAAATCAGCTCAAGAGTGCAATTGGCATTTGGCAGAAAGATCCAAAAAGAGTAGCCTCTTAGTGTTGAATGCTCCTGCCATCCACTTAGTTAATTAAGGTCAATATATAAAAGGCACAGAATGTAGTCTGGAGGCCTTTTGACATATTGTATCACCCAAGGAACAACTATGTATTGACTTCACATTACATAGGAAAAGCTTAATTCCTCTAAAAAGGATGTTAGAATAGCATAAACATGGCCATATCAATAACTAAATTCAAAGAAAGCAAAGGAATGTCCCCCATATGCCTGCATCGAGAAAGTCATTCCTGTTAATATTTTGCTCCCAAATAACAAAAGAAAAAGGCATGGCCCCGTTTTTATGGGCCATGAACATCAACTTGTAGGTAGCCTATAGGAATCCAAGATTACAAAATGATTGCTCAGTTAGTGGATGTAAATAGAAATGCCTTTAAAGTTATAGCATAGATATGAGAGTCATGAGCTGCTGTTATTGCACGAGCCAAACGAGACACTGACCCTACTGCATGAGGCATATGAGACTGACTCATGAGCATGATCTTTCGGACTGACTCAATGCATCAGCCATATGAGACTCAGTCAAAGCATCAGACATATGAGTCTGAATCAAAGCATCCACCATATGAGACTGAATCAAAGCATCAGCCATATGAGATTGGCTCAAACCATCAGCCATGAGACTGAATCAAAGCATCAGCCACATGAGACTGAATCAAAGCATCAGCCATGAGACTATCTCAAAGCATCAGCCATATGAGACTGAATCAAAGCATCCACCAAATGAGACTAAAAGCATCAGCCATATGAGACTTACTAAAAGCATCAACCATATGAGACTGACTCAAAGCATCAGCCAGATGAGACTGAATCAAAGCATCAGCCACATGAGACTAAATCAAAGCATCAGCTATTTGAGACTATCTCAAAGCATCAGCCATATGACACTGAATCAAAGCATCCACCATGAGACTGACTAAAAGCATCAGCCATATGAGACTTACTAAAAGCATCTATCATATGAGACTGACTCAAAGCATCAGCCATATGAGACTGACTCAAAGCAGGAGTTCCCATGTGGTTCTCAGTAAAAATGTTTAGGCTATTTGTTCAGAATGATTAGAAAAGACAGCCATCAATTAAGTTTGCAACTTGTGCACACTGATTTGTCCCCTTACAGCGCTGGATTGTGAAACGATAACACCCATTAAGAGTTACGGATCATATACTATTACAGCATCAGGCATCCTTGACTGTAATGTTGCCTGGCTAGTACTAATCATGAGGGACCAAGAAGCCATACAACAATGCTCCATTATCATGGCAAAAACTGACAGATCCACAGAAGCCATGGACTATAAGCAGGCTATGTTCTGCAGAAGTTACCTCCCTGACCTTCCTGATCTGTCAGTATCATAAAGTAATCAAAAATGTTGCATAAACTTACTGAGAAATGGACACTAATGAACAAGATAAATGCCATCAGAAGTTACCTACCTGACCTTGCTGATCTGTTAGTAATATAGTTTCCAAAAATGTTGCATAAACTTACTTTGAAGAGTATACTAAAGAAGAACATTAGAAATGACCTATCTGACCTTCCTGATCTGAAATAATGTACAGTAAGTGATCAAAAGGTGTTGCTTGTTTGTTTGATTAGGATTTTTAATGTAGCTTTAACAATTTTTCAGTCATATCGCTACGATGTCTGCATTGAGGCAGTTTATAGTGATGTCTAGCACTGAGACATCATGCCGCAGACATGTAGCATGATGTCTCATCCAGTCACATTATTCTGACACCAGGCTGACCAGTCCTAACACTAACCTCTTAATGCTGAGCGTCAAGCGAGGCAGCTGTTAGTACCATTTTTGTAAGTCTTTGGTATGACTCAGTCGGGGATCGAACCGACGACCTCCCGTTTCCGGGGCGGATGCTCTAACCACTAGGCCACCGGAGCGGTTAAAGGTGTTGCATCAACTTGTCATAAAGTAGGCATTAATAAACAGATAATGTCCATTCAAATGATCTCCATAATTAATATTATCCAGTAAGTGACTGCAAATCTATAATAGGTCAAGTACACATTATTTGATGGATGTACAAATGACTGTAGCAAGGCATAACTAAATGGGACGGACATGTATATCATACAACCAAGTCACAGATGTAGTAAAAAATTTATTTAAAAAAACATCTCAGACCGAGCAAACAATAATTAGAAATAAAGATGGAGTATAGTTTCCTTATGAGAAAACTCCATTTCACTCAGGAATGGAAATTACCATCTGCACTATCTCTAATTGAGCATGTATCCTTGGGGATATCACTCTAGTCTAACCCAAACCAATGTTGGTAGACAACTTTAAGCACTTTTATAACCAAATTTTAACTTGGTAGGGCTAGATTTGTGAATTACTAACCATACTCTTAAGGTATTATGATTGGTTAATGTATTTGAAGAACTGTATATGCTACATCCATATACAGAATCTGTCCTAGCATCAATCACGCTGTAGAACTTTTGGCATGATGAAATTATCTGAAAAATGTTATTCCATCAAAACCCATACAAGAAAGCATGAATGTAGTGAAGTGGTGTATAGTGATAATATTTCAACTGGCCAAAAATTATATCAGGTTAAAGCAATGGCCTTTTTCTGAGGTGTCAAAACAACTGTCTCAGTGAATGTAATTCTGCTATACTGCAGGTGTTATCACAATAAATCAAGAAGACATAATATTTATTACAAAGAGATGAGAACATTACAATAAATATTTCAATATCTGTAGTTACTTACTTTGTTGGAACTCCAAATGCCATATCATCTTCCTGCAATCAATCAAAATTTACTTATGAATTCAAAGAAAGAAATTTTCTCTAAAACGTAAAATGATGCAAAATTAAAATAAAAATAAATGAAAATCTTCTTTGTGTTGATATAAATGGATCATATCAGTCTAGCCTGCTTAAAATACTTTCTCATTCACTTTTCATCCAAAAAGAAAGAATCAGGATAGTTATGGAAAAGTTATTTTAATATTTTCAGTTATAATGGGTCGTTATGCATTACTCTATCTGCACCTAGTCACTAAATTCTTTTGCTTCAAGTTATGGAAAAGTTATTTTAATATTTTCTTTTACAATGGGTCGTTATGCATTACCCTATCATACTCTCTAAGTTATGGAAAAGTTATTTTAATATTTTCTTTTACAATGGGTCGCTATGCATTACCCTATCATACTTTCTAAGTTATGGAAAAGTTATTTTAATATTTTCTTTTACAATGGGTTGCTATGCATTACCCTATCATACTCTCTAAGTTATGGAAAAGTTATTTTAATATTTTCTTTTACAATGGGTCGTTATGGATTACCCTATCATACTCTCTAAGTTATGGAAAAGTTATTTTAATATTTTCTTTTACAATGGGTCGTTATGGATTACCCTATCATACTCTCTAAGTTATGGAAAAGTTATTTTAATATTTTCTTTTACAATGGGTCGCTACGCATTACCCTATCATACTCTCTAAGTTATGGAAAAGTTATTTTAATATTTTCTTTTACAATGGGTCGTTATGCATTACCCTATCCGCAAATATTCTCTAAGTTATGGAAATGTTATGTAATCGAGGATTAAAAAACTTAACTATATGAAGCTTATAGTACTTTCCTGCAAACATTAACAACTCTGCAGAAAATAAATTCAGACTGAAGTAATGTTGACAACAAAATGTTGACACTTTTTTCAACTTAAGGTTACATATTTTTACCTTTAAGAACTTAAGTTTCAATCTGCACCATATAGTTGGTATTGTACTGAATTAATGTTAATCCACACACCTACCTTCATACATACATATACATAATGTAACTGGGCAAGAAGGACATAACTTTGAAAAGACTTTAGATCAAAGCAGAGATACTAGAATAAACTGGATATTTTATTTAATTAAAAAAGTCATTGCTCTAAAATTCTGCTTCAGAAGCTATTTTATTTGTCCATCACTACAAGCCATATTTTACTGGATTTAAACTCCTGATGCAATCGTCAGCTAAAAGCAAAACATAAACCCAGCAAATTGTGAAATGCAGGTTGCAGCGACCTTTTTGTTGTAATGATGTGTTGTGCACACTGATGCATGATGCATAGCCATCAAGGTTGAATAATGATGCCAAATCAACAATGAATAAATATGGGTCACAGTCACCTACATTTGTGTTAATGGCGCATTGCAATCAAGATGCATCAACACCCGAAGTTTCATGATTCAAGGAGAACAGACTGCATGCATGGTGCAAGAGATAATTTTGACCATGAGCTAAAAGCTATGGAAGTGTACATATATGCTAATGATGATGACAGAGGCTGAACAACACCTCTCCACTACTTGGCAGAGGTGGGCTAAAATTTAAAAATGAATCCGCTATAATTACAACTGTGGCCAGTGCCTTACTGAGACATAATAGGGTCCAGCAAAGTCTCTAATGACTCCAATAGTTGTGGCAATACCCATGTGACCAATGAAAGGAAACAGCCATCTGAAAAAGAAGGATTAAATAATGATTTGCTCATAAAATACAATAAATGGATTTTAATAAATATATACTTATAAAGTAAAAAAATTATCATTCTGATATTGGTTAATATTTTTTATTCAAATGTTTTTATCCTAAAGTTCAAACAGCATTTCATTTTAAATCAATGATATCCTTTGTTTCTTCTCTACCTTTAGCTCTCTTCACCACAATGAATCTCCAAATGTCAAAGTCCATAAGGGAAAGTACTATAGCTAATACTACTTCTACTACAAATATAAAACCAAAACAAACAGTATAAAACGGTATTTGTAATGTGTTAGGAATCTGAAATATGTGACAATATTTATTTAACAGAATAATAGTTACAGGCTGATAGGAAACATGAAAGCATATAAGCAATGGTTATACAAGTGATTCTACCAGAAGTAGGCCAAAAAGTAATGTTTTTAAGGCTGTTTAACACACATCTTTATATAGTTGAGATCCAGTGCTTTTGAAAATTAAAAGTATTTGTTTTGTTCTAAATACTTTTTTAAAACTCAAACAAGATATGTTTATGTACTCTAACAACAGATCAGAGAAACCCTCTACTGGAATCTGAAATGTTCCACAAGTATTTTGACCAGTCTGATGATGTGTGGCAGAGGAAACTAACAGTTGACATGCATTCACAACAGGCTATTAATTGACTACCATACTGTTGGAATTTGGGGAGCTTAAGGCCAAATGGCGTATGTTTTTGGAAGTGTTACAAGTAATAAAGAAACCAAGGTAGTCAAAATGTCTTTGATGATAATTGGCTGACCTTTGGCAGTTGGAGTTAAGATCGAGACCAACAATAATAAATGATTTTGGCCGATATGCTTTTTGTCTTGTTTAATTATTGTATCATTCAAGATGCTTTAAGAGAAATATTAAAGGTCAACTGGTAATAGAATAAGGCAAGAAAAAACTTGCTTATGCCTTAGAACAATCTAATCATTTCTCATATATGCATACGTTTCCTAGGGTGAATAATTGTTTTTCTAGTTAAGTGACTGCGCTAGCATTTATCTTGTCATAGATAGCTTTGGCAAGACACTAAAAGTGTGGTATACATGGGTATTTCATCTTAATACTGACTCTCCTGTAGATTTAAAGAAAGTACTATGTTTAACTGACACACTTGTCTTTAGATCTTGTCAAGGTGTGAACATTCTCCATTTTTGTTCTCCAGCCTATATAGGTGTAGGAGTTATATTTTTATTTTATTTGATATGTGAAGCATATTTGGCTTTTAATGTCATATCGTGAAATGATGCCTTTACCACTATGCAGACTTGAAACATTGTGAACTTTTTGTCACAAGCTGCTAAAAGTTTTTATTCCGTACTTGATATTATGACCAGTTTGGTTTCTTTGTGGCTATCTTCAGCTGCTTGTAGCTGTCTGCATCTATCTCATCTATAGCTGTCTGCATCTGTCTGTACATGTGTGTGTAGGTTTAACAGGCTGTCTGGCTGTTTGTGCAACTATGGAAGATGATGATACCATCAAGGCCATACAAAGATGAAACCACTAATTTGAAAACTTGTGGGTATGGTGGATCCATGAAGGGTGTGAGTGACAAATACAAGTGTGGGTCAACCCAAGAATTCGGGATAACTGTGTGGTTTGTTAGTGGACAAAATTGCAAGTTTTAACAAATAATTATGTTAATGTAGCTTTAACAATTTTTCAGTCATATCATTACGATGTCTGCAGCCTGGCAATTAAATGTGATGTCTAGCACTAGGGCATCATGTCACCGACATGTAGCATGATGTCCCACCCAGTCACATTATCCTGACACAAGGCCAACCAGTCCTAACACTAACATCTTAATGCTGAACACCAAGTGAGGTAGCTGTTAGTACAATTTTTGTAAGTCTTTGGTATGACTCGGACGTAAATATTTATGAATCATAGGGGCTGTACAAATGACTGAGTCATATGTTTGTTCCCACTTATTGTTGTTTCAACTGAGTACAATTTGGGTCATTTTGAATACATTTGATTATTTAAATCTTATTTTGATTACAGAAGATTATTTTAATCTTATTTTCATTCCATTTAGTTATTTGAATCTCACTTTCATTGTAAGAAATTTCATGAAGTTATCTGAATCTTACATTGTACAAATTATGTGAGATTATTTGAAACTTACTGTCATTTGTTTTTATTTTCCTTTTTGTGAATGTATGAATAGAGCGTGAAATAATATCTCTCTCTCTCTCTCTCTCTCTCTATATATATATACATTTATTTTTTTTATTAAACCATTCTATAAAATTCCATTTTTCATCACACTGTGTTTGTTGTCATTTGATCCAAGTGTCCATTCTGTTCTATCCTGTTACACAACCATTGCATACTTTGTCCTTTGTCCCAATGCCAAAAAACTACTGGCTAAGAAATAATTCTGATCAAACTTTGTAAATCTACCTATTAGAAATTCAGGTTATGCCACATGTATGTCTCGTGCATAGCAAATCAGACGGTAAAAGTATTACTGGCTGAATTGATAGCATATTTGGAACACACTGGTTAGTTTGTTTGTCTGATTAGGACATTTTAATGTAGGTTTAACAATTTTTCAGTCATATGGCTACAATGTCTGCAATGAGGCAGTTTATAGTGATGTCTAGCACTGGGGCATCATACCGCAGACATGTAGCATGATGTCCCACCCAGTCGCATTATTCTGACACCAGGCCGACCAGTTCTAACAATAACCTTTTAATGCTGAGTGCCAAGCGAGGCAGCTGTTAGTACCATTTTTGTAAGTCTTTGGTATGACTGCCAACGATCGAACCCACGATCTCCTGGAACACATTGGTAAAAAAGAACGAGTAAATTTTTCATGGTCTATATCTTGGTTTCAATTTATAAGTATCAATGACAAGATTTTCCACTGTTTCTGTCCATATGCTTCACTGTTGACAAGTGTAAACAAATGTTAATGAAAGAAACATTCGAGATTAGGGAGTCTATACCACTTTCTCAAAATTAAGATACATTCTCTCGAGATTAGGGAGTCTCAAAATTAAGGTCATTACTGTCCAAAGATGTAAAACAAAAAAGGTAAAAAGAGACTGACTAAACAACCAAAAAGTCATACCAAAGACTTACAAAGGAGTTTAACACTAAAAAAGGCAAGTAAATAAAAAGTGCACTAAACTTTCATTTATTCATCAATGTATAATTCTAGCCTGATCATTGCCAAGTGGATACTAACAATGTTATCTTGTTTTTTAAAAAGCTGTCAATGGTAATTTTTTTAAAAAAACTGACAGACTGCATACTGTCAATTTTGTATTCCTAGACAGGCCCGCACCTAGGGGGGGACAACCATGGCACTTGTCTGGGGCCCGAGCAAGATAGATAAAATATACGCACATATTTGAAACACGAAAGGGGCTCGAACTCTGTTAGCTGCCTGGGGCCCAGAAAATTTCCTAGGTGCAGGCCTGTCCTAGAACATCACATTTTCAGGAAAAGCTGTTCTCTGCATCCAACATTTGCAATGGGTTTTTTTATATTAAAAAAAAAAAGCTAAAACTCAGCATAAATATTTTTAAAAAGTGTAACGTCCAAAGTTTTATACGTAGTCATTCAGTGCTATCTGAATTTATCGAACATATTTGCTGTCTGACAACATAGACTCGCCCACAACAATGCATCGACCCTGTTAGTAAATAAATCATGTTAAGATGTGAAAAGTGAACAAAATCACATTGTTTGCTATTCCTGACAATGATTAGGTATGCTTGTAGTGTTTCAAATTGGTAGGGGTCTATAAACAGTGATACAAGCTGCTTGGATAGTGTATGTGAACACCATATCTGAAAAGTCGCTTTAAAACGGTTACTAGAAACACCAAAATTCACAGAAAAAAAACAAAATACACACAGAAATACACATGTATATACATTTTCTCTCTCTATATATATTGGTTTCCACACACAAATTTCTATTTGTTTTTGTTTGAAAAATAATATAAAGCAAAATAAAATATAGGTCATGTGATTTTTATACCAATTATTTACTTTTCCAAGTCATAGAACATGACGACTGGTCGTACTTTATTGGACAGGTTAATATCCAGAACGGACGATGGATGTCTACTTAATTCATATTGTTTCAAGTCGCTTAATTATGTTCTAATTTTCTGCACTGCACACACATTTATTGTTCTCGCTTTGATGTCATTTCTTATTCAAGTTAAGAAAACAATCTTTAATTTGCCATTTATGTATATATATATATAAACATGTAAAGAATACATAAGTCATATAAATTAAAATTATTTTGCTTTTTATTATTGTTCAAACATGTATGACTATTCCCCATTCACATATTTCCAAGAAGACTTTCATAACACCCTTACAATCAACTGCCATAGCCATATCATCATAACCAGTATATATATGCCAAATATTTGGAAACCTTTTGAACAAAAATTAAATTAAATGTTATTTATTTGTCAAAACCTATATCATTAAAAATTCTAGTAAATATAATATATAAATTAGTGTCGGCAAATAATGTTGATACTTTGATACTTTTGCCTTTCAGTTTCACTTTATGTTACTATGATTCACCATGTAATACGTCTGTCGAATCAAGTACGACCGAGTGACATCATAGATGAATATCATAAATATGAAAACTGTAAATAATTCGTATAAAAATCACATAAATCATATTTTATTTTGCTTCATTTTATTATTCAAACAAAAAACGATAATAATATGTTTGTGGAAATCGATATATACTTAGAGAACTTTTAAATACATGTGTATTTCGATGTTTCTAACTCGCTTTAAAACAAGCACTGAAGCAGGAAAAACATTCGTGTACCCATGTAAGTAACCCTTTTTAAAACCAATATCGAAGTAACTCTAATTCACTTCAAGTCTTATTTTAGTAACGAAGTAGAATTCGATTTAAATACTGTACTCGAAACAATATCCTCTATATTTTAATTTGCTAGGTGAAGTAAAGAAACAGAAACCAGATTATAGATGGATATTCAAGATTCGAATTTACGTTATGCAAGGAATGGGTGTCCAGACGATGCAGGTTGGGTATCTTTGCTTCTTATGGTCTATTCGACCTGGTTCTTCACCCATGTTTTCAGATAAATGTTCGCCAATATCACCCTCTAGTATTTCTATTGTAGGAGCAGCAGGTGCCATAATAAGGCGCTGATACTCTGACATTACTATTCAAGGAAAAGTGCCGACGAGTCTCGACTATAATACTGCTGAAAGAACCAAATATTATCCAACTCGTACCATTAAAGTAGGCGAAATGGGACACTAATTTGCACCTCAATTTTAAACATATACACATTTTATTAGAGTTGACAATGCATTTTCCTAATAAGAATGATTAACTTGGAGCTACTTTTACCAGCTACAAATAATAATAATAATAATAATAGAAATTATTAATAATATTAATAATAATAATAATAATAATAATAATAATAATAATAATAATAATATAACCATCAACTTAGACAATAGGAAAAACTTACATACATTAGTAGTCTGACTATACCCTTGCGTTTGCTTTTAACCGGCTACCGCTTTCAATAGCAGTAATCTTTAATATGATAAAAATTACACTAAAATTAGTAAATTCATTCATTGATTTATTATCTTCAACCTAAATTGACCGGAGTGGCCCTAACACTGTTATTCGCTGCGCCTTTCAAGCATAATGGACTTTCCATACTAAAAAAGTGCCATGTTGTGTACACCATGTGCAAATTTATTTATTCAGACAACATCGTAATGTAGTCCATCCTATTCGGTAACTGCCAGATAATTTTGCAAATTACCATAAAGTTAAAAGTTTAGAAGTATATCATTTGCACAAATGTGTATAGAAATTACACCGCTTGTGAAATCCACGTGAAAAGCAAATTTATGATTGTCATTCTTTTCCTTTGATTCGACATTGTAAATATCGGGAACATGCGACATAGTGTTTTCATTCTACTTACATACATGTGTAGTGGTGCATGTTTCCTTCAATGAAACTTGACTTGCCCAGGCATTGGAAATAACTGGTGTAGCTGTGACTATATCAGGATTGTGCGGATGCTGGGGAGACCAGCTTGGGCGAGTACCTTGATGTT
Organism: Unio delphinus; assembly: GCA_029339505.1. NCBI lineage: Eukaryota > Metazoa > Mollusca > Bivalvia > Unionida > Unionidae > Unio > Unio delphinus. Next base: position 3,239,274 of record JAQISU010000251.1, read on the forward strand.
TGGAACCTTGTCCTGCCAGTTGGTTGATGTTGGGGATTTTCATGTGCCTTGTGGTATGATAGTGGTTCTGATTTCTGGCCTGGCGTTGGTATTCTGTCAATGTTTAGCATGCATAAAGTAGTGTGGAGGAGCAAAACTGCCCTGTAGATGTTTAGTTTGGCCTTCATGCTGATGCATCCTCTATTCCAGACATTGGCATACAGTTGGCTCTGGCAATGCGGAAGATCACCTCGTCGTCAATAGCGACATTCTGTGATAGTGAGCTGCCAAGGTAAGTTAAGCGGTTTACTACGTTGAGTTTTTGGCTGTTGACTGTTGGCAACTGTGATGTTGGTCTCAACATAGGGATTTCCAGAACTTAGAACCTAGAGTTGCATGTCGGCTGAACCAATATTGATGGCACAGTCATCAGCAAATAAGAATAACCTAACGGTGTCTGTCATAACCTTGGTTTCTGCTTGAAGCCTCCTGTGGTTGAACAGTTTTCCATCTATATGGTACCTGGTGCTGACTCCAACATCTCCGTCTCTGAAAGCATTAGTCAGCATGGCGGAGAACAATATAACAATATCAGTGCTAGAACATAACTCTGCTTGACACTGTTGGTTACTGGTGATGACTCAGATGTCAATCCATTGTCCTGGACTCCTGCCTGCAAGCTGTCGTGGAAATGCTGCACCCTGGATATAAATTTTCTCGGGCAGCCTTACTTGGTCATTACCTTCCACAAGTCTTCTTCAGCTGACAGTTTGAAAGGTCTTTGGCAAGTGGATGTAGATGGAGAAAATGTATTGTAGATGCTTCACTGTAAACATCATCACGTTCTTTCTGGAATCCACACTGGCTTTCTAGCAGGAGTCCCTGATCAAAGTGCGTAGTAAAATGGCTCAGTATGATTCTGGCGAGTATCTTTTCTGCGACTGAGAGAAATGATATACCCCAGTGGTTTTCGCAGGCCTGGCGGTTCCCTTTCCTCTTATACAGGTGGATTATTAAAGCGTCTGTTGAAATCCTGGAAAACAGTCTCTTGCTGACACATCAGTAAAACAAATGGTAAAGCCTTTATATCAGGGTTGTGCCACCTTCCTTATAGATTTCAACTGTGGCGGAGTCTGAATCAGTGACTTTGCCACAGGAGAGCAGACGTAACGCTTTCTGTGTCTTGATCCAGGTTGGAAGGTCATCAGGTGCTTCGTTGATGGGTAATTGGGGGAGCCGACTGATGACCTCATGGCTGATGGATGAAGGACAATTCATGACGCTGTCTAAATGTTCAGCCCATCGTTGAAGAATCTTATCTTTGTCAGTAATTAGTGTGTTCCAGTCTGCGTTAAGAAGGAGAGATGATCCAGAGGATGCAGGTAATACACTTCGTTCAGAGCGATGTAAAAGTTTTTCGTCTCATGCCTGTCTGCGTAGCACTGGATATCATTAAATGTCTTGCTCAGCCATGTGTCTCGCATCAGAAGATGTTTCTGCCATACAGTTGTGCATATTTTGTTGCAAGCACCTTTCCTGGAAACGGCTGATGAATACACACATAGAGCAGCATAAGACAAAGGGAAAAATATATATAGTTGGGTTGGCTTATCCCCACACCCATCACGTACAATGAGGCCGGCTCGAGGGCTAATCGGGAAGGCAAATACATATATTTGTTTGTTTGTTTCGACAGATAACAAAATTTTGCTGTTTTTAATTTAAATAATTCAGTATTGTTTTAGAAATACCATTTTCATTAAAACATATGATATTCATTTTGATGTACCATATTAATGAATGTAGTTATGTCCTGACAAATTATATACTGTATACAGTAAATATACGTAAAGGCAGCATGCTTGCGCTTGGCTTACTCTAGTATGAAGAAGTGTGGTTACAGCTTTTTGAAAGAATACTACAAAACACACGCGCAAAAAGGGGAGGAGGGATTTGGACACATACAAAATGTGAATTGACGCTCGAGCAAGTATATATACACCTTCCAAGGCATGTGAGTTGTCAGGTAGGCCACCACCGGAGCGGTTAACGAAGTAACATAGGCATTTACTGTGTATCACTAATGAAATAACATAGAAGTTTAGTGTACATTACTAATAAAATAACATAAATTTAGTGTACATCACTAACAACATAACACAGAAATTTAGTGTACATCACCATAACACGACTTAAAAATTTAGTGTACATCACTAACGAAATAGCTTGTACATTGGACGTTTAATCCTACTCAACAACGTTGTCAACTTTGTAAATTAATTTTATGTTTCATGTTTGATATTTGAACATGAAGAGTTAGCAACTAGACATACATGTGCTCTCTCTCTCTCTCCTCTCCTCTTCGGGTCACGAGCTTCTTGGTTGCAGAGACTGTCCTTTCTTTCCAAAGTGCATTCAGGTATGGAGCTACTTCTTTCAAATAAACTTAACAGTAACCAACCTACATACGTGTCACGTATTTTCTTCTTCTGAAATCAAATAATGTCTCACACTTTTTGTGTGTGCAGATATTGTCTGTCGATATTCAACATAACTAGTTATGGTAATTTTGCACCCTAATACACACTCACAGCTCTGTTAACATGAATTTATGTCAATCTGGCTGCTGTCTTATTCCTAATGAGACATAATTGTCCCTCATATATTATTACTACCTGGCTGTGACTATTAATTACCATTTGACCTATGCCGGCATATTCTCTGCGATTCACTGTTTAAGCGAACCCACAACTTAATTACACACCAATTAACTGACTTAACCCTTGTTGGAAGTTACTTTGTTAATTAGCGATTCATTGACATATATTTCCTGACATAGGAAAATCGATTCTTGGCATAACTTACATACAAGACATGAAATCAATGATACACGATTTATGTTACATACAAAATAACTAAATACGAACTTATTCATACTATACAATACAAGAACTATATAACATTTGAGATGAAATGCATGCAAACAATTGCTTATGAACTAGAGACAAACTGAAGTTTGAATTTAAAATGAATTTAAAAATAAAAAACCAAATAATTAAAACCTTACATTAATACACATACCATGTATACAGCGCAGACTAACTTTTGATTCATGCGAGACTTGCACCTACCTATGAAAATGCAAACCTCCTCTCCGTGCCATTCACTTTCCGACAAGCATCGTTAGATTATTTAATGAGAAATCGTATGCTTCCCGGAAATAAATAATGGTTCGCCCCAGACGCTTAGTCATTAAGTTCACGTGGGTAATTTTTAAAGCCTCAATTCCATCTGGGAATACAGAACCCCTCTTTTAGCTTGGTCAACCAGGATTGCTTCTATAACCCCCACAAATTTCATCACTCCAATCGAAGTTAGAATGATCCTTTCTAGACCACATTGGTTGATAAGAATTATGGTAAATATCATTTTATGACACACGTTTCAAATGTCCCACGTTTTCTTAATCTTTGTCCCTGCTTGTCTCAAATCTGACATTTACCGCTATTAACCTTGCGTTTACATTGCACTCTGTCTCTAATCGTTAATTGACAGAGTCTTAATTAAATCCTGCTCATGCTTTAAAATGAATTACTACAAGTTGTCAAGCTATAAAGAATGTAGCTATGGTCATCAATCTTAATGTTTACATTCATGCTGACCACGACATGATGAACTGTGAATCAGTCTAATAAATTTTGGACCAATACAGCATGACAGTTGTACCAATGACGAAAATACTTGGTTGGGAGTGTGTGTATTTGTTAAAGCTGCGCAAGGCCAACCTGTTAAGCAATTACTTTCACTATGACAGATCAATGACAGATGAACGGTGAGGAACTCTCAATGATATCAAAGTAAAAAAATAAAGTGAAACAATAACTGCAATATGAAATAGCAAACACCTTTAAAAAAAACAAAAAAAAAAAACTTTTACTCGCGAAATACGTGTTTTCATTGAAGCTATATATAGAATCATCTCCGTGACCACCATTAGCCTTGGTGTTTCTGGAATTGTGACTGAAGCAACAATACAATATTTGCTTATAAATTTCATCAGAATACAAATAAGAATAACTAAGTCACATGAATAATGTGAAGCGAATACAATGTCTCAGAATTAAGTAATTTTTACATGCTTTTTTTCTTTATCATATTCAATAAATATTGTTAGAAACGTGATTTAGAAATAAACCATTTTATAAGTTGCTGCATTTGGTTCATAATCGCGTATGTTGAACTTGACCCTCCAGAACACCAACACAATGATAGGAATGAATTTTATGTTTGTACCAATTCCGTTCATTTTAACATTTTGGATGGATGAGTGCTAATTATTTCAGTCAGCATTGTGTTCAACATCTGAATTGTGGAAGACAAACGATTTTTGATAGTGTCGTTCTGCACAAAGGAGATCGGAAAAATATTTGATAATCGAGTGGTGTAGGTCTCATTGGTAACAACAAAAGATTTGAGAACTTCACCTCTCTTACTACCAGTAAGTTGGATTTAAATTATACAGCGTATTAAGTGAAGCAAATTTCATATATCCGAGTCCGTGATAAATGCTGTACATTGGCCAACACTAGCACTGCTGTCTGCCTGTGATATAGGCAAAAGAGGATGTGGCAAGTAGGGATTTTGAATTTTGGGCATCCTAAATTTCAGATTTGAAGACTGTCACTAAAACCATTTACCAAGCAAGTTGTTTCAAACATACTGAGTATCAGTCGAGTGAAATTCCATTCATTAGTTTCCGAAGACCAGTGTTATATTTGCTAAATTATTGAGTGAATCCATCATTTTGCAAGAACCAGATTTAGTTCCTAAATCTATTACAATTATGCACACCCATAATGACTTGTCATTCATTTTTCCCAATGTTACATTTTATTTAGACGAGGAGCGCAAATATCAGCTATAAACCCTCCTTATTTTGCTGTTTTTTAAATTCTTCTTCAAATTAACTAATTTTGCTATATTGTTTCTTCAAAATACCGAATTTGGCATTTACAAAATTAAATTATTTATAAAGTTGCAACAGGTTATATTCTAGTTTTTGAAAACGGCAAAACAAAACTTTCAATTCTATATCTGGAGTGAAATGTACATTATAAAGAAACAAGTTCCCGAATTACTTTCATAAAAATCTTGACAACCGTATAGTTTGGCAAGTATGCCAAGTTAGTATGAAATAATCAAACATAAAATAAAGATCTGTGATGATTGAATATAATCGCTGTTTTTAAGATAGTAAATATAATGAAGATACATATAAATGGCTTTACACAAAAGTAACCTAAATATACAAACCAAGTTTACTATACAGTTTCAGTCAAAACGGAATGACAAATGGATAAATGTCATTTTTTTAGAAGTAATTTGGGCCATCCTGCTCGCGCATTTTTGAATGACTTTGTGTGTGTGTGTGAGAGAGAGAGAGAGAGAGAGAGAGACAGACAGACAGAGAGAGAGAGAGAGAAGGAAAATAAATAAGATGTCAAACGATCACAAACGTGATGTTGACATGTCGGCAATTTGAGTTCAATCAGTCAGCTCAACAACAAAGGACGCTGTAGCAGTGGAGCAAGATAGCTGAGAAAAAGTCTAATTGTTCTCGTTTCCAAAACAAGGAGATGAAGAAACACATAAGAATTGAATGGCCAATGCGTGACGAACACAATACATTTGCTCAAGACGTACAAGCACAAATGTCATGGACAATGGCACAAAAAAAAAGTCAGCTTCTTCAAGCCGGTTAAGCGATAGTGGCCATCTTTTACATTCATCTAGAATCGGTGCTGGAATCCATACCACAATAGTCAATTCCACATAATCACCACCATATGACTTTTCAGAATCAATCACATAGAGTATATGTAATAATAAATCTTCAAACACAAATGTAAAAAATGTTTAGGCTAGCAGAAGGATGTCATATCATGATGTAGCTATGATTCACTAATGCTTATGTTAGTACAAAGCCACATCAAAGTTACGACTCCTCTAACAATTAACAAAGCACAAGGTTACCTCATTATGACGTAGTTAGGACTACACTAATGCTAGTACAAAAAAAAAAACAATCATGACGCAGCTAGGACTTCTCTAATACGGGCAAGTATAAAAGCTACCACATCATGCGAACAGGGATAGCAAGATTTATTTTTAAGACAGACAAGATAGCAACCAATATGGATGTACAATTTTATATATGACCAATCAGGTATCATAAGAAGAATTGTTGAAAAAAATCCCCTATCTGATAAAGGCATCCATTTTGGAACAGAAGAGATAACACTTTTCAAGATGACAATGGATTATTTTGCATCATTTTCATTCAGGATCAACTATACACCATAAGAACTATTCTGATGACTTTATATTTAAGAGGAATAGCAAATCACTTTAGCACCAACAAGACAGTATAAGAACTCATCTGGTGAAAATCCCATGTTAATATGACCTCCAATTTTGCTGGAATAATAAGATTTTCCAGGTAATGCTATTGGTGGCTATCAGATTCACACTATTTCCATTTAGGACAGACATCACAAGAAGTCTTTGGTGAAAGCCCAATGGTGAAAGCCCAATGATGATATGACTAGCTGCCTAGAAGACGTAGCAATAACAAAGATTTTCAGATGGCCATTTTGGTGGCCAAACGGAGGTTAGATTGGCACCATTTTCACTTACAACCAATTAGATGGCCGTAAGTAGCTTTTGCATCAAAACCCCATGCTGATATGTCTAGTCATTCTGAAGAAGTGGCAATAAATTTTCAAGATGGCACTGTGGTGGTCATTTTGGATGTCGTAGCGGAACCACTTTTATTCAAGACCAAAAAGACACCATATGAAATCTTCAACTGAAACCCCCCCCGTGTCCATTCTAAAAATGTTAACAATAACAAGATTTTCAAAATGGTTTCTGCTGTTGCCATACTAGATGTCAGAGCAGCACCATTTTCATTTAGAATGAACTTTAACTTGGGATGTTTGTGTGTTAAGTTTCATGGAAATTATCCAAGCAGGATTAGTGATAACCAACTTGTTATAATGGGTGGATGCAAATGGATGCTGGACAACTTGTGACAGACTATCCCATAAGCTCATCTGGTCTATGAACAGTAGAGTTCAAGAAATAAAGATTAATAATCTCGATATTTATTTACTATTAAAATATCATGCGATACAAAGATCTTCCATACACTTTGTTTATGGTCATGCACAAATTGTGAAGATAAACTAAATAACCTGTACTGACAAATGAACATGGTATTATTAGCTTATTTCCATTTGAGTTACTAAATCTAACTAATACCGTAATATCAAATATACCATGTCAACTGGACTATATTACCTTTAAAACTAATATAATGGAATTTACTCACTTTTGATTATAAATAAGATGCCAAGTTTATGCATGTCACAATTTTTTTTTTTAGTGTTTTGCAGGATTGTGTTTTCATAATTTTATAGACATTCCTTACAATTATCTATGATACTGGATTGAATACTTAACACTTCAAGAAAATCATGTACAAAGAAAATACTTTAAATTTTTTCCCAATGCAGAGGAAATAGTTTGCACAAAGCTGCACTCACATGCTACTAGCTTAGACCCAGCTCTGCCATTACATTTCCTTACTGCCTCAATATAAATTACCCCATTATAAGGGAGTTCTTTTAAAATTGGGGTATGGTCATGAATAACATCTTTATTTTTATATTATATATACAATACCCAAGTACAAGATGACTTCACTTACAAGGTAAATTTTAGTAACCAAGTTACAGTAAATAAGTCTAAGCTGTTTGTGGCTGGGTGCATGTTGTACAAGGTTTGATATTAATTATTAAGAAGCTGGAGTAGTCTTGTCATCAATCTCTGCAATCTTCTTTTTCTATTCTATTTATATGCAACCATGAGCTAGTGAGTTGTAAATATGTTGAAAAGAAAAATACTGTGTTGTATAAAATGGGGCTTTTATTTCATGAGGATTCTGGATAAAGAAGTTCCTCCAGCATGGGAAAAATGAAATTCAGTGTTCATAAGTAGTAGCCCGATTTCAGCGTAAACATTTCTCCAGTACACTATTCAGCACAATTTACAAAATCACATCCTAGAGCTGTTCCGTATTTACACCTTTTGTCATCACTTCTTGCCTTTCTTGACCAAATTTTCTGAAGCAATGTCAAACTCTGGATCCGAAAAATTAAGCAGCAATGTGTTGGCATTTAGGAATGCACGGTTCTGAGAACTGGCAATCTAGAAGAAGAAAAAAAAACACAATTATTAAATGAGAATAATCTACATCACTGGCTCGATGTTTTGCCACTGAAATATGATGCAAAATGAAAGAAAATGATGTTTAATATACAATGTCCAACTCTGCAATATTCATTTTTACAATACACTAAAATTGAATACATCCAAATTTTGTATTTGAATACAAAGATATCAACTATTTAAATACAAAGTTGTCAATCCAACTGCATGCTTATCAGGAATGAAAGCACATGTCAACCAATCTGCATGATTATCAGAATGAAAGCATACAATGTCAACCCATCTGCATGATTATCAGAATGAAAGCATACAATGTCAACCCATCTGCATGATTATCAGAATGAAAGCATACAATGTCAACCCATCTGCATGATTATCAGAATGAAAGAATACAATGTCAACCAATCTGCATGATTATCAGGAATCCTAACACACACTGTCAACCAAATAGGGTTCTAAGTGCAATGCTGTTTATTCCTGTACAACATCAGTGATCAAAGTGGTTTGTACAGATGATCACTGTAGTTTGTATATGTAACCACTGTGATTTGAGTAGATGAACACTAACACCTGTGCATGAATTTAGTGCACATTTTATTAGGATTGTTGTTTCATACAAGTTTGGAAATGTTTCTGACTTACCCTTTCTGGTGAAGTGTCATAGACAAGCAAACAATCAAACTGCATATATAAATGGCAGCTGATTAAGTATTTTCTTGCCCACCTGTGATCACAATAAGATAATCTAGATATTATGATTATTTCAAATTAATTATCATGTATAATTTCCTTCTACACTCATACTAAGCCATATTGTTATGTATATTTGATACCTCATTTATATTTATTTTTGTTTGTTTGTTAGATTTAAATTTGGCATTTTAAGTTTTAAGATTCGTTAATTTATAGGGCGGGGGGGGGGGGGGGAGGGAGGGGGGAGACCTGAACTTTACAGAGTAAACACCAGGTGTTGACCTCAATTCTGACCTGGTTTCAGAGTTGTAAACAAGCTTTTAAAATGATTGGTTTGTTCCAAGGACAAAAGGAGTTTTGTATAAACATCTTTCTATTTTAGTTGGGTCATACACTGTTTACATGAAAAAATTGTTCTGAGAGATTCTAGAAGATCGTGACCCCTTTCTTGTTTACGTAAAAACAGGTATATAAACTATATTTTGGAGCGAGCTATTCAGTTGAAGTTGGGCTTTTAGAATATTAAGTTGTGTCTTTTTGAGTTATGTCAATTCGTTTGGATCAAGAGGAATTATTTTGTTATTTATCTGGAAAAGAATTGTGCTCATAGAAATTTTAATAACAAGAACTGACTTCATCAAGTGACATCGTCTTCCATATTGGATACATCGCTGGAATTCAAACTTAGAATTATTTGGACATTTTATTACCAGGACTTTTGCAATTTCTCTAGTGGATAATATTTTGAATTGTAAGTTTTACAAGCTTGTTATTTTCACTCTTTCTATGTTACTGTTTATTCGAGCCTAAGCACGTAACATAGATTTTTTTTTTATTTTAAATTTAATAAACAATTTATTGAGTACAAATATTTTTCAGAAAAGAAAAATAAACTTACGGTTTTAAGAATCAATTCCAAAATTAATCCAAAAATAATTCAAAATATTATCCACTAGATAAATTGCAAAAGTCCTGGTAATAAAATGTCCAAATAATTCAAAGTTAGAATTCCAGTGATGTATCCAATATGGAAGACGATGTTTTTGTGAGAAGTACATGTATATGTAATGCATATAATAGGAAAGCTACATACTTCAAAACATTTAATATCTTCATTTAAAAGTAACATTAATCAGTAAAAGGTTCTTGTTATTTCAACTGAAGATAAGTTAATAGTTCTTTTTCTCGGCGCAAGTGTGATACGCAAGCGTGTATTGTTGTCATGCACATTGCAAATGCATTCAGAAACGTCATTTACATCTTGTTACATACCAGGGCTTGAAATGAACACAAATTTCTTGGTAGCCAGCAAGACTAGTGTACTGAGAAATTTACCAGTCATGCCAAACATTTATTAGTCCTGTCCACAAAACTATGTCATACACTTGTATTGAGATTAACAACAATTTTCTTTCATAAATAGCATTATCATATGAAATGCATAGGTACATAAGTATAAATCATCAATCAGTAAATTAACATTTCTTGTTTTTCCAGATAATCTGGATCCAATTTCAGAAAGGATCCAGGTGTCATTTCTTGTCCTCCACCTGCACTCTGGGTCCATATGGGGTTTGTTCTGGTCTCCTTACCCATCTCTCTGAAACGTTCCACAAACATATTGCTGGTGATGGATCATATGTTGGAATGTCATTTGTATGGAAGATTATAAACAGCAGATCGGACAGAGCCCAAGGTCTCAAACAAGATCTCCAGTCACTCTTCACCATTTTCATCTCAGATTCAATTTTAAAGTTCAAACAACCCGCAACAAAACTAGATGTTTTCTCGGTGTTTGTTTTTGCGAATTCCATACACCAGTTACACCGCATAATGTTCTTGTCATCATAATTCAGTCATTCCCCGTCTTTTGTCCTTGTCTTCTGAAACGTCCGATTACAATTTCCATATCATAAGAATTATTCCTCTCTTTTATTTCATTTTCATTCAACTTTTGATTTTTCCGGAGGCTGAACACATTCTTTAAAACGCCACAGTTTGCCTGTCTTATAAGGCAGGAATTGTGCCTCTTTTTGAAATAAGAGATGTTACAGTATAACTAATGCGATTTATTTAAAGTAAGAAAAGGAATAGCAGTGTCCTTTATATAAGAAAGTCCGAGCAAGAAATGCATTTCAAAACACATGCCTTTGCCCCCCCCCCCCCCCAAGTAAATGGCATCTCCCTAATAAAGTCTTGACTTCTGCAGGATCAAAGCAGTGGCTATTGTAAACACTGTTATAAAATATATACATCAAAAGATAATGTTAGTTTCACCCTGGAAAATGTGTGTTCCCATCAATCGAAGCCATCTGAGTCGGCGCGTTGCATTCAACAGCTCCAATTATGGTCTCATCATTAATAGCATAAGTTTAGTAAGTATTCCTAGTTAATCAGACCCCAATGTATTGTTGAAATTAATAATAAGTGGAAAATTTTCAAATCTTAGATGCCCATACTGAGAGATTTTAATTCCCAACAAATGTACGGCATTCTGCTTGGATATCTCCACCCATGTGTATTCAATTATTTACTCAGTCTTGTATGGGAAAAATATTTTAAAAAACAGTTTTTTATTGTCATAGAAAAAGTAGTTGTATGGAAATGATGTGTCAGTAATGTGATCATAATAAATTGATCTAATTCTTATAATTATTTTGATGCAAACGTAACTTATAAATTATGCAGTTCCCCGTTTGTGACAAACTAATTTCTTTAAATAGTTGATGCTATGTGCTGTAGTTTTATACAGCGTGAATAGTGTAATACCAGGGTTTTTTTATTATTTAATTCGCTGTCAGATTAATTAGGATATCAATTACCAAACTTCCGTTGTTTGTTAATGACAGTATCGTGATTGGCGCTGTTTAGCGAAATGCACAAAATCAGATGACTTCTTGTAATAGAAACACATTTCTGAGGCAGAAATTGACTTCATCTTTTCATGCTAATATTTTATGATTGAGTTTACAACAGTCACTGTGCTGATTCTACAGAATATATGCTGAAGTCACGTATTTATTAGGGTATCAAGTAAACAAACGCTGACTGTTGATAAACAAAACTTACTAGCCCATCGGACTAATAACATTATGATAGTTACTAGTCCAACAGGAAATCTACTAGCCTCGGGCTAGCGGACTACCGCTAATTTCGAGCCCTGCATACATAATTTTTCTTTCCATTTGCTCCATTTTCCACTGCTGCTTAATAACCTTCTTATCGGTTATGACTTTGTTTATTTGAGTCATTTTAACATAAACTTGTTTGTTTTTTTTAAAGTCTTTTCTACATAAAATTGTTCGGCAAGTCCCCCTTCTGTAGAACACATTAGAAGCTCAATAAAAGAAATTAGTGTGTTTGATGAGGATTTTTAACGTAGTTTTAACTATTTTTCAGTCATATAGCTATGATGTCTGCAGTGTGCCAATTTATAGTGAAGTCTAGCACCGAGGCATCATGCTACAGACATGTAGCACCATGTTTCACCCAGTCACATTATCCTGACACCAGGCTGACCGGTCCTAACCCTAACCTCTTAATGCTGATGATCTAGTACCATTTTCATAAGTCTTTGGTATGACTCAGACAGGGTTTGAACCCGCAACCTTCGTATCAGAGGCAGATGCTCTAACCATTAACTAAAACGGTCAAGAAATCAGTAACATGATATAATACAATCTAAATATATGAAATATCATGTTTAAAATATGCCCAAGTTTCCATTAATCAGCTTGTTCTGTTTTATCTCTAGACATAGTGTCCATAAACATTTGGATCACATCTAATATCATGTTTAAAATATGCCCAAGTTTCCATTAATCAGCTTGTTCTGTTTTATCTCTAGACATAGTGTCCATAAACATTTGGATCACATCTAATACTTCCCTGTCATGAGAAAACTCCGAAGGATTATTCAAAATCAAGATGAAATGGGCAAAAAAATGGTAGATATTTTTCATGTCTCTTAACAGAGCTGACCAAGAATAAGTGGAAACAGTGATTAATGAACGACAGGATTTGGCACCAACTCTTCCATCCTATCGTTGGACAATCTCTCTCTGCAATCAGACAATATTTTAGCACTTTAATTTCAATATATAACCAAAGGTCTTGTTTTCACATGTGAGAGGACTGTGAGTCTCCTTGTTCTCCATACAGATTATAAACACGTAAGAAAATACACGTACTGTTCTAGCGATGTTCTGGGCAGCTCTGATCTTTCTCAACTTCAGGTAACCTGGATTCATGCCAACGGCCTGACCAATGTAAACAGAGTTAAGGATTTTCATGTTTCAATAGAAATTGCCTGTATGTTCTTAAAGAATTAGTGGTAACTCCAGGGTTTGGTGTGTATGTTTAAGTGTAGGTGTTGAACCTCTATTTTCTAATTAGGACATTATACATTTCAGTGACATGAGACAGACTGACATTAAGCATAAATGAACACACACTGAAAAATTAGTACCAATAAATTATTTTGGACCGATTAATAAATCCATTTATTGAGCATGGTAATCGCTTGGTGGGTTTCCATTATAAACAGTATCAAAGGGAAATAATTGAAATGGGGTCTAATCATATTTCTAATTTAAAACCACATGCAACTTAGAAATCCCTAGAAATACATCAAATCCACAACATAAATCTTTTTTCTTTCCTTCCTGTGTTGCTAATGAGGAAATTATACAATTCATATAATATTTTTGGACACGATATTTTAAGAAATTATTTTTGATAAGCATTTTCTTAAACAATTATGCAGTATGGTCTAAAGTGCCACACAAACTGTCAAACTAAATTGATGGTGTTACTGCTCATTTTCTCATAGAAATAAAATGTGCATTATTTGCATTAAGGCCAAAAGGTAAAGGCTGCTACATATAGACATTGTTTATTACATTATAGTATTGTAACTGTTTTTAGTGAAACAATAGTAGCCAGTGTGCCTTTAAAAGGACAAATACTTTGGAAGGGTCTTAATTTCTACTGGACAAAAATGGGGTCTTACATTTAAAAAAAGGGTTTTACATTCTACTGGTAAAAACAGGGTCGTACATTATAAAAAGGGTCTTATATTCTACTGGGCAAAAATAAGGTCTTACATTTACAAAAAGGGTCTTGTATTTTAGTGGGGAAAAAAGGGTCTTACATTTACAAAGGGGTCTTACATTTTACTAGGCAAAAATAGGGTCTCACATTCTACTGGGCAAAAAGAGAGCCTTACATTTACTAAAAGGATTTTACATTCTACTGTGAAAAATAGGGTCTTACATTTACAAAAAGGGTCTTACATTTTATTGAACAAAAATTGGGTCTTAATTACCAAAAATGATCTTACATTCAACTCGGCAAAAATAGGGTCTTATATTTACAAAAAGGATCTTACATTTTACTGGGCAAAAGTAGGGTGTTACATTCTAATGGGCAAAAATAGGGTCTTACATTTAAAAAAAAAAAGGGTCTTACATTCTACTTTTCAAAATAAGGGTCTTACATTTACAAAAAGGTTCACACATTACTGGTCAAAAATAGGGTCTTACATTTACTAAAAGGGTCTTGTGTTCTACTGGGGGAAAATGGTGTCTTGCAAGCCATGTGATGAGCATGTATAGCAATCATCCAAGTAGTTTATGAGGAGTAGTGACAACTAACTGTTAAAGTAAGCACGATCAAAACTACCCAAACCTTACAAATTCTTCTGCTTGATTACCAGAACAGCTAAAACTAAAAACAGACTGAGGATATTTTTACCAATTCTTCTGACAGCCATTTACATGTAAATCACTGCAAACCATTCTATTTCCAACTGTCACTCTTCTCACTAGGTAACCTTCCAAAAAAAAACAGCTTAATTCTTCCATAAATACAACAGGATAAAGAAGTATGTTCTGACGAAAAAGTTGCTATAAACAATGTGGATTGTAACAAATGATAGATATCAATTACTATTTGCCACAAGTTAGTCATTCACTTAAAGAAAGAGGCTGCCTCCCTATGTAGAGGAAATGGAAAAGTACCAATTACAAAAATACTATAATCAAGGAGGAAGAGGAGAAATTAAAGTTCAAAACATAAACAGTCAATAAAAGATTTCAGAAAAATAAAATGTGTTAAAAATAATTTCTTTTTTTTAAATTTAATGATTTTGTGTCAATTCTTTAACTGATAAACAAAATTTTCAATTTATGTATCTTGCACAATACAATCCTTTCTGCTTAATAGTAGTATCAAGTGGTTTTTCCGGTTTATAAAAATCCGAAAACGTGGCAAAAACAATCCAATCTTTTCACATACAAAAAAAAAAACGAAATGGAGTAAAGGTGAACCAAATTAAATATTTTAAACCTCTGTCATCAGATTACTAAAGAATGCATCACTGACCAGTGTGAGATATGTCCCCATCCCCCCCAATTTATGACAAGTGTCTATGCCTATCCCTCAAGCTCTTGGGAAGGCCAACTAGTACACTGTCTACAGTCTATGTCTGCCCTTACAGCTCACATACAAGCTCTATATGTGAACCAAGATTACAGACAATATAGTCACTCTGGTTTAATCTCACACACTGGTTGTCATATATGTATGTTATCATCATTTGACAAGAGATTTAAAAAATAAATGAAAGGAGGTAATGTATACTTTCTTAATATAGTCACCTTCACATTTCCCACAACTTATTTTATTTAGCATCTTGTCAACAGGTAAAATTTGTATACGTGATCTTATTTATTTTGCAGTACACAGTGTTAGTAGCATATTTCTTTCAAAATTTTCAAGCTGTTTTCAAGTTGCATTATTACATTAATTTTACAGGATACATAAATGAAACTTTATAACCAAAAGTTAATACTTACTAATACTCCATATGAGGAACATTTCATTGATATCTTTTCCATTAATATTAAACATCCAAAATCTGGGCATTAGAATAATGTAGTCACTTTACAAAGTTCATTTTACTCTGTCTACACTACACTTTTTACAAAGTCCAAAATATTTTAAAGTGAATTTTTCCATTATTGAAACTTGTCATTGAGCTGTTTTTCAAGAAATCCATTTCTTATGGTTCTTACCTTTCAATGCATAGTCATATTGTTTTTAGTACCTGCCGGTCTTCATCACTTATCAGCCCCAAAAAAGTAAAGATAATTTTTTTTATACCTTATTTTTTTAAAAAAAAAAGTATGGATATTTGAAACTATTTTATGATATTATTTGTTGCAGCTTAGCTGTTTTCTATATTTTAGATTTATCAAGTTAACTGCAATTATTGTCTGTCCTATTTCAACTAAATCCCAAATAGAACTGGACTGAACTAATTTCATACGACTATATACAGTTTGTATTTTAAAACTCGAATCTTTCTCAGATATACCTTTCTTGCCAATAATGATTTCATGCTGAAGGCGTCTTGTTTTTCCTGTATTAAGCTCCATTTCAAGAGCCTGTTCTTTTCCCCAGCTTCATGTGACTGTGGAGCACCGTCTCATTGCCCACAAATCAATCTCATTCTGGCATAATTTGCATTTTGCAAAGCGAAATGAGAAAGATCTATAATCCAAATTTTTATTTTCATTCATCTAGCCACAGAAGTTGGAATTGGCTGGTAGAAGTGTCAAAACCGATTATTCAAATTTAAACCACTGCTACACCCAGGCATCATTTAATCAGAAGTTTGAATTGTACGAATGCGCAGTGGCCCGTTGTGAAAACATTTCTGTTAAAAAAAACTTAGCAAGAGATTGTACTTTTTCTTTTCTTTCCTGTTTTCTTTTTATTTAATTCTGTAAAATGAAAACTATTTATGAATTCCTTTTAGTTTAAAAAAAAAAATCAAGTCACCCGGACATTATGTTGAATTTTCAAGGCTTTTCAAGACAATACCCCTCTTGCCCCACCCATTACGGCCACTGATTAAAAGTCTACATGCATGACTGGACAATCTGGAACACTTAACTAGAAAGTTAAGTATTGCAGGACTGTACTTTGATAGCTGCCCAACGATTTCCAAAAGTATGCAACCAAACAACATCTGTGGTTCACACATGGGATGACCACTGAAAATGTTCTATACTGTTTGCGGTGGTAACCACAAGTAAGATGAAAGCTCAAGTCAGTTATCTACAGCAACAAAGACAATACAAAAGGCGAGGGAGAAAAGACAACTGACTTCAAAATGATCACTAATCTATAAAAGATAAGAACTTTCTGCCAATTTGGTAAAAATATTTAAAGTCAGATGTGATCAGTTCCATTTATACATGATATCAGACCCTAGACTTTTAATATTTTTTTTTAAAAAAGGATATAAGTTTGGCAGACTCTGCTTCTCCCTCTGCTTGAACCACTTTCTGTTGTCTCTCTTGTTTCGCCTTCTCCACTATGAACTGAGCTCTCTGTGCTTCTTGCTGAGCTACCTGGAGGACAGAAATATCATGTGACTTTAATTTTAGGTCTGGCCAAAATTTTTAAAATCAATTTTTAAATGGAATCTAAAATTATACTGATTTTATAAAATAATCAAACCACAGTTCACGGCTAGTCACAATGTTTTTGTCATAAAACATGCAAGTGCAAGTCATACTGTGCCATAGCAACTAGAAATACAATACAGGAACATCAATTAGTTAGCTAGACGTCTATGTTTCTGCAAGGATCTCAAACTAAGTAAATATGTACTTTATGAAGCCTATAAAATAATAGCTAGCTCTAAGCTTTAGTATGTGGTATTGAACTGATTTCATAAACTTTGAAAGGAATGACTATACCAATGATGACAAACTAGGCATGCAATTTTGGCAAAAATAATTTTAAAAAAACTGGTATATTTGTACCTGCCAACCCTCCAGGCTTGCAATTCGTGAAAATGGTGACAAAATTTAGTGAATTTTGACATGAATTCATGAAGTGATCCTCGGATATTTGTCAGAAGAAATGAATGCAAATGTTTGGCATATTTCAAAAGTAAACTTCACTTTTTGTGCAATTTATATCTTGTTACTATTCTGAGTTTCCTGTGACACTTGCCACACCATTTTGTATATTTAGACATTTATGTTAGGGTGTAGGGTCAGAGCCCATTCCCTATCGAAAGTTGGAATTTGGCAACACCATTTGGTGTTGGCATGGGGTAGCCTCTTGCTAGTCAGTCCAGCAAACTTGAACAACCTTTAATCGAGATATACCTGCATGAAATTGATAGGAATATGATTTATTTTCTCAAAAACCGAGGGCAAAGCATTCATCTCTTTAATCTGCTGACAGAAGAGATGAAAGTATATCATTGCTGAAATCTGAACTGGATACGTCTATCTTCTGTCAGAGTCACATGACTATACAACTCTCACAACCGACATGTCAATGAGATCATTTTGTCATGTGATATGGACAATAAACCAATTTCCAAAGTAAAAATGATGTAACAACTGTCAACTCGAACTAAAATTTTTCCTTGGTGGTGAACACATTTTCAAGGTAAGTTGTAGAATGGTACATCAAATCAGCATTGACAATGCATGCACGGAACAAATTCCGGTTAGGTCCCCGGTTTCTCTTAAAAGCATTTGTAAAAGTATATAGACACATATATAGATTAAAATATGCTAAAATGCTTGCTACCGGGCACACAGTACCAATCAGCTGTAGTTCACTAACACCGTGAACAGTAGTACTGGACCGCCAAGATCACAAACAGCACTTATTATTACTTTATTAAATATTTTAAATAATTGATAATTGGGGAATTTGTTAATTGTTTGCATGCTGCGTGAATTTGTGAATCGCTGAAAAAGTTGTGAAATTCATGCCAAAATCGTGAAGGCTGGCATTTGAAAATAAAGTTCATTACATGGCAAAGAATGACTCTTAATTGTCTTAGCTTGTTATTGGAACTGGTCATACAAATGCTTTCTATGCAAGAACATTCGTGTATGTCTATATCCCAAACCACCCACCCACTTTCAAATCAAAGTTCTGAGAACACTTATAACCTGGAGGTTTAAACTGATACAAATTTACACAAGATTATCTGGAAGGACATACCTCAAGAGATATTGATATTCATGGTCCATTTTAAACATAATCATGGTCCATTTAACATAATCATGGTCCATTTTACAATGATGGTTTATTTTGTATACACTCAAGGTCCATTTTAAACAAGTTCTTGATCCAACTTATTCATTTGCATGGTTCATTTTACACATTTCAAGTCTTATTTTAAATATGTTCACAGTCCATTTGTCTTCATGATCGATCAAAAACAGACTGTTCTAAATAGACTGCCTATCATTTTCAATTTCCTTTCCTCAGAATTTATATTAAGTGTTTTTGAGAAATTATTGTTGTGCTTTTCAAAAACACATTTTCTACCATTGCTTCAAGTATTACAGAAGGAGAAACGATATTCACTAGTGATAAAAGTTGTGTTAAATAATTCACTCTAATTTGAGTTGCCTCAGTTGCCAAATGAGACTGACCTGAAAGGAAACTGGAAATATATTTTATTACCAATTTTAGCTACTCCAACACTTTGTTACGTTTATTAGTAACATAAACTAAATTTTGTACAAAAGAATAAATATAATGAGACTAAAATCACCTTGTTTTAAAAAAAGGCTTAGTAATAAATGTAATGTAAATCCCCATTGAATCCTACCTGCTTGGCCTCCACAGCTGCTGAATATTCTTTACCAAAGGTAAGATCTGTGATGGAAACATCATCAAGAATAATATAAAAGTCTTTTGCTCTCTCTACAAGATCTCGCCGTATCAACAAACTGACTTGCTGACGCTGTGTGATAAGCTGGGAAGCATTGAATTTAGCTACCACACTCTTCAGAACCTAAGAGAAGGAAAATTAAAAATTCTGGGTAAAAATGTTGTACCATGGATCTTAGAATAGGTATTCCAAGATGCCCTAACTGACCAGGTCAATGGGCTGCCAGCAGGGCAAAAGTCAAAATTGTGTACATTTTGAATAATAAATTTTATGCCATCACTATTCATAATATCAATAAACATATGCATCTGTCACAAGAACAACTTTTCTTCTATCATTTTATGCATCAATCTTTGCGTTTTTCTTTTATTTTCATATTTAAAAATACATTTGTTTAAAGTACGAATCAAAAAAGCATAATTGGTGCAGCTGAAATTTCACATCCATGTTTATTCTAAGGCTTCGGATTATGCGTGGTATTTCCCATGTTACTATATTTAGCACCACTGTAAAGCAGAGAGAATGACCTACATTTTGATATCTTTACTGTGGAACTTGGTTTACATGTGCATGATTTATAGTCTTTACATGTGCAAGATGCATGCATATGCCTTTATGTGTGAATGATCCATCTATCTTTATTTTAAAGATATGATTTTCATCATTATCTTTCTGCATATGTCTAAATTTTTATTAATCTTTGAAATTAATTTCTTTCCATGCATAGAACCGTAACAATTTTTTTTAAGTCTTTGCTTTCTTTTCACTCATACTTATTAGTTTCAATTTAAATTACGTTTCATAGATTATTTGGGCTTTCTAGTAATCACAAGCCCAGTGCCAAGGTTATATATAAAACTTTTATAATTTGTATTACCTCATTGCAAATTGAGGGCAGAACTCTTTCATCATAGTCCATTCCAAGCTGTCTGTAAATCTGGGGAAGATTGACTGCATCTGGTCGGGATAGTACTCTTAAGGAAATGTTGACCATCTGCAAGTCTGAAAGACAATATATAGTGCAAGTTATGTGTTTACCATCTCCAGGTACATACAAATCAGTAGAACCGAAATTCAATGCTGTTTCAATTTCCAATGCTTAGCTTTCAAAGGACTACTCACAGCATCAAGTAGTCGACTTCAGTTACCAATTTAAATACAAGAATAATAAATAAATAAATTTAATGAAATCTGAAAGGGAAATGATATTTATGATTATATCAGTAAACTGGACCCAGACATTAACCACTGCACTTTCTCTTCCATATGTAACTCAGTGCTTTCAACTGATCTAGTCTTTCTTGCTCATTTCTTCAGACTACAATGGACTGCAATATTAGCACTAGTGTCTCTTTCTCTACTACTGCAACTACCTATTTTTGTCAGCTGCCACCTCCCTCCAGTCAAGGTTTCTTACACTTTAAGTTAATTTCCGCCACGATTGTCTTTTTCCCCTCTTTTGAATCATCTTTTAGCTGCTTCTACTTAATTTTCATCTATATACTTTCGCTTTTTTTGCCAAGCCCCACCTGTAGATAAAAGCAGCATTTGGTGATTGGAATATTTTCCACTCCTGATTTTTCCAGGTTGACATCGATGATTTGACAATCTAGTCCAAATCAAATTCTGAGAAAGCGTTGATAACTTTACACTAACATCAGCGACAATATAAATTAAAACATCATTACAAAAAAATAAGGCACTATCTTTATACTGAATGATCACTGGAACTTACTAGACTAATTGGTTTATTTGAAGTAAGCCTTTAGCAGTCCTTTTCGCACACAAATTAAGGATTAACTTTTAATGAGTTAACACTGTCTTTAGAATACAACATATATACATCTATACATACATACATGTAAAAATATACATTTTGAAATTAATCATTCTAAGAATATGTCGGCATCTTTTAATTTTTGTGAACAAATCTGATTCAAGTAGTTTTTTTTTAATTACAAAAATCAAGTAAATGATACTAAAAATTGTATTCAATGAGAGTATTTTAAGACAACATTTATATGAATATAGTTTTTACAACCTAATTGGTATACTTTTGAACTTGCAAAATTCTTTGTTTTCAAATAATCAAATTATATTTTCTAAACAAAGAGAACAAAATAATGAAACAATATTTTGCTATTTAAAAAAATGGCCTGATTGTAATTCTTCAACTACTAGTATTGGTGTAGACAGTAGTGGTTCAGTGTTCTGCCAAGTAAATTAATGTAGCTTATTAATGAGATGACTACCTGGACCTTAACCTGCTATGTCTAAAAGACAAGTTTCAGCTGATGATTTGGGGGGATATGGGCCAATTGTTTTTAGCTATTTTCCTCATAACTGACCGTTTTATATATTAAACCATGTGAATATAAAAGCTACAACTACATTCTGTCTGTGTGATTCTTTTATCCTGCTGACTTCCATAAGGCTGACAAACAACTCCATGAATCGAACATAAAACATACAGTTGAACCCGGTTATCTCGCCGGCCTCGGGGTTTGCCAAAAAGCGTCAAGATAACCGATGATCGAGATAAACGAAAACCAATATGGCGGCAATATATTAACATGTGCTTGAAATTTATTTATGTACATGATGTGCGTTAATAAATGAGAATGTAATGCACGTGTTTTTGGAGGTTTTTTTACACAACAGCGCTGCCGCAATTTGTTTGATGAAGCGATCGATCGGCATGCTATAAAAATGTACATACATGTTTGCTAACAACAAAAGGCATATGTGCACCAACTAACGGCAGAGGTTTACCAGTATACAATACAAACCACCGATGATTCTCGATACAAACATTTATTATATTCTCCAACATTGCAAACACAAAGATCGCTCACAAAATCACAAAAACGTGCATGATAAAAATTCCGAGCAAATGACGAAGTTCGCGAAAATCTCCATTAAATGCTCTATTGCTTCCTAAATCCCAAAAGAATGATCACTGAATGCTGTATAAATTTTCTCAACAAGCAAAATAGGATCTCCATTCCCACAATTGAAACTTACAAATGTCAACACCTGACAATATTGGACCGTATATATTAAGTTAACACCCAAAATAGGGATTCTTTCACTCCTGTATTTTGAGAAATACATAATTATTGTTTATTTGTTGTTTGCTATTTCTTCTTGCGGAGTTTAAGTCTCTGTAACCGTAACACGGGATTGATGGCAAACGGAAAAGATCAATGAGTAAAATGCACAAATATTATTTACACCGCCTGGATTTATGTTTGGTGACATACTCCTTCTTCAAAAATATCACAGCCAGTTGTAACTTAATTGACGAACTTTGCCTTGATACATACATCATAGAACATCTGTTTTAACTTTTTTATCATATCTCAGCCAACAAACAGAAGGTTTAGCCATTCCATTAATTTTATCTGTTCTATTCGCATCTTAAGAAGTCGGTCAGTTGTAGGTGTAGTACGGTAGCATGATTGACTGTCACAACATACAGTACTCGGCCCAGATGTCAGCATAAGCAGAATATGATGTAACAATGCACTGCGAAGATGGGGTTGTCGATATAAACAAAGGATCATTTGTGGCATCGATAACTAACATTTTCAAAAGCCGGCGATTGGTCATGGGGATCGAGATTTATAAATTCTAAAATAGATCTATAAATTAAATTAGCTTATTTAGGTCTGGCAGAAAAATTGGCTTCCATTGTTTTAATTTTTTTTCAAAATTCCTGTGAATTCCTGTGAATACCAGTAAAGGGGAACCCAAGTCGGCAAAAAAAAAAAAAACAGAAAAGAAAATAAGAATCGGCACACTTGAAAGAATCAA
Organism: Unio delphinus; assembly: GCA_029339505.1. Lineage (NCBI taxonomy): Eukaryota > Metazoa > Mollusca > Bivalvia > Unionida > Unionidae > Unio > Unio delphinus. Next base: position 3,262,777 of record JAQISU010000251.1, read on the forward strand.
AAGTCAGTTTCCAGGGTCGGTTTGCTTTGCAATAAAATAACCTTTGTATCTGATATCCTGCCGGTAAGAATTAGTTTACTGCTCGCTATCGGATGTGTTTATTCACCACCTGTGCGTCTATTTATTTGCCATCTGGAATCATAATTGATACAAACTCGCATTGATGCCTGCGGGGTAAGTAGTCTACTCAACATTAACTTGCTTTAATAAATACTCTTTGTAACCCATGCTAGCGAAAGGAGTGTCATTTGCACTCACAGTCAATGTACATGTACATGTACTTTCAAAAACATTTATTGATCTTTATCTGCGAGATACTGTCATATATTAACCTGGATATAATACAATCTTGGTTATTTTGCACCTAACACCGCGTTATGCGTGAATGGCGGGTGCCTGAAAGCAATCGGTGGATGTTTCTCTCTCACTCTCTCGTTTGTGATTTTCTTTGATCCAATAGAAAGAATATGAAATAAACATGTAACTACTGCCGTAACGGACCAAAATTGTGCCTGAAAATCGATCGCTTTTGCTGACTATTTCTTGTACAATTTCTGTGAGATTGACGTTAAAAAGTTGCATTTCGTCGAATTAAGCGGGTCCACATGTTACTACGGACCGAAACTTATGCCCGACATAACCGGGTTATCGATTTAACAGAGGTCGAGATAAGCGGGTAAAAAATAGCATAACAAAGAAGAATTTTTTCGGGACCGGACCAAAACGCTCGACATAAGCGGGTTGTCGAGATAACCGAGGTCGAGATAAGTGGGTTTGACTGTACTATAATTTGTCTGCCTTTATTTTATTCAAGGTTGTATGTCAGATCTGTACACATATTTATTTTACAAATGTTTGATTGATCATTCTGATATATTTATTACATATTAATTAGTTTTTGGTGATAGTTGTAAAAGCAATTTTATTTTGTACAAAGACAAAATCCAGACTGCTTGCACATTATGGACACCTCAACTTCATCGATTTTACTCCATAGCTTTTAGTTTCAGCCACAAATTTTTGATTTATTACCATTAAATAAGAAATCAATTTTTTTTCTCTCATCTAAAACAAAAGTAAGACTAACGCTTGTAAAGCCAAAAAGCACTTGGCTCTTATCAACACTATAATGTCTTTATCGTCCGATTCTGTTTCAATTTCTGACAGACTGGACAAAGATGATAATTTGATAGCATTTCTTAAACCAATGTCATCAATCTAGTCATCTATTATGATTATGAATCAGTAACAAAAGACATTGTTTCCAATGTTACAAACTGCATGTATTAACTATAACTTGATACAAAATTCCAGAAAATCCCAGGATCTAGCAGCAATATTTAGTACATTACATCTTTCACAGGAAGAACCATTATCTGTAAACTCTATTTGGATCAGATGAAAGTTCTTTTACAACCTATTTTAGATAAATTAGATCAGGGTTCATACTCAACTATGACTGATAAATTCAAAGACTTTTCCCAAACTTTCAAAGACCACAAACAGAGATTTCCAAGACCTATTTTTGCTAACATTGTGTATACAGGTTATAAGAGAAAACAACGAATGCCAAATACCACAATATTTTTTACTGATTAAAGTCAAACTATACTTAATTGCCTAAAATTGCATTATAATGATCTAGAAAATAGGTTAACATTTGTTGTTTTTTTTCTCCAGAAATATGTAACATACGTGTCAGATTTAATACAACATAAATTGTTCTCTTAAAAGACATCAGCACTGCTTTAAATGCATTATTTTATTTGCTTTTTTTTCTCTTCAATCATTTTGGAAAGAGATGCCACCACTGTCATCTTTTCCTCTGCTCTTCTCCTAAGAGCATTTGACTCTGTGACAAGCACAATGAGTCCTTTTAATTCTGCCTCTTCTGCTTTCTGTACAGAGGAAGCATGTAGGCTGGCAATGTCAGCGTCAAGACGCAGCTTTTTGGCTTTAAGTTCTTCCACTTCATCCAAGGCCAACTCCCGTTTCTTTCCTTTTGGGTTTTTCTTCTCATCCTTCTCCTCTGCTTTCTTCTTATCCAGATAGGCATGGTACTTATGTCTTGCAGAGGAGGCATATGTCATCATTTCATTGCTAATGATGATTTCCAAAGGTCCACCAGCTTTTCTCATTGTGTCAATGATTAACCTTTGAGCTCTGAGGCTTTCTCTGCTGAGGTTCTCAACAGATACCTGTTTGTTGATAGAAAATCCTCTCTCTTGCCTGCCCATGTGATAACAACAACATTTTCTGGAGAACATTCCAAAGTTCAACATATTCATTTCTTTTGGAAAGGACAGAATAAAACACTTCATCAAGTCTGTCATCTGTTCTACTGAAGCATTTCAATGGATGATTGTCCGATTGGATAACTTCATCCACTAATTTTCCGTACTGAGTTAATATTAAATCACATCGGGACTCTACTTCTCTTCCTGCCTCACACATAATTTTTAGGACCCTACGAAGTTTTGTTTCTCCCTTTTCCTTGTCTGATCCTGATTGCATAAGTCCAGGGTCAGCCCAGGACATGTTTTCCCCATTTTTTGTAATAAACATCTTTAAATTTAGTAATATTTCACGCACTTCAAAGTACTGGACAAAACAGGTTCTATATATAGCAACCTGTTTGTTTCGTTGAGGCTTTTTTTTTTTTTTTTTTTCTTTTTTTACTCGCAATTCAAGAACAAGAACTCTTGTTTAACTCTAATATAGTGTATGCATGCGCACTTTGAAACTGTTTATCCGTGAATTTAATTTATTACAATGGATGTTTCTGTATTAAATCAAGGAATATTGTTATGTAGAACAAATTTTTCGAAAATGATTTTTGTTCCTCAAACGTGTTAAATAAACCGACGGTAGAAGTAAATTTAAACAGGCCCTCTTTTGCTATATCTCCCAAATCATCAAACTAAACGATCTTATTTTATACCCGACGAGTAATGAATTACCATTATTTTTCCAAAAACTACCAATTGCTTATACTTCTGCATCTTTGTTCCACTAAATGAACATGTAGTTACTAATTTGCAACCTACCTTTGGCATGACTTGTAAGGGCTCCTTCTCCCATTGAAGCCAAGTTGATCGTCTTTTTACACAGCGTACAAAACGCCTTTCGTTTGCATAACTTATTCTTTTGCAGCCATTCCTTGTACTTCTCTTGTTCAAGCCAGATATCGTTGAAAGAGCAAAGACCTGGCATTTTTAAACACTGAACTTGCAGACGATGTAAATCGACTGAAGAAATTTTGAATTCTCGAGCGTATAACTTTCGCGAACTTTCTACGTAGAATTAGTGTAATTAACATTTTGATTGGCTAAAAGTGATGGACTCGTCCAGTCAAATTGAACTATTCGTCAAACGAAAGAAGCCAGGAAAACCAGCTGCATCCGAAGCTAACGACCTTGGGCAATTTTATTGGTGACTTCCTTTGATGAAGTGTGTAGCGGCACCGTCTTGCTTTGATGAAGAGTGCATGTGTGATTGAAGTCGCCGCCGCGGCATACTTTGGATGGCCAAACAAAACAAAGCCTCTTTTGTTATTGCGGCGGCAATAAACTGAACGGGTCATAAAAAGAAAGAAACCAGGATAACTAGATTACATCTGAATCTAACAACCTCGGATAATTTTATTTGTGATTCTGGAAAGAAATTATTTTTTGGGGGGTTTATTTCAATTTTCAAAGACTTTCAAAGACCTCAGGGTAATATGCTCGATTTTCCCAAACTTTCAAGGCCTTGAAAACGCTACCTCATTTTTCCCAAACTTTCAAAGACCTTCAAAGACCGTACGAACCCTGTAGATAATTTGTTTCATGAACAAATGGAGTGGAACTATCCATTGATTTACATCTGCTATGATGCCTTAGCACATAACAAGCAAGCGGATACATCTGCTATGATGGAAAGCAGTACTAGTTGACAAGCAGATTTATCCGTAACTACAGATGCAAGGCACATGTATGCAGAGGATATATGCCTCAGTGGGAAGGAAAGATTTCAACAAATGGAAGTCTGAATTTATACTGTACACTCCAAAAAAATAACAAATTGTCTTTCTTAATTTTAAATTCTTCAATTCTGATGAAACCAGAGGAATAAACAAAAATAGCCTGCATTTTGTTTAAGAACCAAGAAAGGCTTTACAAATGCAAGGACATATTTACCTTTGCTTCCAGTGAGAGAAGATATTTTTCTGGGTCTGGATCTGATGTCATAGACATAAGGGTAATGGAACCAAGGTATTCTGAAGAAAGATAAAAAAAAAAAAAGATGGATACAAGGCTCATATTAAGACAACACAGAAACGAAATGTTCAAACTTGTTGTAAATATGACGTGAAAAAATGATAATTAATAATAACATATTTTAACAAATATAACAAGTCTTCCAAAACTTTACAGGGCAAAACATAATTTCCAGAAATTCAAGACATCTTTATCTTTGTGACTGCGGAGTGTTGATTTTCTTCAGTGATAACAACGTTATTAAATCAGTTGCTTTGGTGAAAATATTGTATCTGAGATTAGCACTTTTTATTAGGATCAAAGTAGGCATCATTACAAGTCTTTTGGCCAAAACACAATTTCATAAAAATCATCCATTAATGGGGAAAAAGTAACAGAAGGCTTTTCATTACAGTGGTCATAGCAGCCTAATTCAGAGATACTCCAAGGATCGTGTCATAAAAGACGATTTTCCCATTGTCAAAAAAGGGGATTAGAACAAGAAGGAAGGGAAGAAGAAACATCAATATCTACCTAAAAATTCAGTATCGATCTCTTTTCATTATTATTAGAGGGGTTGTGACAGATTTATAAAATGACTGCCATGGCAGTTAGGGATCGTCCTGGGCTTCACCAATGTTGCAAATTGCGAATTTTCTCCCTTATAAGTTATTGATGAAAAAATATACAGTCAGTTGATTTTTGGGTGACAGCCTTTTTTGGCTATTTAATTTCCTACATTTAAAAAGTCCCTAGCTGTGCATATAGGTCACAGCTAGGATATAAATATAGACAAATTCTAAGCAGATATCACATTATGATCCTATCTTGTCAGAAACACTTCCATTTTTAAAGGAGTAAACTTTCAGCTAAAGAGGTAAAGTTGATTTAAGATTATATTCTTACTGCTATTTGTTTTATATGACATAACTGTTTCACATTTCAGATATTTTAGTATTTATTCTAAATTCTACAGAGTACATACCTAGGTTATGCAGCGCCATTATATTAGTAATACTATAGCCTGTTTCAAGATAGTTTGTAACTGAACAGACATATTGAGTTTAATTATACACTGCATGCTTTGAACATTTAATGTACATGGATAACTATTTCATGTGCGCACATGCGCAACATATATGAATGTAAAAGTACTTTACCGTGTCGTATGTATTTGATTGTTTTAATTTTAGATGACCGTGGTCCGTGGGGTGAACGTGGGTGACTGTGGTTCATGGGTGACCATGGGGTCCGGTGATGCCCGTGTGCGGTGCCATGTTGTGGTGACCATGGGGTCCATGAGTGACAGTGTTGAATGTAAAGGGCTCTCGAGGGATCTTTCAAACAGATGGGGGAGTGGACCATGCGTGGTGATTCCACCACCATTGACTAGAGCGGGTGGAACCGGATATACATCTTCGACATCAAATGGACGCCATGATAGCTGTAGTATACGTGTTCCATATTATTTGCTATTACCATCTGAGCAAATAGTTCACATCTATGTATCAGTTTCGTTATCTGAACGATTCATAATTTCACTTTTCATTGCAGTCTCGCTATATGAAGGATAACTTCATAATTTCATATTTACATCAATCTCGTTACATGAACGATAACTTCGTAATTTCATGTTTACATCAGTCTCATTACATGAACGATAACTTACATCAGTCTCGTTACATGAACGATAACTTCATAAATCCACATTTACATCACAGTTTCGTTACATGAACGATAAAATCGTTAATACTTGCCTTTGCTTTGGTAACTCATTATATGAATGATATAACTAAAACTACAGGCATTTCCATCTGTCTTGTTATACGAGCTATATATATATATATATATATATATATATATATATATATATATATATATATATATATATATATATATATATATATATATTTGTAAATTCATACGTGTACTTGTATTTGTTGATCTGGTGATCAGACGATATTCTCGTCAGTTTCAAATACCTTTCATTGAATTCATCCTTTGAGGTTTTGTCATTGAGTTACTTGTTATTGATAGTTCCATGTTAGGAACATTTTAATTTTCCTTATCTTTTGTTTATAATGGTGTCAGAATTGATTATATTTAAACTGCGTTTATAAATAAACATCTTATTATCGCAGTTGCTTTACGTGTCTTCACTAATCCAGTCCCAACCCGGCTTATCCTGTGACAACACCAGCATAAATCAACTGGTGTAAAAAAAAACATCAACTGGAATTTCTACAAATCAAAATTGAGTTGATCTAAATTACAAGTGCCACAACTCGATCATACGCAAATATTGAGAACCCTGGTTTTGAATTATAATGTATCTGAATATAAGTCTACCTTGCCTACATTAATTACATTTGTATGACTCGTACCAAAAAAAAAAACCCTAGGCCACTGTAAACTTAATACAAAATTAAACATGGAATCTTAAGAATATGCTACTTCCACATATCACATGTTACCACAGGAAAAGCGAGTATGTGTCTTGCAGTCTGACAAATTGACAAATACTATTAACATTAATTGTAATCCTTTTCGAAAAATCTCTACTAACCTCATGTGCAATCCTTCGGCAAAAATCTCAGGCTTTATCCCTCCAATCCTACTGAAGATGATAGCTCTGTGACCACCATCCACTGAATAAAAAAAAATGTTGCAGTTACTTCGGCACAGTACTTCCTTATTACTAGTTATTAAAAGCTGTAAATCTCCCAAAGAGTGTCCTAAAAATTGATCTACCTTTTACCGACATACATTTTATGCATAAAATGCGAGTTTCTCAAACTTTGGCCCAAATTTCACTGCAGTTACCCTCTAATAAGTACTTATGTTTGCAAGTTCCACCATTTTCATTGTCATAAAGGATGTGACATCAATGTGGATGTTGTATCTGAGGAAAGAGAATAAATCTCCTTAACACAGCCAGGAGAGCTGAGGCAGTGATTCCTCAAAACCTGGATGTTGAATGTCTGAGATCCAATTCCTTCAATAGAACCAACATTCTGCGTAAAGATAAAAATGTGAAGCTGATCAACAAGTGACATATCTCTGTACAAAATGAAGTTGATAAGAGATAATATTCTGACCACATGGCATCAAAATTTGTTAAATAATTCTGGAGCTATGCTCACTACAAGCAACTTTACTTTCCATTAGGTAAAAAGACAAGGGATTGAAATCTACCCAAAATGGTGCAGGCAAAACCATAAAATGCATATCATGGTGTAAATCAGCAATATTTTCACTAAGTTCTGAGTATTTAAATATTTCTTGAGATATGATAATGGCAAGGAACATTTCATTTTTCCAAAAAGAAAATACTAAGCCCATATAAAGCACACGTAGATACAAGAAACAATATTTATACCAAACTACACCAGAATATATGCAATTCTGTTTCAGTTAGGCTAGTTACATCTCAGAGATGATGTGAAGTTATATGTCAAGGGCCATAACTCAATCAAAAAGAGTGTAATCATCAATTAAAATGCTCAACTCACCTTTTACCATTTTAAACTTAAGATGTTTTGTGATATTTTGTGATGTTTTTTAAAGGCTTAATCATTGCAAAATTTAAATGTTCACTTTTAACTGGCACTATGTAGTCAGCATTCTGCTGTCATACTGTGATATCACCTACCTATCCAGTCACACCACATATTTTGATGATGCAGGGTTCTATTCTTTAAGGGTTTTATGCCATTTTCAGCACAAGACAAGCTATATATGGCGGCCAGTATAAATGGTGAAGGAAGAACCCATGATAACCCAGGGAAGAACCACCAACACAAGAAGCTATGTTCTTTTTGTACTATTTATCTTAAATCATCGTTCTTAAAGTCTGCCTGAAAAGCTTTCATCAGTGTGCACCCCATAGTCACAGCTCCGAGTACCCTTGGAGTGAGAGCCAACAGTAAATAATATAATACAGGTGTACAATGACATGCATTTTGACCTAGATTGTAATTAATCTAAAACAAAAAAAATTACAACACATAAATGGTTAAAATGAATGGCATTGTTAAAGTTAACCAAATTTTCAATGAATACAAATATGCTTATACTAAGGGGTGTCAAAAACCACGGAAAACTTCACCCAGTACCCATTGTGCAGTTTAACGAATAACCGGGTACTTCTTTGAACATAAAAGACATGTACAACCAACCCTAGACCAACAAATTGTTCTCTGGTTTTTTTAAAATAAATTCTGACTGCCGATAGAGATCAACAATATAAAGCACTACTCAGACTGAAGTGTCCGAACCGTGGTAGCTACAAATGATCGGACATGCTATTAATTAATAAATTTATTTATACTAACCCTTGTACCCAGATGGTAAGTATCATCCCTCTTCTAATGATTCACTGCAATAAACCATTTAGAACACTCACTTTTTTTTTAGTATAAATCCCTGTCAGAACAGAAAACCTGTGTATTCATCTGCTCTTTACCTCAGATTTGAATTACTGACGCAAACAGGGCCACAGCGAATGCGTGGTTCACGTGACCATGCAGTCGATAACGTGATATCTTAGCACGAGTAGTCTACATATTACTTAGTGTTGTTTTGAACTGTGAAGCTGTTCGCACAGCCCAGTATGCAGAGGCCATTTAGTAGTGGGTCGATGATGCATAATGGGTGGTCCTACTCTTAAAAATAGACTGGAGCTACAACTTAGCCAGCATACTGCTGCTGATGCTTTGATAGTGTTGTCAGCAAATTATTTTTTTGAATCGGTACTCGTCATTAATTACCAAATTCAATGTCCAGGTTTCTGATAAAGCTGTACCGATTAATCATCCGTACTCATAATTGGGCCAATTATTAGAACAATCAGTATCAGCAGAAATAATCGGTGCCTATGTAAAAAAATTTCAAAATTATAAATTCAATCATAACATTCATCTTGACATGGCTTGAATTTTAAATCAGAATTAAATACAGTCCTACCCATTTATATCGACAAGCCACCTATGTCGACAAAAAAAAAACAAAGTCCCAGTCCCTTGGTCTACTATTACTACCAAATTGTCATGTTTATGACGACGTTGAGATGAGACATAAACGTACATGTCGACAGAAGCCCTTGGTCCCAGCTTGAACAAATCTTCTTTTCTAATCATTTATGTCGACAAACTGCCAGTTCCAACCCATACTTTGATCAACAATTAGTTCGATCTTGCCGCCAGGCTTTAATGTCGCAGTCAGTTAAAAAAAAAAAACAAATACCCTAAGCTTTTGTTTGGGCCTATAAAGCTGGCCTCTCTTGTTAAATCTGATCAATTCTAGCATTTTCCAAAGAATGTACAGAGGTATAGCTAGGATTTTAAAACTAGGAGTTCTAGAGGACCACCAGTAAACATTGCAGTCCCCTACCAGAAGCAAATTGGGCATACCTGAAATGGCTATATTTCCAGATGAGTAGAAACAGCGGTTGCCATAGAGTTTAATTTTCAACCTTCTGTATAGCATTGACATGTAGCCCTTGTTTATCCATTAGAGTGAGAGTGAATTGTCAGGTCTAGATAAGGTCTTATTCCAAGCACTAAGTTAGGCATCATACATAAAGTTCCAAGTGAAATGTCAGCTCTAGCAACTTCTAACACTCTGTTGAATTTCATTACAATCTTCATCAATTCTGCCGTTTAATCCTTCTGACCAAAATTTGCGAAAAGCATTTTGTCTCACTCTCAACATCTTGTTTTTGAGGTCACAAGCACTACAAGACTACGACTGCTACACTTGGAAGACGAAAACAATAATGAAGATGAAAGTTAATCATTTGATATACTCTTCTTATACACAATTACATCAATGGGTCATTCTACCTCTGAAATCAGTCATCATTGTAAATATCAGCACATTTTCTCACCACTCTGCAACTAGTCAAGTCTTTGATCTTGCCGCCTATCTTGTGGGTCATGTTCTTCAGATGTACTCTTATAATGACAACATGTACATCTGTGGGTCTTTCAGCCACTGAATTTTCTGATTGTAAACAGCTAAAATGATCAATTGATCAACACATTTTCCCCACTTGACAGGTGGTCGAAGCAGGACTAGCAAGCCCAAAAATTTGCTGTCCAGCAAATTGATGCGTACTGAGGACTCCTGTATATGTTATTGTCTGAATCCCAGATATAAAAAATTAGTCCAAATACGCGTGATTATGCTTTTCCGAGACCTTTGAAAGTGATCGGTTCTTAAAACAAGTTTATTTTGCTGTGAAAGTTTCATTTTTAACTTTATTTACATTTATGATGGCTACCAACCAATATTCCCTCTAAGCTGCGCGCACTCCGCTGCTCAGGCATCTCCGCGCAGCTTAATTGTCAATTTTCGCTCCATCCAACGTTAAATTTTGCACGTCTCCATAATGCTTGCGCAGTGTAGCGAGCACTGCGTGCACATCTACCATTCGCTTAGAGGGAACATTGCTACCAACAGCAGTGTAAAACGCAAATTAAAGTTACAGTCTCTGGAAACTAAATATCTGGCTGTAAGGAAAGTTGAGGGATGAACATCTTGCAAAGAGGTCTGTGAAACTTTTTCTCTCAAAAATAACACCCGTTCAGGAAGGATGAAAGCTGCTGAGTCTATAAAGAAAGACAACGTTGAAGGTAACTGTGCTCCCCAAAGGAAGAAGCAAAAGACTGCTAAATTTGAAGGTGTAGAAGAAGCCACAAAATGGTTCAATGAAGCATTTGTGAAAAAAAACTTAAGTGTGGAGAACTATGCTGCAACAAGTGGTTGGTTCAGAAGCTTTAATGTTCGTCATAACATCCGATACAAAAGTATCTGTGGAGAATACATGTATTGTTGACAACTTTTTATTTCCCTGTGAATAGCACCATCCCCTTGGTAGCTTCAACCATGTGCTAATGCCGACATTGAATATTGTACTGTTTTTCGTATTAGGATGTGATCAATGCAATATTTTATTGTGGATTTTATTACGGAAAGGTAATCATAATGTAATTTGTCAATATACAAGTGTATTTCACACTGATTCTGTCTTCATGTACTCAAAATTTCCATATTTTCTCAAAGTGTAAATGCTACTCACTGACAACGGGTGACCCTTTGCAGACGAATATTAACTTTTCTCTTTTAAATCAATGCTATTACTTTATACGAGTTTAATATTTGTCAGGTCATTGAAAGTTACTTTTTTAACATGCCTATGTCTTAGGACACGGAAAAAATTATTGTTTCATGTGCCAAGATTTACATTTGTTACAGTAGTCAACATAAGACCTAAAAACGGTAAAGCTGAAACATTGGTCTGCGAAAAAGCTGACATCCCCCTTTCCGCCAGGTCTTTATTTTTTCCTAAATTATTCATTTTATACATGAGTATATACTGTGATAATGAAATAATCAGTCTCATAATCGGTATCGGCAATTTTAATAATCGGTTATACACAGTATCAGCATAATCTGCAAAAAGTGACATCGGTACAGCTTTAGTGTTTTACTAGTCGGGTAGCCGATTATCCGGGTACCCATTGACAGCCCTACTAATACTAAAGAAAAAGTTTATAGAGCTTTTTTGCTCACGATTATAATTAATCTAAAACAATTTTTTTTCTATTTATCATTTTCGCCAGTTTGGGCATTCCTGGCTTCCGTTGCATACCAACTGAAATGTAGGTCAAAAGAACTTAAAAACATTTGCTTGTGCAAGAATTTATTTTCAAGATTCGAAAGAAGAAAGAAAAACATCAATTTAAGCGAAGTCCACCTAAATCAATATGACTTTAATTTGTATGTTAAAAAAAAGCTTTCTAAGTTTGTAATATCATTGACAATTTGGAAGCTCGTTCTGATCTTAGTATATACAAAAGGCCGTTATTACAGCACTAAAACGTAGCACCAAAACACAAGTAAATATGTCATCAATCTTACAAGTTACATTGTAGAACTAATTAGAAGACTAACGCGACCTCTGACCTTCAAAACTGTGGAGCAATTATCAATAACAAAACTGCATTCATTTTCATGAAAGACATAACAAGACCAACAAAAAGCAATATTTATCATCTTATGTAAGATATTTATAATTTATAACTAGTTGATGACAACTATGACTGTAACCAGCATTTCTTAATAAAATGGCACTCTAAAAATCAAGCAAAGGAAGAAATGGCCTTAGGCTACCGGTATATAGGCAGTGCGAAAATCCATATATTGCCCCTCCTGCTGCGGCTAGAAGTCCAAGACCGACTCCCAGGCCTTTTCCAGGTCCCTTTCCTAATCTTCCTGCTAAATCTCCGATCTTCTTGTCCATTTCGTACAAATTTTACCAATTTATTTAACCACACGTGTTTGTACCTCTCGTTTTGTCTCGTGCAATGCTTTCGCCCATGTGCTACAAACGCTTATTATCTGTTATATGTGTTAAATAAGCATCTTGGGGTAAAATCCATATTTAGTGACCTTCGCCTTGACGTTCACGTCTTCAGGATCGTTGACTATAGAAGAAATGAATGTGTTACAGCGTGTGTTCTGCCGTTTGCACAATTTTAATAGCGTTATTTCCATTAATAATGGGATAAGAAGGATTAACCAGTAAGATTTTTCTTTCTGGAAGCATTGAATTTCGAGACATGGGTTTCACTTTGCAACTTCAGAGAAAAAAGACGTCAAATTTTGACTTTTCAGGAATATCTCACACAGCAGCCAGTATCACATTTCTACAAATTAAAGTTATATGGCTGTTGTCAGATTTTACTTACACTGATATCTTATTACCATTAAAGTCAAATTCGCAAAGAAGCAAATAGATTTGTTTGAACCATTTTGGTGGTCGAGTAGTTATAGCATCTGCCTTATAAGCGGGAGGTCGTGGGTTCGAACCCTGACCGAGTCACACCAAAGAATTACGAAAATGGTACTAACAACTTCCTCGCTAGATGCTCAGCTTTAAGAGGTTTGTGTTAGGACTGGTCGGCCTGGTGTCAGGATAACGTGACTCGGACATCATGCTACATGTCTGTGGCATGATGATGATGCCCCAGTGTTAGACATCACTGTAAACTGTCACACTGCAGTCATTACTGGTTGAAGACCAATTGTCGCCACTTCTTCCTGATTTTTTCACAACCAACATTAGACCAACTGGCTGGTCGCTAAGCCTTTTTTTTATTATGACCTTGCGGCTTTGAGACCAGCCGTATTCTGCATTAACACTATATTGTACGTTTGTGAACCATAACTACCAACGATCGGACTGCACGCTATTAATTAATAAATTTATTTAGACTAACCTTTGTACCCAGACAGTAAGTATAGTCCCACTTCTAATGATCCACAGCGTTAAATCCTTGAGAACCCTCACTTTTTTAGTATAAATCCCTGTCAGAACAGAACAGAACACCTGTGTATTTATTGGCTCTTGACCTCAGATTTAAATTACCGACGCATGCGTGTAAAGCAGCATCACCAGATGGCAAGAGTAATGCGATAAAACCATCTAGCAAGGCATATATCACTGGGAACTGACTAATGCTTGAGTGGGAGCTGTGTCGTTATGGCATATCAGAAATAGAGTGAATGATAAATAAATTGTATAAAGACCACACACTGTATTCAGATGTGAAAATATGCTACACAATGAGAACAGTAATAATGTAAATTTATTATCATAACTAGCAGTAGTATTTTTCAGTCATATTTAATAACATTTACAATGGTATAAACGGAAAGTTGACACATACATACATACATACATACATACATACATACATACATACATACATACATACATACATACATACATACATCTGTTATAATTTTTACACCACAAGTTATAACATGTGGATAATGTTATATTTAAATCAAAAACAATATTTTTTTCTTCCCTTTTCTTTTTGGCTGTCAGCCTCGTCTCTTTGATGTGATGAATAAACCATTTCAGTTCTTGTTCACAGTCTGCAGATGCTTCAATAATGTCTAGGAAAATGTTAGGCCTGCAAAATCATTATAGGATTTTATGACGTAGTTCATGTTGACCTATGTATATAAATTGTACCACGTGACTTCAGTGTCCTAAGACATAGACGTTAAAAAGTAACTTTCGGTGACCCAACAATTATTAAACTGTTATAAAGTAATATCATTGATTTAAAAGAGAAAAGTTAATATTCGTCTGCAAAGGGTGACCTGTCGTCAGTGAGTTGCATTTGCACTTTGAGAAAAAATGGAAATTTTGAGTACATGAAGACAGAATCAGTGTGAAATACACTTGTATATTGACGAATTACATTCTAGTTTCCTTTTGTGTAATAAAATCCACCATAAAATATTGCATCGATCACATCCTGATATGAAAAACAGTACGATATTTAATGTCGGCATTAGCACATGGTTGGATAGTTGTTATTTACATGCTTCATGTACATGTACTAAAATTAGCCATGATTTCGGTCAGTCTCTTCCCATCGTATTGAGGCTACCAAGGGGAAGGTGCTATTCACAGGGAAATGAAAAACTTGTCAGCAATACATGTATTCTCCACAACTACTTTTGTATCGTGTGCTTTGACGAACATTAAAGCTTCTGAACCAATCACTTGTTGCAGCGAAGTTCTCCAAACTGTTTTCTCGCAAATGCTTCATTGAACCATTTTGTGGCTTCCTCTACGTCTTCAAAAGTAGCAGTCTTTTGCTTCTTCCTTTGGGGAGCACAGTTACCTTCAACGTTGTCTTTCTTTATAGGCTCAGCAGCTTTCATCCTTCCTGAACGGGTGTTATTTTTAAGCGAAAAAATTTCACAGATCTCTTTGCAAGACGTTCAGCCCTCAACTTTCTTAACAGCCAGATACACTGTATTTAGTTTCCAGAGACTGTAACTTTATTTTGTGTTTTACGCTGTTGTTGGTAGCCATCGTAAATGTAAATAAAGTTAAAAACGAAACTTTCACAGCAAATTAAACTTGTTTTAATCACCTATCACTTTCAAAGGTCTCTGAAAAGCGTAATGACACGTATTTGGATTCATTTTTTATATCTGGGATTCAGACAATAACATACAGGAGTCCTCAGTACGCATCAATTTGCTGGACGGCAAATTTTTGAGCTTGCTAGTCCTGCTTCAACCACCTGTTGAGTGGGAATATGAGTTAAACAATTGATCATTTTAACTGTTTACAATCAGAAAATTCAGTGGCTGAAAGACCCACAGATGTACATGTTGTCATTATAAGAGTACATCTGAAGAACATGACCCACAAGATAGGCGGCAAGATCAAAGACTTGACTAGCTGCAGAGTGGTGAGAAAATGTGCTGATTTTGGAGGTAGAATGACCCATTGGTGTACTTGTGTATACGAAGAGTACATCAAATGAATAACTTTTGCCTTCATTATTGTTTTTGTTTCCAAGTGTAGCAATCTAAGTAGTGCTTGTGACCTCAAAATCATGACATGTTGATAGTTAGACAAAATGCTGTTTGCAGATTTTAAGAAGAAGGGTTAAATGGCTAATTGGCAAATATTGTAATGAAATTCAACAGAGTGTTAGAAGTTGCTAGAACTGACATTTCACGTGGAACACTATGTATGATGCCTAACTTAGTGCTTGGAATAAGACGTTATCTTGACCTGCCAATTCACTCTCACTCTAATTGGCAAACAAGGGCTACATGTCAGTGCTGTACAAAAGTTTGAAAATTAAACTCTATGGCAACCGCTGTTTCTACTCATCTGGAAATATAGCCATTTCAAGTATGCCCAATTTGCTTCTGGTAGGGGACTGCAGTGTTTACTGGTAGTACTCTTGAACTGCTAGTTTTAAAATCCTTGCTGTACCTCTGTGCATTCTTTAAAAAATACTGGAATTGATCAGATTTCACTTCTTTTAAGTTGCCGCAAGAGGCCAGCTTTATAGGCCCAAACAAAAGCCTAGGGTGTTTTTTTTTTATCCGACCGCGACATTAAAGCCTGCCAGCAAGATCAACTAATTGTTGAACAAAGTATGGGTTGGAACTGGCAGCTTGTCGACACAAATGATTAGAAAACAAAGGATTTGTTCAAGCTGGGACTAAGGGCTTCAGTTGACATGTACGTTTATCTATTATCTTTTTATGATTGAATTTATATTTTGGAAATGTCATTTTTTAAATTTGTTTACATCGGCACTGATTATTTCTGCCGATACCGATTATACCGATTGTTCTAATAATCGGCCCGATTATGAGTACGGACGATTAATCGGTACAGCTTTACAATTATCCTATATCTATGAGGTACTATATGAATCATTGATCTGTCAGTGGGTAACTACATTTAAACCTGTATCTATCAGTTTGGTACTAAATGGATCCTATATGTGTCATTAGTGCAGCCAGGTGTGATTATAGCTGTTGATATGAACAATGAGAATAAAGGATTGCATCATCTGGAACAAGAAACAAGCTGGCATTCAAACTGTTTATATGTACTATAAGAGTAGGAGGACTACACTAGCTGGCACACAAGTAAATTGGTATTAGAACTCCTGAAATGAACTATGTGAGTAGAGGGACTGCACCAAAAGAGCACATGGAACAGGTTGGCAATAGAGCTGCTGAAATGAATTGCACCTGTTGGCAAATGAAACAAGCTGTTTCTAAAGTGCTTGTTTGTGGACTATGAAGATTAATGCAAAAAGTTTATCAAGAGATACAGAAGTATGCAACGTTCCCTCTAAGCGAATGGTAGATGTGCGCTCATTGCTCGCTGCACTGTGCAAGCATTATGGAAACAAGCAAAATTTAACTTTGGACTGAGCAAAAATTGACAATTCAGCTGTGCGGGGATGCCTGAGCAGCTGCGCATGCGCAGCTTAGAGGGAACATTGGAAGTATGCCCATCAATAACTAAAAGAATAAGTGGGATACATAATTGTCAACTTTTTTGTGCACTGGATGCATCTGAAACCCTAACAAGAAAATTTCATTTAACATTTACATCTTTTTCTTTGAGTGATTTCTTTTCTTCCATGCTTTTGGCATAGTGTCTGTTCTCTCTTACCAAATATAGCTTGTATTAGTAACAAACCTTATGGTCATTGTAATATTAATGAGAAGTACATGTATCTACACACTGGTCTTTTTATTACCTTTATATCAGCATGCATTTGACCTGAAAATATAGTTATCTCCATTGAATATTGTTCCACTGATGGTAAATGTTGACAGTTGTTGGCTTGGTTTTGGTGCTTTATGGTACAGCAACATGAGTAGGCAAGTAATATAGTACTGATGCAGTTATAATAAAATGCCTTGACCAGAGAGACAGCATGATAGCTGACCAAGGCTTAATGTATTAAAACCTACAGCCTTTAAGTTCTGAGTTTTTTTATTGGCGAAACCATTAGGCCATTATGGATGTCTTGACACAATTGTAGGATATTGCAATACAACACTGTAATATTATATTTGTACAATTGTATTGTCTTTTTTAGGGTATTCTTTTCTACATCTCAGTCAAGAAATGGCTTGATGGAATTCTTTGATGATAAACTAAATTGGGCGATGGATAAAGTTTCAGTTGGTGAGTTTTTTCGTTTTATGGTAAAACAATGATTATTTCAGCTGTTTGTTCTTTTATGATACGTCAATAATTATTTCAGCTGTTTATTGTTGTAAGGTACAACAGTGTTTTTTTAAAAGCTGTTTATTGTTATATGGTACAACTATAATTATTTCAGCTGTTTATTGTTGTATAGAACAAGGATATTGGTATTCTGCCATAAAGAACCTGTTGTTTTCCATGTTTGTTATTATAATTTTAAGAAGAGACTTTCCTACAACTTTTTTAGAATTGAACTTTGATCTTACATCCGGGCTCTACTTTTGTGTTTTGGTTTTATATATAATCTTGTTTACTTGAAGAATTACTTATTCTTGTCTTGAACATCTTTAACGGAATCATTTATATTGTAGTGTTGAGGTTTTGATTTGGGTGGAATCATTTATTCCAATTATTATTCGCTGAAAATATTGTGTGCTCTACAATAACATTCTTAAACAGAAACATTAACTTGGAATTATTGTGAATTCAGACAAGGACATCTTGGATTACATTATTGTGACTTGTCAAAAATCTGTTGGCATATCTCAATATTATAGGCTTCTAAAGGCACATCAGCACATTCAGTGTCGAATCTTATTTTGAACACAACTGGAATTTAGTTAGAAAATTATTCAGTATGACTGGTTTTAGAATATTTTGGACTACATGGGATTTAAATCGCATAACTGTAAGTTCTATTTAAATTTTCACTTTTGTATTCTAGAGAAATATATTATTTGTTTGAATTTTACAAAATTGTTGGTTTTCACTCGTTTCAGTTAGTTGGTTTAATACCACAGTCTTGAAGCTGCTTATTACATCAGTGATTGGGGCCCTGAGTGGCAGAGTGGTCTAAAGCGTTCTACGTTATGGATCACTGCCATCTCACCTCTGTCTGTGTAGGTTTGAGTCTCGGATTCGGTCAATGTGGGTATGTGAGAAAACTTGCCAGTAGCTTCTCGTGGGTCTGTGGTTCTTTCCGTGGTTTTCTCTGGTTCTTCGTCCACTATTAATACTGGCCACCATGTATAGCCTATTGTTTGCTGAAAAATGGCGATAAACCCCACAACAACAACATCAGTGATTATATTAGCTTTTTGAAAACCATCAGTATGGAATGAGTAGTGAACACTTGCATCATTATATTACCAGTTTTTGTGGTCATTAAATTGGTGCTAGTTAGAATACAAAATAATTCCTTTTTTTCCAAAAGTAATTTTGTCCATGACTCAATGCAATTCTAATAAATGAATGAAAACATGTATAAAATAAGGTTGTAGATATATTTTTCAATATTCATTATTACATTGTTTCCACATAAACAATATTCTTGCAGTAGATTTTGTAAATTGGTAAAATTAAAACCCATTTTTGGGGGTTAAAAATGATTAAATTGGACTAGAAGAACACTGACAATGTTATAACTATAACAATTGACATGTGGGATATAGGAAATAAGTAAGATGATGACTGGAAATACAAAATGGCAGAAAACAACCTAATGTAGATATCAAATGTCTTATCAAAATATATGAAAGTATTATATTTTAATATAGAAGTGAGTTACTCTGGGGTTCATTCTGTCTTGGAATCTTTTCTAGTGATTCTGAGTTGTTTTCTTTATATATGCATTAGGTGACTATAGAATAAGAGAATGCACTGCTTTTGGATTCTTCAATTATATTGAGCTTTTGTAAAAATTGTGTGATGAAATTATATTTATAATTTCTTGGTTAAAATTACAGAGTGGAAAACATTCATTTGAAATAGAGCTTTTGTAAAAATTGTGTAATGAAATTATATTTATAAGTTGTTGGTTGAAATTACAGAGTGGAAAACATTCATTTGAAATAGAGCTTTTGTAAAAATTGTGTGATGAAATAATATTTATAAATTGTTGGTTGAAATTACAGAGTGGAAAGGGGCCCCGAGTGGCCGAGTGGTCTAAAGCGCTGTCCATTACGGATCACTGCCATCTCACCTCTATCTGCATGGGTTCGAGTCTAAGATTCGGCTAATGTAGTTATGTGAGAAAGCTTGCCAGTAGCTTCTCGTGGGTCGGTGGTTCTTTCCGGGGGTTTCCGGGTTCTTCCTCCACCATTAATACTGGCCGCCATGTATAGCCTATATTGTGCTTAAAAATGGCGTTAAACCATAAAAACAAAAACAAACAAACAGAGTGGAAAACATTCATTTGAAATAGAGCTTTTGTAAAAATTGTGTGATGAAATTATATTTATAAATTGTTGGTTGAAATTACAGAGTGGAAAACATTCATTTGAATTAGAAATTTTGTAAAAATTGTGTGATGTCTTGGTTGAAATTACAGAGTGGAAAGCATTCGTTTGAGATAGACAGTTCCATGCTGAATTAGTGAAATAATTCAAAGGACTTGGATCTTTAAATAATTGTGCCAGAAAACAGTCAAGCAATATTCTACTTTCATGGAGTTAACCATGAAGGAAACAACTTTTGGATATTAAGAACAGTGTTTCTTTAATTGAAGTAAGCAACTTTTGGATGTTAAAAACTGTTTCTTCAATTGAAGTAAACAACTTTTGAATATTATGAACAGTGAGTCTTCATTTGAAGTAAACAACTTTTGCATGTTAAGAACTGTGCTTCTTTAATTGAAGTAAACACCTTTTGCATGTTAAGAACTGTTTCTTCAATTGATCTAAACAACTTTTGGATATTAAGAACAGTGTTTCTTCAATTGAAGTAAACAACTTTTGGATAATAAGAACAGTGTTTCTTCAGTTGAAGTAAGGGGCCCCAAGTGGCTGAGTGGTCTAAAGCGCTTTTTGTTACGGATGACTGTTGTCTTACCTCTGTCTGCGGGGGTTCGAGTCTAAGATTCGGCTAATGTAGTTATGTGAGAAAGCTTGCTGGTAGCTTCTCGTGGGTTGGTGGTTCTTTCCCGGGGTTTTCCCGGGTTCTTCCTCCACCAATTATACTGGCTGCCATGTATAGCCTATCGTGTGCGGAAAAATGGCGTTAAACCCTAAAACAACATCAATTGAAGTAAACACGTTTTGGATGTTAAAAACTGTTTCTTCAATTGATCTAAACAGCTTTTGAATCATAAGAACAGTTTTTCTTCATTTGAAATAAGCAACTTTTGCATGTTAAGAACAGTGTTTCTTCAATTGAAGTAAACAAATTTTGGATATGTAGAACAGTGTTTCTTCATTTGTGCCTGCAAATCACATAAGTTCATTAGAACCTTCATTTGTTGTTGTTGTAGGGCTTAACACCGTTTTTCAGCACAAGATAGGCTATACATGGCGGCCAGTATTATTGGTGGAGGAAGAACCAGGGAGAACCCCCAGAAAGAACCACCAACTCACGAGAAGCTACTGGCAAGCTTTCTCACATAAATGATAACTACATTAGCCGAATCTTAAACTCGAACCTACACAGACAGAGATGAGATGGCAGTGATTCGTAGCGGACAGCGCTTTAGACCACTCTGCCACTCTGGGCCTCTCGAACCTTCATTCGTTATACTTGGATCATTTACGGAATACTGTGAAATTGATGGTACATTAGGATAATATTCTACACACTGTTTGTTATTTTTTAATTATTTCTCTTTGTTTGATTTTATATTTTAGTGAAAAAAATAAATTTACTTTTTGGACATTTGAATGGTCACTGAGTTTTGCAATGTCTTGTTACATAGTTTAAGCCCTTAGACATAACAACAACTCAATCAGCATTGAACAATACTAAGTACTTTGATTTTCTTTACAAGCATGGTCTGTGTCAGGGTTTAAATTATGTACATGTATGACCAAAAATAGTTTAGACATGATTGAATATTTACTCCGTTATTCCTGTAAAATTGATGGAAAGAATGTCACACATCAATGAAATCCATGTATGCTGCATCTTCATCACATGTCCAGGGTTGCATCTAGGATGTTTGATTGTGCAAATTCTCCCTCCCCAATTTAAGATTTCCCACGAGTATTTTAATCTTATGTGTGCAGAATCACGTTAAAAAAATACAGATTGTGTGCATTTTTTCCTGAAGAATGCTTTATTTTAATTTTTTTGCTGTAAAATTCTTTGTTGTCACTCACAGTGAATATGTTGTGCTTGTATAGTGGTAATAATGTAACGTATTTTTGTGTCATGTGCACAATTCTGATTGGTTAATAAGAAAGGTAAGAAGAGCACATTTGATACAGAGGCTGGCTTGGCAGAACAATGTGCTAAATGTTAAAAACAGTTAAAACTCTGACATTGTTTCATTATGTTAGCAGTAACACTTCTTATAACAGTCAGTGTGCAGAAGTTTCTGTCAATAGGCATGATGACTGTGAACAAACACTTCATCAGGCTAATCCTATATCGGATGATGCTAGTGATGATGTGCTTAAAGATGGTTGGGATGAAACTAAGAATCCATCTAACGCCATGAAAAAAGTACTCTTTCAATTCAGACTGGAAACAAAATTGACCATGGCTGGAAATGAATGAAGAAAAAAAAAGATGCTTTAGAAAATTTGGCCCAAAATAATCTTTTACACTTGGAAATGTGAATTTCGGGACATCAACCCTTGATAGACATGTTGCATTACAGACACTGAAAGTACATTTTCATTTTTGAGGAAAATTCAGTATGAAACCTGGATCCAGTAATAGTTCATCATTTCCCATGTCTTAAGACCAAGAATGATTAAATGTTATGGATACATATAAGGAGAGTATGCAAGGAGCAGGATACATGTACCACAAAAGGACTGATTTGATGAGATAATATGCATATTAAAAGAAGAAAGTTTTTCAGATTTGTTCAGTAGTTGCAATTTTTTCTGTTGCTAAAAATCTGTTTGATGAAAATCCATGTGACTAATTTTGAAATCTCTTTATCTGACCTGATGCTTTGTGTCAGAATTTTAGCAATGTGATAATCATTATAGGATGGGTTTCTGGGGAAGTGGATATATTTGGCAATATGGTCTCAAAATGTCAAAGGTCTGGTGAAAATATGAGCTATAGCTGTAGAACACATCACTACATATCGATGTCAAGTATAGACAGAACAGTAAAGATTCGAGACATTCAGACCTGCAAAAAATTCTGCAGCCCTACATTGACACTGATTTACCAATTATCTCCACTTTCTGCTCTTATTAAAACCAGAGATTACGTTGTTGTTTACAGGTTTATTTTAGTAGTGTTTTACTTTCACTATGAATCAAAAATATTGTAAGTTTACATTTTATGATTGATAATATGCTTGAAATACAAGATAATTGTTCTGTTCTTTTTTTTTCCAGGAAGACCTTGGAGAATGAATGAACTAAGAATAAAAAGCAATGAAGATTTACATAAACTCTGGTATGAGTCATTGTGTTGGCTGTAATGATTGTTGAGCACTCATTGGAGGAAACTTAATATTGAGGGTAGTTTTATATTTGTGTACACATTCATTTGGTATAGGTTATTGAGTTGGATCTAGTTACTGTTGAGCAGAGGAAACAATATATACAAATGTGTACAGAATACTTTAGAGCACTCTGTTATGTCAAAAAGAGCACTCGACAGTAACTACATCCAGAACAATAACTTATTCTTTTCCTTTTGGATTAAATTCACTGTTAGAGATTTGTTTATTTTCTACTGAAATTAAAGGTAGACTCAACAACAAGGGAGTTTGTATTAGTGGCAATCTCTAATTTTCTGGCACAGACTGTGATAGCAGACAGGGCTTACTTTTTTGCAGTTGCCCCACCCCACCCCACTATGCTATCAGACAGGGCATACTTTTTGGGAAGCTATAATTTTGCCTTCCACTCTGGAATATCAGACAGTACTAATTTTTTATTTTCTTTTGCAAGCTATTTTCCTCCCACTGGGATAGCAGGCTGGACGTAATATTTTGTTGTACATCCAGTACATATCTGTGCAATCATCTGAGGTCTAGAATTATACAGGAATAGATTCATTGACAATTTAAATTTGCAATCCTGTTTATATTCCATAATTTATATTGGTGACCTTACTATTTTGTTCACTTACTGATGACTTACTGATGACTTTCTAATTAGGAAATAGAACAAATCCCATGCTTCAATGGTTTATTTATAAAGTTTGAAAATATATTTACTGGTGGGTTGCACATCTTTATATTTCACTGGTTATTGCAGTTTAGTTTATTCTTAACATGATTTTAATCTGTATGAAGTTTTTCTCTTTTTTTTTTTTACTTTTTGGGTTTAAACTTTTCAGGTAAAATATATTTTTTCTCATGACTACACAGAACTGCTTAAGGAAGAGAATTGAAATTTGTAAGTTAATTAAGTAGATCACCTAAGCAGATGTATAAGCTATTTAAATACAAAATTTGCCATCTGAATATTTTTGTACAAGTTTTTTGTACTTTTTGTTTACTTGAAGTCATTAACCCTTGACTTGAGATTAAATTTTTAATGAGTAGGGTGTATGACTAATAATACTAATAGTAGGTTAGGTCATCAGACCTCATATCTTTGTTGTTGGCCCCTTCCTACAAATGTTGAAAATCAGACCTCATATCTTTGTTGTTGGCCCCTTCCTACAAATGTTGAAAGTCAGACCTCATATCTTTGTTGTTGGCCCCTTCCTACAAATGTTGAAAATCAGACCTTATATTTTTGTTGTTGGCCCCTTCCTACAAATGTTGAAAATCAGATCTTAAGTGGATAACATAATTAGATTTATCTAACAGCAGCTGCCTTGCATGTGGAAACAGTTTTAAAAAAAACTTCAATAAAAAATATTTAGCCTGGAGTATGATTCACCCTCTCTCAGTTCTAGGTATTTAGAGCCTGTGGGATTGTCCATCCCTTCACTGTTCTGAGAATTCAAAGCCTTGGGGATGGTCCACCCCCTGATTGGTCTGGGGCTTTACAACCATTGGGATGGTCCACCCCATCACTGGCTTGGGCCTTTACAGCTTAATGAAGAGATACAATATGTGGCATTTAAACAAGACCACTACCACAGTGTTTATTTATGTAGTTTAGAGTCACTGATCTGACAAGTGATACTGGTATAAGATGGACCGTATTTGTACAGAACTGCTGTGTCCAAGGTAACCATCCTATATAGCAATCATGTTCCAGTATGGATACGAGCAATATGTGTTGGCAGTCTGAAAGCAATGCTGGCTTAAGATATTTGGTCTTTAAACAGTAGCTCAGTATCCAATATAAATAGCCGCTCAAGCAAACATGTTCATACAGGTTTGCCACTAGCATGGATGTTGGCTTTTGCACATTTTAATGAGGTCTTCACCAGGTTTTGGCAATTATTTTTGAGAGGTCCAGTCACCCAATTCCTCTTTTTTTTGACTGTTATATCGACCAAAGGGAGTGTACTACTCTATGTATAATGAGTTTCCATTGAGCAGATTGTTTTTTGTCAAATATGCATTTGGTCCAGTCATCCAATAGTGTTGCACTTTGACTACTTATACTAAGCACTTCTAAACACCATATTAGAGACAAGAAAGATAAATTGTATAGCCACTGTTGCAATACACTTAGACAAGCATGGAAACAATGCACACCATCATCCAAAGTATGGGTATGGAAAGTCACTTACATCCACCTTTTGTTAAAGAAGCAGTCTTTTATACCATGACATCACAGGTATGGAAAAACTCACTGGCCATACCAGCCACATGCATCTTTGCCTGGACTCTTATTTTATCCTGTATGCCATCAGCTATCACAAAGAGGATATAGGATAGCTATAACAAAGAGGATGCTGACACAAGGACTTTGTACTGGATATTGTACTGCAAGGTCTTATGTACTTCTAGGGATACTAGAACTGCAAAATGTTGTCATCTCCCTCAAGTTAGCAATGCAATGCACCCCTAATCTGATGACAAAACCCAGTCATGTACAGGCTTCCACTGTCAACAGTAGAAGTGAAGGGCATTGGTAGCATCTGTGAGACATTCCGCCATATAGAGACTGAGACTATTAGGTGAGCCTTCTCTTCCTGGTACTTTCTACATTATAGCAGCCTGCCTTTTGCCACTTTTCAAAAAGAAATGTCTGAAATCCTGAAAGAGGAGCTGCAACCCTTCATACCAAATGGCTACATGCTGTACTCTATCAACTTCACATGTAGCATTTTGGGTGTGATTACTAGCCACTAGCTTTTACAAGAAATACTAAATATACTCACTTATAAGTTGGAAACATCCCCTCCCCCAATTTTATGTCTACAGAAATACCATTTTTCTTTGAATCTCGTACAAGTTGGGTTATATTTTGCAAGATAGAAAAAATAAAGACAAAACCATTGAAGCGCAGAGACCCCTCAAGAGTTGGGCCTGGGGCAGTCACTCCACTTGCCACCCCCAAATGCTGTTCATGCATTCAGTCTGTGAAATCTATTAAAGGATGCAACTGAGCATATTATTTGTGTGGCATGATCAAACCACCCTCTCTTACTTCGCTGTGAGCAACTATCAGACTCACAATTCAATCAAAGGGTTGTCACAGAGATAACAAAGAGGATGCTGACTTTACTAGCAAGGGATTATGATGAAACTGTAGAAGGAAGTTGTAGCACACTACAAACATGGCATTTGTTGAATGGTCAAATGTACTGTCAACTTTACAAGAACATAGGGCCACCTTTACAAAGCCAAAAACATATAAATACATGTGCACTGGCAGAAAAACTTGGGCAATATCAGTTTTGGAATTAAAATCATACTTATAGAAAAGGACTATACCAATGAAATCAAAACCTCTTTTGTTAAACCAAGTGTAACCAATAAAACACATATATTATCAATAGTCAAGTTGTTCAGAATTGAATGAAAAATGGACATCTAAATAAACACCTGGTTGTTACATCTGTTATTTACATCTGATTTAATATATATTTTATTGTTTGTCAGTTTTAGATTTTTAAATATTTTTCATTACATGCTATTGTAATGTAAATGTATTCACTTTAGATGGTATTTTTCAGAAAATCTTTTGGTCTGAATTATTCTTTATTAAACATGTAATGTTGACCTAGATCTTCACCTTGATTGAAAGTGCAACCAGGTAAACAGGTTTTATTTTAAGTTTAAAATGATTGGTTGTTGTCAAGGTCAAGAAGGCATTAGTGAATTAAGAAGTAAACAACTTTTTATACTTAAAGTAACAGTGATTGGTTCTTGTCAAGGTCATCTGATGAGCAAGAGATGTACCTGATCATCATGTGACTCTAACCCCCCTTTGTAATTTTGCAATTTGGGGATTTTTTTAAAACCACATATTAGAATATGATATAATCTTTGTTTTAGTGAAATATAGTTAGTTTGGGGCTTTTACAAATAATGTTAAGTCATTTTCATTTGTTTTTAGCCAGTTTTCAAAAATCCATGTTAACTTTCCATCAGTTCAGTATGATTTTAAAGGATTAATTTGTATAACTGGAAATATTTGATGTGCTCATACAGAATTCTTGGACAAAGACAATTTATCAAACTTTTATTCAGATTTCCAACATTAGAGTGTTAAATATTGTTTCTACAAGGAACTGTAGATAAACACAAAACAGATTTCAGCACATCAGCATCTTCCATCTTAGATTTTCCGACAGGACTCTAACTTGAATCTATTAGAACATTTCATTACTAGGACTTTCCTAATTTAATTCATGGATTTTTTTTGGAAAATATTTGAATATGATTCTTCAAACTTAGTTTTTTTCCATTTTTACAATCTTTTTCCAGGGAAATAAAATATTTGTTAAATTTTACAAAGCTTCTTGTTTTCACTTTTTCTTGTTGCTGTTTTTTTAGAGCATAAACACATAACACATCAAGGGGCTTAAGCTATGTAAAATGACAGTGCTTGCTATATTTGCATTTGTGACTGGGAATAGTAAAATGAAAATATGAAATTTTGAATTGTAAGTATTGTTGTGCGCATCATACATCAAGTTTCTTATATTACCCCTAAATTTATTAAATTTGTTGTATCACTTATAAGACAACCCCTTCTCTACATGAATTTAATTTTCATTAAAACAATTTTGACTTTTATATGAGTATGGTATAGCTGGCTATGTGTAGTGGTTGTCATATTATCCTCATCAAGATCATGTACACAGGGATAGACATGACATGCCAAGATCTGCAACAGGGTTATTTTGAATTTCAAAGCCAGCAAGGGTTGGGAAAGCATCTTGCAGCACATTACAGTGTCTCAGCATGCATCTTTCTACATCCAAATATGCATGTATGTATGTATGTGTTTGTGTGTATACCCACATAATGTTTTCTTTCTGCACCTGTTGCCCATAAAGATAAGAAATTTGGCTCTAAAAGATATGGAAGACACAGAATATGGCAGCAGATTCCATTCATCACCAATCATTCTAGCTATTCTGTTATTGCAACTCCTCCTAAACTCCCTGGATTATTACCAAAAACTTGAAATGCACATTCCTCTTATTGTCCACTTAGTGATCAAATATGGCTTCCACGGTAGTCATCTTGAAAATATTGCCATCGCTACTCCTTCAGAATAAATAGTCCCATTAATATGGTTTTCACCATAAGACTTTTTATGGTGTCTGGTTGGTTCTAAATTAAAATGGTGTATAGATGGTTCTAAATTAAAATGGTGTCTAGTTGGTTCTAAATTAAAATGGTGTCACCCAGTATGGTACCACAGCAGCCATCATAAAAATTATTTATTACTACTCCTAAATAGATCCACATATCAGCATGAGAGTTTAACTTGAAAACCTAAAAGATGATGTCTGCTGGATCCAAGAAATAATTGTGCATGTCACAGTACCATTGCATCCATTCTGAAAGTCTTCATCTTACTACTCCTCCTAAATGGAAATGCATGTAAACATGGGGAAGGGGGGTTGCACCAGAAGTTTCAATGTGATATCTAGATGGCCCTAAATGAAAATCAATTTTTTCGGACATGAAATGGGGGCCACCTTAGCAGCATCTATAAGGATTTTTCACTTTAAGACTTCTCATGACATCAACTTGGACCATAATGAATAGGATGCTATTTTAACATCTATTGGAGTTACCATGGCAGCCCCCCAAAAAATGGTCGTGCTACTTCTCTTGAATGGAAAGTCATATCAGCATAGGGTTTTAAGCAGAGGAATTATTAATATGTCTAATTTGTTCTAGATTAAAAGTTTTCAGTTTGATAACCAGCATGACCACTGTAACAGCCATCTTGAAAATCTTTTTTCTACTCCAAAATGATTACTAATTATTATATACAGCTGGTCCTGGATGTACTGATGTAACCCACAATGAATGTCATATATATCTTGTCACTATCTCGAATAATGGATGGTTATGGTCAAAATGCAATTTTAATGAAAAATCTTCTGATGGGATCCACTTTGCATACAAATTATAATCGTGTTAATCTTACATTCAGCATGGCTGCCATGGTGGCTGATTTGAAATCTGATCACAGCAAATTTTTGGGGATGATTCTTCATACTGCAATTAAAAGAAGACATGTTCTTATCATAAATTCTTGCAAATATTGGCCCGTTTGAAAGACTATGGTCTATTTTATTGTTTAAAAAATTTTGATCCTTGAACAAGGCATGATATGATGAAAATAATTTTGATAATAACCCCCTTGAATTCACCATATGGTAGCCCAGTCCCATTTTAATTTTGTTAGCCTATTGGCTTAAAGATTTGGTCCATCTTTGGGTTTTGGCACAAGGTTTGTTGAAACCAAACCAGGGTTCTTTGTACACATGAATAACTACTAGATTTGGGTCAGATTGTTTGCAATTACAATTTATTTGTAATAATAGGTACAGCCTTTTGAAGGAAAGAAATATGTTGATGACTATGGAAGAAGAGTACAAGCGAAAACTTCGAGCTTTTCCAAGTCCAGAGAGAATATTTAAGGTTTGACTTTGATACTAACAAATAGTTTGTTGTCATCTTTTTTTCAAACTTGGTAGTAAAATAGGGATCAAAAGGATCTATAAATGAAAGGTTCAGATACTGTTGAAATATTGTTTTAATTGGTCACTATTCTCAGTACTTAGTTATTATCAATTTTTTTAAAAATTAAATCACTTTTTTTTCTTAAAATTGTTGGCCAGTTTCCCATCTAAAAAATTTAACTTTGACATAGTGCAGCATCTAAACTATCTATACACTGTTAAATACAGCAGTATTAAATGCAGTTATTAAAATATTGATACACTGTTGCTGTTAGTTACAACAGTATTAAATGCAGCATTTTAAATATAAATACACTGTTTCTGTTAATTATAACAGTATGAAATGGAGTGTCTCAAATATCCATACACTGCTATATGCAGCAGTATTACTTGCAGTGCCTAAGATATAGATACACTGTTGATGTTAATTACAACAGTATTAAATTGAGTCTAAAATATAAATACACTGTTTCTCTTCATTACAGCTGTATTAAATGCATTTCTAAAATATAGATATAAGGTTACTGTTAATCATAACTGTTGCAGTTTCTAAAATATAGATACACTGTTACTGTTTTATTACAATCATATTAAATGCAATTTTTAAAATGTTAATGCAGTATTTCAGTTAGCTAGTTGAGAATAGCTATTTTGTTCATGTCACTTTTTCACATGAACCCATAAACTGTATTGCATTATTAGAGTTATGGAGTTATTTTCATGTAATAGGAAAGCAAGTTTTATGGCATGTTTAAAGTAATTTATTCCATTTAAGTTTATTACTTTGACTTGTCTGGAATTGGTTTTGACAGCATTTTGTGATGAAATTATTAGTGAAATTCATATATTAATGTATTTCATTGTAAAATATTTTATGTTAAATTTGTTCATTATATTGAATTAATCATTTTACAAGCAGTGCCTGCAATTATCATTATTTATATTCTTTTCCATGGGCATTTCTATATTCAGTTTTATAAATAATTAATTTAGGTTGAAGAGAGTATGGAGAACTTACAGCAGGTAGTGAAGGAGAGAAATGAAGCATACAATGTTCTTGAGACTGGGACAACTGGAGAGCACCATCCACGATATGTTAAAAACTTTCTTGGACTTACTGTATTAAAATGGCCCAGGGAGCATATCGTACCAGCATACATGAACAAAAGACACAAACTTTTGTACCCAAACCGCATTGAAAAATGGCAAGTGAAGTATTTGAAGCTGCATCGTGAGAAGTTGCTGTTCCGATACAGGTATCAGAAATATCAGTTGAGAAAGAAGAGGATAAGGGAATTGAAGGATGCTTTCCCATATTTAACTGATGAATTCTTAGAGGAACAAGTACCGGAGCCAAAGCCAGTTGAATTTTAGTCCATCTATGAATTGGAAATTAATTAGACAAAATAAAGTTTTGGTATTAATCCCATTCAGAATGTCTTCTTTACCCTTGCATAGCTGCCAACTGTCCTGTTTTTTTTTTTCTTCATATTTTGGACCATAATACAGGTGTATGTTTGTTTGGCAAAAAGTACATTTTTTAATTTAAAAAAATAAACAAATTTCTTTGGAATTTTCAGTTTAGAACGGGCACTCGGTTCTATTTTGATAGAATGTATTACATACAGTTCTACAATACGATTGGTTCATTTGAATTTGAGGCTACCATGCAGGTCATTATCCGCCGTGTTGGATTTCGCAAATAGTTACTGCTGTCGCTGGATCTCATCTTTGTAATATTCAGCTTCTAAATATGTAAATGTAGAATAATCCGAATTTTCTCCTGGAAAAAGAGAAAACAAGTGGAAGGACAATCGTGCCAACTTGTGAAGATTTGTTAAACCATCTAGTAAAGGAGAAAACTTTAACTTTTGCAAATTGTGTAATTTGATTTTGCTATTAGGCATGGAGTTGCCCATGAAATACAAGAGCACAAAAAAGCTAATGAACATCAACTTCCTGTTTCATCACACACAGCTCAGCCTGAACATATGATGTCTATAAATACCAGAGAGAACCTTAATGTAATTTGATCAAAATTTGATTTATTAAATTTTATTAGAGATAAACCTTCCTCTTTCAGTTACTAGTGTTGTTGCCGATTTATATTGCACACGTTTTCCAGACATTAAAATTGCAAAGGATAACTCTTATGCATGAACGATAACAGTTCAATATGAAAATCACAGAATTGAGATCATCTATGAAAGTTTGGTACATTGAAATCGATTATTGAAAGAAGAAAGAAAACAAGGCGTGGAAAAGGTTTCTTTAAACAGCCTGTGTCTGGGTGTGTTGCCCTCTTAATCCTTCTGAATGGGCATCCGAATGGAGCATGGTACCCATCCAGAAGGTACAAGTGTGCAACACATGCATCTTTTACATTAAATAATTATGTAAGGCACTGTCCTGCTTTACTGATGGTTGTATATGTTGTAAATAGTTACATATGAATTAAAATTTTAAAAATCAGTATTTATTCCTGAAAATCAGTATTTTTGTCACAAATAGTCAGTATTTTTGTACTCAGGTGTTAACAGATATGAGCTTGAAGTCCAGTAATTCCTTGCTTTAACAAACAGTCATTATTTATTGTTGGTCAAATCCGTAATGAATGCAGATTAGGGATGGGTACATGTTTCTGCATCCATTGCTTTCATGAATATGACAATATAAATGCCATGACATCCTTCTGATTGCCAAATGTACTGCATTGCTGTCTATTTGGTATGCCTGTTTTCTAATAAAAGTGGTTGCCTTCAAGTCTTTTAGTGATAATATTGTAAACTTCCAATTGCATATTCAGCTTCTGTGTCTTATATTTACACAAAGTAACACCCAAGCAGAAAAATACCCCAGAGAAGCATGTCATATGTGTATATACATGAATGCAATTGTTTTCATTTGTTCGAGGGGGATGAAGATTCACCTCCCCAATAATAGATTGATTCAAGTTCTGTAAATTTGACATACATGAGGTTTCTCAGAATGCAGTATTTAAGAGTTAGTTGAGAGAAATAACGCCACCTTATTCTTTATTTTAAAAGAACTAGTAGTGTTAGTAAACCATATTATTTAGGAACGTTACTGAGAGAGTTATCTAGTAGCAGTGTAATGGTGGTTTGAGATTTCAGTTACTAGATTACAGGTTGCAGCCAGTAGCTCCTATCATCATGTATGTATATGAATCTGTGGATTAAGATCAGTGAAATTAATGAATATGCTTACAAAGTCAGAGGATAATAATGGGTGGTAGAAGGCAGTGACCTACATCAGTAACTAACAAAAACCTCCATTTCACTACTACTGTGGTACACACAAGCATGCCATTGACAAATACAACGACTCTTAAACCAATAGGGTACAACATAATAAATATACCAATGGTTACTCTATCAATTCCTCCTAAGTATTTTTTATTTAATGCTTTTAGTGTCAACCGTTGTCCACCTTTTGACACTTATTCCATAAAGTTCTTGATGATCATTGCAGTAAAGCAACTTGCTACTGGCTAAATCATAGTAAGCTCCCCAAGCTCATTAAATCCCATCCCAATAATTTCAATGATTTTGGCTATTTATGACAGTGTTTGGTCCATCTCTGATATTTTATTTCCATGATAAACCAAATATAGCTTTTATGATCAATTATGTGCTGTAGATCTGTCTTGTCAATATCATATATTTTTAATGTGTTGTGGATTTCCTAGATATACCGGATGCTTCTATTGATTTAATAGTATAAATTAAGGGTGTAGCTTGATATAAGACATTTTTTTTTACCTAATAAAAACCACATGAAAAATATGGAACCTTTTAATTGTTTTTATTAAAAGATGCTAAGATTTATGATGTTCATTTCATTTCAAGAGCAGTAAGGATGATGTTATTGCATTTGTTGTGTGGTCAAAATTACAGTACAATTTTGAAATGTGTAATCAAGCTTTCGAACCCATGACATAGGGCATGTAATTCGGATTTGCAGAACTGTGAAAGTACACTTTGAGGTAATTCAGATGTGTGCGTTTGATTTGGGTTTTTAATATTGCTTTAACACTTTTTTTTTAGTCATATCACTGTGATGTCCACAATGTGGCAGTTTATTGTGATGTCTAGCACTGGGGCATCATGTCACAGACATGTAACATGATGTCCCACCCAATCATAGTATGCAGATACCAGATCGACCAGTCCTAACACTAACCTCCTTAATGCTGAGTGCCAAGTGAGGCAGCTGTTAGTACCATTTTTGTAAATCTTTGGAATGTGATGAAATAAAAAATTAAACTAACAGACAATTTAAAGTAAATATAGATAAAATCCTCACCAGTTGAAATCTAAATTCATCAGGTCATGAGTTCAGCACAGAAACCATGGAGTCAACGTGGCTAAAACAGAGAAAGCTTAAGGAAAAATGTCACATTCTGATGTTGTACAGTGGCTGAGTTTGTGTTCCAGGTTATCAAGCGAACAGTGTAGTTTATCAACTTTGCTTAGGAAATGTATTCTCTTGACGTGCAAATATAATTTCTCTAAATTTGATGAATCGTAAGATGAAAAAATTTAAATCTTGTTTACAAAATCGGCAGAATTTCAAAATATGTGGTTACTGTTTTAACACTCTATGATGAAATTTCTGGTAATAACAGATTTGACTCAGAATAACATACATAAAACACTCCTGACCATCACATCATATATATATATATATATATATATATATATGAAAATGACATATATAAGTATAGATGGGAGCACAGGCAAAAGGAGATCAAGCGAGCACAGGCAACATGATTGATAGAGATATACAAAGGTAGAGAGCAGGAGATAAATAGGTAATGGGATCGCCAGATGGAAAGAAGTAGAAAAGTGAGATTGGCACTATGTTCCTGATCTAAAATGTCCGTTTGTGGCATGTTTTGTAATTTAGTACTACTACCATTTGCTTGAACTGGTAATAAAATAGTACTGATAGATGGTTGAAATAAACATTAATTAATTATAAATAAAAATTAAATTATTATGAAAGTGGGCAATGTTAGCCCCTCACTAAAATGTCATTTTCCCATTTTGCTCTCTGGATCTCCTCAACAAGTATTACCTCTAGGTTATATTATTGAGATGTGTCACATACAATAGCTTTCTGTTATTTTCATTTTTGTTTATATTTAGGTTCATTATTAGAATTTACATTAACATCGCCACCATCGGATGATCCTAATGTGTAAATGACCATAGTAATTATGGACATTGTAAATTGATGTAGACAATAGAAACAATCTTAATTATTATTAATATGGTTGACCATAATTAATATTGATATGGACCATAATTAAGATTGATATGGATGACCATAATTATGATTTACATCGATGAACATAATTACTATTGATATGGATGACCTTAATTATTATTGACATTGTTGACCATAATTACTATTGACATGGATGACCATAATTACTATTGATGTGGATGACCATAAATACTATTGACATTGTTGACCATAATTACTATTGACATGGATGACCATAATTACTATGGATGTGGATGACCATAATTATTATTGACATGAATGACCATAATTATTATTTACATGGATGACCATAATTATTATTGGCATGGATGACCGTACTTACTATTGATATGGATGACAGTAATTAAGATTGATATTGATAACCATAATTGCTATTGATTTGGAGGACCATAATTATTATTGACATGGTTGACCATAATTTTTATTGATATGGATGACCATAATTACTGTTGACTTTGTTGACCATAAGTACTATTGACATGGATGACCATAATTAGTATCGAAATGGTTGACCATAATTACTACTGATATGGATGACCATAATTATTATTGACATGGATGACCATAATTAGTATCAATATGGTTGACCATAATTACTGTTGATATGGATGACCATAATTATTATTGATATGAATGACCATAATTACAATTGATATTGATGACTATAATTAAGATTGATGTGGATGATCATAATTATTATTGATATGGATGACCATACTTACTATTGATATGGATGACCATAATTACTATTGATATTGATGACTGTAATTAAGATTGATATGGATGACCTTAATTATTATTGACATGGATGACCATTGTTACTATTGACATGGAGGACCATAATTACACTTGATGTGGATGACCATAATTATTATTGACATGGATGTCCATAATTACTATTGATATGGATGACTATAATTAAGATTGATATGAATGATCATAATTACTATTGATAAGAAAGAGTATATATTAATACACGATACGTTGTTTCAGCCTACAAGCCTGGAATTGTTGATATTGTTAAGGACTTAGAACCAATACCTTGTATCTAGTTATCTGAACACTGCACATTTTCCTTGACTATTTTCATTTCAAGAATACACTAGATAAAACTTGGACCCACACTGTGTAAAGCACATAGAAGCAGAGACAACTTTATTACACACAAGTATTTTACAAAATAGGTATGGTAGAATCTCAGGAGGAAACGTGTACACAAATGCAAAGTATGTTGAAATACCTATCTCGAGAATGGTCTCATTTAGACAGTTGTATCTTCTAAAGGATTATCAAATTCCACTAATAAACGCTGGTAGCAAACCCGTCTATTGCATCAAGGTTCGTCAGTGATCGGCTGGAGAATAATGCACGAGTTATCATGCAACCCAACTATGGTATTTACAGTTGACGGAGGAATTACACTCATACATTTGATAAATCAAATAAAATGCTTGTCAAAGCAGACGTGTCTTAAAACAGGTTTAACTCGCACCTGTTTTTAACAAACATTGTATAGACTTAGAGTAAATATGTGTTATTAGGCATAAACTAATTTGTCTGGTTTGCCAGGAAGAAGTAGAAAATCCAATTAAAACTGTTGTTTGAGAAAACTATTAATCCATGTAGGATCCCACATGTTGACAAGTCTTGACATTAATAATTTACTGACACGCTATTTACATTGGATCTATCCTATCCACGAAACACTCTAAAATTGTGTCATTGGCCTTGACGCTTATTGGAAGATAATATCAAATACATCATTTTCTTAATTACTTTTAGCTTACAAACATAGTTTATCGGTGCAGTACGACCACAGCTTTATTTTCATTAAAGTACAAGATTAAATATTTGATAGCTAAACAATGTTTGTCACGTAGTTACTCTTATTCAATAAAACAAAGATTTATCAACTAAATACAGTACTAAAATGTGATCTTAACTAATGCTTCTATTATTTGGCCACGCCAGACAGTGCAGGTTCACGCAAGTTCGTAAATAAAAACTAGATTAAAGTAGTGTTCCTGCTTTTCTCGATTGTGAAGCGTGTCAATAGAATTAAATTCATTTTGCGACTGGACACGTGACTATACAATTGTATAATTTCAACAAGGCTGTACTTTCTTAAAACTATGGAGAATTCAAAACAACTCTACTCAATTTCCAATCCCTAAATGCCACCCCTTAGCTTTTTGATATAAACTAGTGTGAACAATCCAGTGTTAAATGTAGTATATTTTCATTACTTTGCAGAATAAATTACAGAAATATTTCGTCTTGCATTGGAAGAAAAACGGGAATAGCACAAAGCATTCGAAAACCATGCTTCTAACTATTTTTTTCCTGAAAAAGTTTTTTTTTTCCACCAAAGCATCTTTAGAATTAATTGGTAGATGCATGACGTTGAAGGGGCCCCGAGTGGTCTAAAGCGCTGTCCTTTACGGACCACTGCCATCTCACCTGTCTGCGTGTGTTCGAGTCTAAGATTCGGCAAATGTAGTTATGTGAGAAAGCTTGCCAGTAGCTTCTCGTGGGTGGGTGGTTCTTTCCGGGGGTTGTCTGGGTTCTTCCTCCACCATTATTACTGGCCGCCATGTATAGCCTATATTGTGCTGAAAAATGTGTTAAACCATCAAAAACAAACAAAACATGACGTTAAACACTAGTAATCTAATGGCGTAGTCATGGATGTGGTTAGGCTTTTTTTTTGTATTTTCTTCGTCTTCTCAGACTTACTTCAATAAAAAAAAATGCAAGCGTAATTTCAAATTTGCTAGAAGCACATGTAAATAGTAAATCTTATACGAAAAAATAAAACAGCAAACAAGTTGTTGTACACTGCATTCTATTTAAAGTCCAATTACTCGTACCAATATTGTGGCAGGAAAGTGAGTTGTCGATATGAATATCCTCAGCTGTTGACCATTCTATTTACTTTCATGATAATCAATTGAAAAGTAGACGTGTCCTGCACAGCAATAATCAAGTATAGCTGTGATGCACCATGACTATTGGTTTATCAGGATATTCCCGACTATTTACATAACAGCACATTCAAGTTCAGAAATGCATAAGGAACACTCTTTGATTTTGCAAGAACTGTTTGGATTATTCTGATTTAATGCACGAGATAAGAATGATAATAAATCAGTAAAACCTGTAGGAGCAACGTAACACATCGATATGAAACCAAGGTTGAATGTTTGTTTGTTTGTTTGATTAGGATTTTTAACGTAGCTTTAACAATTTTTCAGTCATATTGCTACGATGTCTGTAGTGAGGCAGTTTATAGTGATGTCTACCACTGGGGCATCATGCCGCAGACATGTAGCATGATGTCCCACCCAGTCACATTATCCTGACACCAGGCCGACCAGTCCTAACACTAACCTCTTAATGCTGAACGTCAAGCGAGGCAGCTGTTAGTACCATTTTTGTAAGTCTTTGGTATGACTCGGCCGGGGATGGAACCCACGACCTCCCGCTTCCGTGGAAAAGTAGACGTGTCCTGCAGAGCAATAATCAAGTATAGCTGTGATGCACCATGACTATTGGTTTATCAGGATATTCCCGACTATTTACATAACAGCACATTCAAGTACAGAAATGCATTCGGAACACTCTTTGATTTTGCAAGAACTGTTTGGATTATTTTGATTTAATGCACGAGATAAGAATAATAAATCTGTGAAACCTGTAGGAGCAACGTAACACATCGATATGAAACCAAGGTTGAATGATGATCATAACATTTTCCAAGTTTCACTTCAGCCCATCATGAAATTCGGAGCTATTTTCAGTACTGACATTATGTCATAACATGCATTAAATTACATGTTAAAAAGTTCAATAAACCTAACAAATTGCAGGACGAAATTAGAGGTCGATATATAGATCTTCAGGTGATGACATTGCTATTTAACAAGTATCCTGCCAATACTATTTACCAAGTGTTATGTATATCTATGTATTTGCAACTCTTGGTACATGCTTGTTTCTAATGCGTGTAAAATTTATTCATAGCTGTAAATTGTACTGATTTATCGACAGTTGGATTTGACGTACATGCATAGGGTCCATTGTATGATATTAATCATCGTTAAATTGCATAGGGTCTTTAAAAAATGACGTAAGTCTTGACTGATACAAATAATACAATTATTATTAAATGTGTTAGCCTTTTTCCAATTGGACAGGCCGATCAGGTGGTATCTTAGAAGAATTAATTTCCATCGAATGGGTTTGGGCACATGAATAGGTATATTAGAATATTAGATTGAGTAGTAAACTCTACCACGATGGGGATATTAGACATATAGTCGTAATAGACTCTTAACGGTGTTTCTAAAGAGAAAAGTGAAGCAATCATATGTATTTGGAGTCATTCTTATTTTTTGCGTTCTTGTTGTAACACCATGACTGTAGACATTTGTTGTATGTATATATTAATTTATGCGAGAAACATTTGTTAGGATTATCCGGTGGAAATAGAAAGTGCTCATTGGTATTTAACATTATTCTGGAACTACTGTAAACTATTCAAAGGAGTTCCAGACAACGTCATTTTTTGGCAACGTTTTTTCGATTCTGCATTGAAAAGT
This sequence comes from Unio delphinus, assembly GCA_029339505.1. NCBI lineage: Eukaryota > Metazoa > Mollusca > Bivalvia > Unionida > Unionidae > Unio > Unio delphinus. Next base: position 3,302,466 of record JAQISU010000251.1, read on the forward strand.
ACATTTCCATTTCTAAAATTTATAGGGAACGTTTCACTTCACTCTTTCAGACGTCAGTAAAACCATTTCAGGATTATTTTGGTTTTACTTCTTAATACTGTAAGTTTCGTTTTCAGTTTGATTACATCTTTGATCATTAAAGTATTTGTTACATCTTACAAAACGTAATGTTTTTCTTCTTCTTCTGTTACTTAGTTTATGACGAATGAGTCTTAACACAAGTATCATGAAAATTTTATTTACCAAGTATCGTATCAATAATATTTACCAAGAATGATGCCAATACTATTTATCATGCAAATGCTATTTACCAAAAATGATGCCAATACTATTTATCATGCAAATGCTATTTACCAAAAATGATGCCAATACTATTTATCATGCAAATGCTATTTACCAAAAATGATGCCAATACTATTTATCAGATATCATGGAAATGCTATTTACCAAAAATGATGCCAATACTATTTATCAGATATCTAGCAAATGCTCTTGACCAAGAATCAGATCATAGCTATGTACAAAGAATCATGTCAATACTATTTACCATATATGAAGCCAATACTAATTACAAAATATCCTGCCAATACCATTTACCAAATAGCATGGCAATGCTATTTATAGAAAATCATGCAAATACTATTTACTAAGTATGAAGCCAACACTATTTACCAGGAATCACACTGATGCTATTTACTAAAACTTATGTCAATATAATTTATCCAATATCATGCCAATACTATTTGCAAAGTGTGAGGCCAATACTATTTACCAAGTATCATGCCTATACTATTTACCAAGTAAAATGCCTATGCTATTTACCAAGTATCATGCCTATACTAATTACAAAGTATGAAGCCTATACTATTTGCCAAGTATCATGCCTATACTATTTACCAAGTATCATGCCTATACTATTTACCAAGTATCATGCCTATACTAATTACCAAGTATGAAGCCAGTACTATTTACCAAATATCATGCCTATACTATTTACCACGTATCATGCCTATACTATTTACCACGTATCATACCTATACTATTTATCAAGTATCATGCCTATACTGTTTACCAAGTATCATGCCTATACCATTTACCAAGTATCATGCATATACTATTTACCAAGTATCATGCCTATACTATTTACCACGTATCATGCCTATACTATTTACCAAGTATCATGCCTATACTATTTACCACGTATCATGCCTATACCATTTACCAAGTATCATGCATATACTATTTACCAAGTATCATGCCTATACTATTTACCACGTATCATGCCTATACTATTTACCAAGTATCATGCCTATACTATTTATCAACTATAATGCCTATACTATTTACCAAGTAGCATGCCTATACTATTTACCAAGTAGCATGACTATACTATTTACCACGTATCATTCCTATACTAATTACTAAGTATCATGTCTATACTATTTACCACGTATCTTGCCTATACTATTTATCAAGTATCGTCTGAATACCATTTACCATTTGTCAGTGGTGATGCGATGCTGTCTTCTTGCTATGCGGACAGTTTTACACAGCTTTTAATATTTGCCTTTACCTTCAGGTTCTCCGATTTCCTTCTTAAAGAGACCACATAAATTACATAAGACGAATTTTGTAATTCATTCGGCGTAAAATAATAAAAAGGGAACAGGAAACATATGTTGTAAATGATATTCATATTTCGTAGCACCAAGGAAATATATCTAGGGGATCTTCGAACCGTGCTTGTTTTTCTATACTATTTTTACATTTTATTTTACAGCTGCGACTACGACACACGCTTGCAAAACAACATAGAAAAGTTGGGCGATGAAGCAGAGACAACTTTATGATATTACGACTTTATGCCCTTAATCTAACAAAAAAGAGCAAAAGCAAACAAGTTTTGTAAATATCAACAAATAATTTATTTCTATTGAATACAAGTTGATACATTTAAGAAACTACGTACATATTACAAATTAAATCAAAATAGTTTTAAAAAAGTTATATCAGTTATAATTAATAACTATTAAATTCCAGTGTTTTCGAAATAAGATTAAGATTCTTAAGAGTTAAAAGATTCAGCGCTGAAGGTGCTAATGTGACTGTAGTCTTGAATTACTAATATACCAGTGGTCTGAAGTTTGGTGACGTGCTTCCAGTCTTCCAATTAATCATATTATAATCCAAGATGTCCTTGTCTGAATTCACTATAATTTCGAATTAAATCCATGGATCAATAGTTTGAATAAAAAATTACATCCAAACCAGACACAGAACAACAACAATGCAAGTGGATCTGCTTCGGATGTAATCGCAAGTATGAATAATTTTTCAAGTAAACATTAAAAACTAAGACACAAAAGTAGATCAATAAATAACGTCTAAACATCATTTCGTAAACGTTATAGTTGTACGCAAATAACATGTTACTACAATTATAATAATAAAAATAGGAAAACATCAGGCACAACAGGTTGTTCATATGGAACGTCCAACATCCTAGACTCATATATACATGTTTACCTTAATTGATAATGATCATAATATTTAACCCACGCGCCTAAATAAATATATTCTATGAATTATTTGTTTCCAATTAAACTATGCATAACATTTCCAAGAAGCATTCTAATGAATAAATTGGTAGTATCTTAGTAAAATACGATGAGACTGATGTAATACTAGTCCATACAGTTCTATCACAAGTCGTAATGAGTAAAGTCCTAATGAAATTCCAGTGGTGTTCGAAATAACATCCAGCACTGGACGTACCGATGTGCCCGTAGTCTTTAATTAATATTGTGCCAGTGGCCTGAAGTGTGATGATGTGCTACTAGTCTTTAAATTAATCACAATGTAATCAATGGTGACCTTGTCTGAATTCATCATAATTCGGAATTAATGATTATCTCAAGGATATTATTGAGCACTTTATAGATCCAGAGAATAATAGTTTGAAAAAGTAATGTCACTCAAATTAAAAACTGAACACAATAACAGCAATCATTCTGCTTCTGATCTTATCGCAAATAAGAATAACTTTTCATGTAAACAAAGTTATATATAAATTTAAGACATAAAATTATTATAAAGAAAATCGAAAACATTATGCACACAGAGTCTTCATGGGTGAATCTAAATTCCTTGACACAGACCATGAAAAACACGTTTCCAATTATTGTTAATGATCCCAATATTTTACCCACACTCCTTAAGAAATATTTACTATGAATTATTTGTTTTTAAATCAGAAATAAAGATCAATATCTCTACTCAGGTAAACAGTGAACTAGATTGGGGACAAGTTCAAGTCCAAAATACCAATAACGGATTGGCATTCAAAAGAATAAGCAGGATAGCATCGTAGTACAATAGAGTTTTGGACTAATGAGATATTATGTTCAACGAATGGTCTCCAGAATGATCGTTTCTCTAACATTATCACCACTACAGGAGTAACCAATTACACGAAACAACTCAGTAGACATAGTCGTCCAAACAGTCAAAGACAAAAAGATCGATGGAGAAGCTGGCACACTGCACACGGTTTCTCTCGCATAAATTACATACGAGTGTTGTGTCAAATCAAGTAACATATGAACGATGTTATGATTCTAGCCAGTTTTGTTTGAATTCGTTCGTGTTTTGCTTGTTCATTTGTTTTGTTTGTTTTACAGGGATCGATTGGTTGGCTATCATTAGAGTAAATAAGGTATTTTACTAAAAAATTCACGAAGATATACAAGCAGAGGAGACGTCACCGAAGTATAATACAATCATATTAAAATCGATATTGAGGAGAGAAACAAAATCAATTCTTATATATCATTTTGGACGACAATGTCATTAATCATTCCTGATACGCTGTTGTATATGCCATATCGGCAAAGCTCCCCAAACATTTATGAAGCTGTCAACGAAGAATGATACAGTCCGATCAAAATTATAATTTTATGTACATATCCATTAATTCTCCTTATCCTGTTGGCTGACAAGCAGTGCAATTAATCAATTCCTTTTGCACTATTGACCTTATATGTGCTATATAGGCAAATAAACTTTCTTGGTTCCTTGATAAGAGTGACATTATTGTATATGGTTGTTTACAAATAGTTTTCCATTGATATTTTAGCTCACATAGATTGTCCACGCAGTACTAATACGAATTTAATTTCACCAAACACTAGGTGTGTATAGTGTCTGTGAGTGTTACGTTTCTGAATTGTGTATCATGCAAGCAGCAGAGAGGACGAACCCTACAACGTTTTCAGACAAAATTTTGATTGAATCCTTAAAACGAACCTTCCTACGATCTCATTTTAACCAAAAAAAATGTCTCAGGGGCAAACCCTACAACGTTTTCAGACAAAAAATTGATTGAAATTTTAACGAGCCTTCCCTACGAAATCTCATTTTAACTAAAAAAAAATGAAAACGGAGACTTTTACGATTTTTTAATCAATTTTGGTCGCAACTTGTTGTCATCGCCCTCTCTGCTGCTACAGGTTAACAAAAAATAATAAATGATTTTAACCGAATATTTGATCAAGTCCGATACGATATCGTGTCCGAGGATCATGCAAATTTATTGTTGCGAATCCGTACGGGGTTGACTGAGCATTACTAAAGAAATTTCTAAATTGATTGAAGTCCATATCAGAACACCATGTCTGCCATATATTTCTAAGAGTATGAGTATCAACTCCGTTGAATACAGCAAGAATATTGCAGTTATCTCTGATGACTTTCGGAACCTGAGTGTAGCGTTGAGTAACATATATCACGTCAGTGTTTTTATGCCTGCCTCTGGAAAAGATCCTAGCAGGATTTTTTTGTTTATCTAACATTATATCGTCGTATACGACTAAATTGTTAATATCTCCATCAATATCATCAATGCTCGGTGCTTCATCGATATCGGTTATAAACTCAATAATACCCTCTCCGGATTTTTCTACCGCGCTGTCGTTAAAATCTTTTAGCACTTCATAACATCGTTGATCATCTACGCTAGGGGCAATTAAATACAACTTATCCCACTTCATCCATCTCATTATTAAATTGAGTAACAATTGCGTTTTACCGGATCCAGATGGCCCGATTATAATCATCCGGATAGAGTTTGGTAGCGCTGCATGATGCTTAACTGGTTCTCTTGTTTTAGTCGCTGAAAAATCAATTATATCCATATTTCTATACATAAATTATGGATCTATATTGTGTGAAGTGTAAAACGCGTACTGGCACAGATGACTTGACGACGATTACAACTAAAAATAACCGATCAGCGCTTTCTGGTAAATGCGTTCAATGTGGTACAAAGAAATTTAGATTTGTGTCTATGAGATCTGATTTTAAAAAAAACGAGGTGATATCGCAGCCAAATTGGCAAAGCTCCCTGGAACCCCATGGGCAAAGTACCCCGGAGAAAAGCACCTTCCAGGATATAGCTACTGTGGACCGGGAACCAGACTTGATATCAGACTCAATAATCAAAATCAACCCAACCCCGGTGAAGAACCAATAAACGCCATTGATAAGGCCTGTCACCTTCATGATGTTGCTTATAAAAGCAGCAATCTGCAACACAGGCATCTCGCAGATGTGAAATTAATTCATACGTTAAACGCTATTCCTGATAAATCCTTCAAAGAAAAATTGTCTTCATTTTTGATAAAATCGGCTATGAAAAGCAAATTGATGTTAGGTGCCGGTAATTAATAATATGGAATCAATTTATTATTCCCCAAGAGGATACTGGAGGGGTAAATCAGCAGTCCATAAACTCGCTAGCGCTGCAAAAGTGAAAAAAACCACTGCGGCTAATTGGTTATCCAAACAGGCACTATGGCAGATTTATCTACCACCGCCTAAACAAATTCAATTCTCGCATTTTGATGTGACCGCTCCTAATGAAGTTCATCAGGCTGATATATTATTTCTGCCACATGATCGTGGTTACAAATATGCGTTAACCGTAGTTGAGATTGCAAGTCGATACAAAGAAGCAGAACCGTTAAAAACAAAATCAGCCACTGAAGTTGCTTCTGCATTTGAGAGGATTTATCGACGAGGTCCTCTGCACTGGCCAAATCTATTGCAGGTTGATCCTGGCAAGGAATTTCAGGGTGCAGTATTATCTACAATGAAACATCATAATGTCACCATACGACGAGGGCATACTGCGCTACATCGCGATCGCCATTGTAGAACGATTTAATCGGACGATTGCTGAGCGGTTATTTGGATATCAATACGCAAAAGAATTCATTCAAGAAAAGCGATCCCGTGAATGGGTCAAAAGGTTACCAGCTGTGATTACCGCACTGAATAATGAGATTACTAGAACAATCAACATGAAACCTAGCAACGCTATTAAAAAGAAGTCTATACCCGTACAACCACAAAAAGATTTCAAAGAACCAATTCTTGGTAGTAATGTCACTGTTAGGTACTTATACGAACCAGGAGAGCTTGAGGGTGGTAAAAAAAGGGCTACTGATCCTATTTGGAGTGTTACTGCACACAAGATATCTAGTATAACACGATCTACGGGTAGACCTCCAGTCTATAAACTGGATTCAACTGCCCCTCAACGAGGATTTACTCGACAACAACTACAGGTAATTCCCGAGGATACTCAATTGCCACCGCATGGTCTTAACTAGCGCCGTTGCTTCTATTGCACTCAAGACAAGTCAACATCACATTATTTCTGACATGACCGAGACTGTTATTTTTTCTGTCTGCGGTAAATTGGCGAGGATCTTTATCCGAATACTGCCAACGCAATATACAATTGCAACTCGCGCAGTGATTATTCTGTTGTTGTTTCAGCGTAATTATTAATTCAGCATCAATATCAAATTCTCGTTGTTTTTTTTTGTCCTGTTGTTTGTAACCGGAGATTTTTTTATTAATGATGCTAACATCAATATCATTTATTGTGGTGTCATCATCGTCACCAATGATTTCATCATCGCCTGACTCTGTCAGGACAACTCTTCGAAGTTGATTTATTTTTCGTACTCTGGATACTGCGAGATAGACTAAATTCGACCATTCGATGTGATTATCCACCATCCAAACAATTGTATCCGATATAGTCAATCCCTGTGAAGAGTGTATTGTTGCTGCGTATCCTAGCGTCCACGGGGATTTATTAGCACGCAATGCATTTTCGACGACGCTGATATCAACCAGCACAATATCATTTAATACGAGAATTTGTTTTTCACTCTGTCCTGGAATATCAACTTCAATGTTCTGTTTTCGTGTATCCGATGGCCTATAACAAAGGGGTACTGGAAGCGTTGCAAATTTTTCTTTATGCAATTCAAATAACTTCATCTGAAGTGTGTCCCTGAATATTTTTCTACTTGCAATTATCAAATCATTTGGTCTCCATGTTTCCCAGAAATCATTCATTGGAGTTTCTGAAATCACTTCACGCGCTATTTCGCATTGGATTCTATCCGGTTGTAATCTAATTAGCGCTTTGAATTCTCGTAATCGTTCATCAAGTGATCTATAATCAGTGGTAATTTCTTCATAATAGTCTACAAAACCCCTTAGCCATTCATGTGGAGATGCACCGACAAATGGTGATGGTTGGCCGTGATCACCGCACATGACGACTTTTGTGTTTTTGTTTAACAACCACTCGAGAAATGTTTGTAATACATCTAATGACACTGTGCATATTTCATCCCAGATTATGATTTCAGGAATGAATTTATCACCCATACGCTCAGGAGTCCATTTGTCACCCTTCCATCGAAAGAAACTATGGTAAGTACAGGCATTTACCCCTCGCTGTATCATCTCTCTGGCGAGTCTGTGAGTCGGTGTTAGCACAACCATGGTTGACCGACGAAATAATTCAATTGCACGAGTTGTCTTTCCTGACCCACCACAACCGTTTAAATAAACTGTCTTGTATCTACATACTGGATCAGATACCGGTGGTGCATTAGAAAATTCTGATTGAATTTCAATACGGTTATATGAAAGATATTTATCATCCATGGCAACGTCTGCCGATTCACAATACTCATGTAGCATCTCCTTTTTAAATCGCCAACGCCCCCACGCTTCCTCCGGATCTGTGAATTTAGCTACAGCTGATTTGTATTTATTGTGTATATACATCGAATCAGTGGCCACTCTAACCGCGGTATTAGGAAATCTATTTATCATCGAAATAGATTAATAGAAGCATAGGCTAGCATAGATGATCTTAAATGTGTATACTGGGAATTATATCCATCACAGTAGGTAACAACCGTACCCATTTTCTCACCATTGGATAGAAAAGCATCCTTACGGGATACAAGTTTTCCCTGTTTCATTAAATCCGTTACAATAAAATCGTATTCAGCGACGTCTATGATCAACCGCGAAGAATATTTTGCGTTGTCGTATCTTCCACTCTGGGTAAATTTACTGATTATTCTTCGTCCGAGATCCTTTGCTTGTTCTTTTTTAATTTCAAATAACTTCTTAGACCAATTCATGATTTGTTCTTCACTGAAATTCTTCGAATTTCCATCTGGACACTGTTTTCGTAGTTCGCTGATTATACGATCTAAATCGGGTTGTGGTAGCCAAACTTCTTGTCGAGCTCGATAGCATATAATAGCCTCGGAAACAATCAACGATATTAGCATACCACAATCAATCATATATCTCAATAGCACTATTGGCATCCAGGCCTTTTTAGATATATGTCTACCGAGCCAAACATAACTACACGGATGTAACCCTGTAGCGAATTCGAATGATATCACACGAGCGAATCCGGTTAAATCAAAATCAGGTAATGGTCCATTAATCGCAACACGAGTCATTTCCTGTGTGGGGTGTCCAAATCGTTTGAAGTACTCAGCATATTCCCCATACCCGAGAAAACTTCCGGGATAACACGCGGCTATATCAATTGAAATCATACCATCACGTGAGTATTTCGTATTCCACAGTCCTCCATGACCAAATTTGACGCAACTCAATTTAACATCTTCGAGAAAATCACTTCGTGTTGGACGCCATGAGTTTTTTTCTCTTGCGAAGTGAGCTTCCACTGATGGAATAGTAAAACTATCCGTGAGTAGTTTTTCATGGGAATTCTCCGGTGAAAAATCACTAGCGATTTTTCTCATTCTGTTATCTAATTCTTCAACGCATTATAATTCGCCATTTGGTCTTACAAATTGATCAAATCCTATTTCGGGATCTTCATCACTTCTAAGTAACCACACTGACACAGGATCATCTTTACACAACGCATGAATAGCATCGAATAATTTCTCTTCATAGAAAACATCCACGACGAACTCCTTAGGGATATATTTCACGGTTCGTTCTCGTGGAAATACTGTTACCGCAGGTGACCACGCGTGTTTGTTATGATCAATAATCTGTATTGGCGCTCCATTTTTGTTATATTTCGGTTCGTATAAAACCTCTCCGGTTATCGTCATAACGGTTATTGGAAATCTTAATGATGTTTCTAATTTAGCTATATTAGAAATCTTTGCACCATGCTGTTTCACTGTCAGTTCCCATTCGGTTATTTTCCTACGTCGCAGATCAGTTAGTTTATTTCCTCGGGATGCATTTGTGAAGTGTTCCGTTACCCGTGTTGCCACGCAATTCAGTGAACTAGAATATTTCATAGGAGCTAGTTTTGCGATATCGGGTTTATCATTTAACGGATATATCCCATAAACCATTGCTGTTACGGGATAAGATCTTTCGTAGTATGGTTTGTCAATGCCGGTTAGAATTCCTGGTTTGGAATCTCTACTCACAATGACAGCTTTTTTATTCTTGAGGATTGGTTCAAATTTATCCCTAATAATCCATTTGCCATCGACTTCTATAATGAATTTTATTCGGAAAAAAATACCTTTTTTCCCCAACACGTGAAATTATCACTGCTGCTTTTTCATCATTCATGGTAGCTTCAACAACACCATCAATTCGAAATGTTGACCAACAATAAGATGCTCCATCACGCTTGAATTCATTAAAACAGTCTCTGATTTTACTAATCATGGCTTTATCAAGAATTGTATTCTTTGGTGTATTAGAAACTATATCGAGATTGAATTGAGCATCTTTCCAGGGTAATCTCTTGGACGTTTTTTTTTGGTTTATCGAGATTAAATTTAGGATTAATCTTCAATAATCTCTTAAACTCTCTCATGTTTCCGTCTATTAAACGTTTTTTGGGTTTATCGAGATTAAATTTAGGATTAATTTTGTTAGGTTTTTTGGGTTTGTCGAGATTAAATTTAGGATTAATCTTCAATAATCTCTTAAACTCTCTCATATTTCCGTCTATTGGACGCTTTTTGGGTTTATCGAGATTAAATTTAGGATTAATCTTCAATAATCTCTTAAACTCTTTCATGTTTCCGTCTATTGGACGCTTTTTGGGTTTATCGAGATTAAATTTAGGATGAATCTTCAATAATCTCTTAAACTCTTTCATGTTTCCGTCTATTGGACGCTTTTTGGGTTTATCGAGATTAAATTTAGGATTAATCTTCAATAATCTCTTAAACTCTTTCATGTTTCCGTCTATTGGACGCTTTTTGGGTTTATCGAGATTAAATTTAGGATTAATCTTCAATAATCTTTTAAACTTTTTATCAGTATTGAATTCAGCATTTTTCGAAGGCGTTCTCCTTAACTCCCTCATGCTATAATTAAAACAAGCATTTAAATGAAGAATTTATATATAATGAATCACTGTAAGTGGCTTATGATTGGATCAATAACCCCGTGTAACAAATCATGCAGAAATGAATTCTGTGGGTATCATATGCAAAGCTTTCGTCGTGGAAGCCTTGGTCCGTTACCCTGCATACGATGTGGGGTTGGGGTTAGGGGAAAATCTCAGTTGTGTTTGAATTGCGGTGGAAAGCGATACAGGGAGTTGAAGCGTTATTATGATAAAAGAATAAAAAATGGACAATCAATCAGAAATTATGTCCCTGACACTGATAAAGTCCATGACACTGATAAAGTCAGTATCCTTGACTCTGTCAAGGATAAAATCATAAGAACTCCTCAAGACTACATCGAAAGATTTATCATTAAACCAAACAATGAATTAGACAAATAGTATTTAGTATACGAATGAACCAAGAATTCAGACAACACCCTGTGATCACAAATTATGAAGCATTTAGTGATGGTGTTGTAAGAAACCGCAGACTGAAGAAACCAGTTGGTTCTGATAATGGTATGGGGTATTTGAAGTTTGGCGCTGGAAAGAAATTTTATCTCAATCATCGTTTCGTATTTGAATGCTTTTATGGATTGATCGAGGATGATTCTGTCATTGATCACATTGATTCTAATCCAATGAACAATTCTTTATCAAATCTGCAGGCTGTTACTCAAAGTGTGAATACCAAACGAGGAAAGACTGGCATTTGCTCAAAAAAAGCGAGACCATTAAAATCTTTGAATACGATAACTAACGAAGAAAAAATATTTCAATCAATGAATGAAGCCGGTAGGCACTTCGATATTTGTTCACCCTCAGTACGATATGTTGCAGAGGGGATTTATCGATCTGCGATTTGAAAAAAGACGGGACAGAAAATTCGATTTAGTTATGTATAATACGTCATATTTTTCATTTAGAAATATGTCATTGTTATAGAATATGAATTCTGAAAATATGAATAGCATTATATCCGCGATTTCAAAATTGAAAAGTTGGGATATTGAACTATCAGATGGGTTAAATCCTGATCAAATCATGTCTGATTTTCAGGATATAGAATACGGAGTTAACAACAAGGATATTACTGGTAATTTGAAAAAGGATACAATTGAGTACAGATCTTTTAAAGTAGGAGCTGATAGTTATGGTATACAAAAACAACAAGGTCGAGGCCGACAAAGGCAATTACTTGATGATAGTGAGGGCGCAACTGGTACAACTGAGGAAACAAGCGGAAAAGGATATTCGATTGGAAATCCAAAGGATTTCAACGCTGGAGTCTTTGACTCTACCATGACATGTCCTGGTAGTGTTCTCAGTGATATATCACGGTTAGAGGTTCTCATCGGAGGGAAACGAGCCGGAAATAACTCACCGGAAATAATTAATGAAGCAGCTGATATCTGTAGACGATTATTTCAGGGTGGTATCATGGATATCAGCACATATCGAGATTTCATTGGCGAGTTAGTGGAAAGTGGGTATCATAGTGACTGAATTGAAAAGTCAATTGATTAGATAAATAACAATTGAAAAATTGTTTCTGATTTCAAATAATGATCATACACTACAATCATGATAAACCAACCCCCGTCTACGTAGTTAATTCACGGTTTCCGGTTTATAGCGCATATTACGGAGATGGTTTCTGTGATACCATTTTAAGATTATTGTCAAGAATGGCTCCAAAAGTGATGCCGTTGGCTAAACAATTAGGAATGAAAGCCATTGATGTTATTCGTGATAAGGGTATTGGTGCTGTTGGAGATCTTGCCGGAAAAGCGTTTTCAGCCGCAAAGAATAAAATAACATCATTAGTGAAATCACGGATGAAATCCAAAGGATTTTCAAAACCGTTACCGTCTACAGCGGAAATGCCTGCAAGTGTTAGTAGAATTATAAATAACGCAGTAGATGAAAAATTAGCGTCGATGGTGACTCCCTTGATAAATCAAGGGGACCAAAATAACATGATAGCAAAAATGATAGCAGGAAGTGGCTTTAAAAAAACACGACGATGAAATGGAAAATCGCGATTTAGACTCTGATAAATAGAATAAAATGTTCAAAAGGTCACCTGATCCAGCATTTGATATGGATGCCCCAGTGCTCAAGAATGATTCTGTACGCGATTTTCAATTTTATTCTTATCACGCAGTACAACCAGATCTCCGATCGCGAATTGAACTTCAAGTTCATGATACCAGTAAATACTTCCTACCGTGTGAGGCATTTATTGAAATCGAAAGAGAACTTGTAACAAACGATTCTACTCATAATGATCCACCATATGACAATAACCCAACTATCAAAGTTGGTTTTGTCAATAACGGTATCATGGCGTTATTTGAAAGCGCTAGATATCTCATTGATGGAAAAGAAATTGAATCAATAGAACGTGAAGTTGATGTTGCCACAACATTCATAGGGTTAGCGAGATACTCTGATGATTATACAAGATCAGCGGGTCCATCTATGATGTTTTCTAAGGATATCACTGATCACCCTGAACACGTCCAGTATTCTAGAGTCAAGGCAACACATGATTCTTCAGTTAATCCAGCACCAGCCGGTTATGTAAGACCAGCTGGTGATTTTGATGTCATAAATAATATCACTAACTATAACCTAGGGTTTGCAACACGCGTATTAACGTTGCATGGACAGCGTCGACAATTTTCATGTGCGATCCCACTGCATCATATATTTGGATTCTGTAGAAACGTCAGAAAAGTTATTTATGGAGCGAAGCATACAGTAGCGCTTGTACGAAAGGGTACTGATAATGATGCAATCTGGCGTGATGCTGGTGTTCCCGAGGGTAAAGTCCATTTAACAAAACTATCATTGTGGATGCCAGTGTTAACTCCATCAATCACAAATGAAGAAAAATTGTTATCGTTTATGGATCATGGAGGAAAATCATTGTTGAGTTGGTTATCAGTGACTACGGATATTAAACCTGATGATGTTGATGGTACATTCACATGGCATCTGGCATCAAAACAAGGTGTTTCAGCTCCACGTCATATATTTATTGCGTTACAGAATGCTGCGCGAGCTGGTAATCAAGAACGAAGTCATATGATATTTGATCAGTTAGGTGTTAATGAAGTCTCGCTGAGAATAAGCGGCCAACAGGAACCATCCGAGGATATACAACTCGATTACACTCACAACCATATTGCACGTGTCTATCATAACCTATTGTCGTTTATGGCACGTGATCAAAATGTGGATACTGGTTTGCAAATATCACAATTGGATTTTAAAAGCCTCTATCCGATTTATTACTTTTCACTGGAACATCTCGATTTGATGAGACAATCTGTCGTTGATATACACTTTAGAGCCCGTGTAACCCGTCCTGGTGGTATTGCTAATTACAGAGCGGTTGCTGTCATTCTCAGTGATAAATCAATGCTACTTGAAGGTGTTGGTGGAAGAATGAGAGTGGTAGATGCACCAGTGGAAAACATGTAATTGAAATTGTAAACGAATTAGAATCAATCAATTATGTATAATGTCATATAGTAATATTAGTGTTGCGTTGACTCCTGGTCAAATCAAAAAATTGCAATCGGAATCAGCTAAAAAATGTGGAACCACAATGACGTTGAAACCCAACCAAATGACTGGTGGTGCAAATAAACTATCGCTGACAACTCGTCAGGTGAAACATTTCAATGATGCACTAGTAGCAAAAAAGGGTGTTCAGATTACTCTCTCTGCGGCTGCTATCAAAAATATGATTAAAACAGGCGGTATATTTCCGTTGTTAGCTGCGATTCCAGCATTGATTGCAGCAGCAGCCCCAGCGGTGGCTAAAGCGGCAGCGTTAGGAGCCGTTGGTACTGCAGCAGGAATGGCACTAAAGAAGGCAACTGGGAAAGGATATAAAAAAAAGGGAAAGGGTCTAAGACTTCCAGGAACCCCGTATTCGTGGTACAGCGGAAAGGGTCTAAGACTAGGACCGGTTTATTAATTCAGAAATCTTCGATTTCCGAACCTATGGTTCCCATGTCCAATTTTGATTTACTCGATGCTGCTAAAAAACTCGCGATTAAAAACTTCAGAGGTATCTTTATGAAAGATCAATTACCACATCAACCAAACAGCGTTGAAACCGGAATCATTAATTTAGATAACAGCACCGGACCTGGAACTCACTGGGATGCATACGCTATTGATCCACGTGGGATTGTTTATTTCGATTCATATGGATTAGCCCCACCAAAAGAGTTTATGCGTTATATAAAAACCCTTCCAATAAAGACTTGGTATTCTACGCTACCAACACAACAAATGAATGACCCACCAATATGTGGCAGCGAAGTATTAAATGTCCTTAACGCTATTTCTAACTCCTTGAGTAACCCAAGCGGAAAACCACCACATGTTGTCGTGAATGAATACACTAGTAATCGCTGGCGAAAATCGAAAATTTTTCAACAAAGTCGTCAAAAACGATTTTAGAGAGAGAAAGAGTTTTACAATAACATGATTGATATTTGGGGGAGATCTTTGAAACCCAAACCCGATGGCACTGCACCCCCTGATTCTGTCAAGAATATAAATAAATTAATTAAAGATGAAATCGCTGAGACGTTAAATTTAGTAAATGTTGACCCGAACGAAATAGTTGTATTTCAAGACAAACAGGGTAAATTGAAAAGCAGTGATGTGTCATTGGATGATATTTTGATACCGCAGCGCGACGCCGCTGAAAACTCTATTGCGCTATATTCCAACAGTGGACGACTTAAAGCCAGTAATATATCCGCGGATGACATTTTAAAACGGCAGCAAGACGCCACTGAAAACTCTATTGCGTTGTATTCCAGCGACGGACGACTTAAACCAGGTGCACTTGTGTCTACGATCACTGATAAGATTGCTACCCATGACAATGAGTTAGATAATTCTCTGTTAGAACTAGCAACACTTCAATCTAAAATTGAAGAACACGGAAAACAGTTTACATCATTTCGTAGAAATATCATTGATAAATTTATTGGAACCCCGTTGGATAAAATAGAAATAAAACTCCCGGATATTAAAAAATCCATCGATGAGACGAAAACCTTCATCGAAGCCATCAAAGGTGATTTTTCGAGGATGATAACAATCATTGAAAAAACAAAAATTCCTCATGAGAAAACCAACAACGTAGTATACACAATCCAACACGGATCATTTGCGTGGACACCTACAAACAACAAATTAGATATCACTGCAACCGTTAAAGGTATTTATCGATTAACACTAGTAACACCATTGACTCAATTTAATATATCATCGTCGAGTTCATCCGGGGTCAACAATACGATTTCAACGATCATCGACAAGGATACAACTGAAAAGTTCACTATAACAGCTACTGATAAAATTTTGATTAGGGTTTCAGCAACCTGGTTTGTGGAATTCGTAGCGGATTTAAGTAAATAACTCAATTGAAAGGAAAATCCTTCGGATTTCACAATTGAAAACACTAGTGTTTTTAAAATAAAAATGATTTCATCAACGCAATGTCGCTATTATCAGGTCAGAGAATTTCAGACTAGACTCAAAACCCTCACTGAGGAGTATCAAATAAAAATGAAAAAATACCGACGAAGAATCACCGCAATTGATGTTATTGTGTACTCGGTGTCAAACGTTCTCACTGGCGCCGGAATAATACTTGCATCGGTTATAATGATTGCTCCGGTCGTAGTTCCAATTTGCATTTCTGCGGTGGCTACAATCGCGGGTATATCAACCGGGATAGCAAAAAAGATATCATCATGCAGCCAGAGTAAACTGCAGGATTACTTAATTCAACTTCATATTGCATCAACCGCATATTCGCAGTTATCCCTGATGATATCATCGTCACTCGATAATACGATTATATCAGATAGTGAATTCTCAGCGATGGTCAGTATTTTTGATTCCGCGATATCGAAATTAGAGCGACAACATGAATATAATAACAATGACAACACCGATGGAATTGGAAAACACGAACCCGAAAACCAAAATGATCTCAATAATCTCAACCATACCAGATTGTGAGTTCTCAGTGATGGTCAGTATTTATGATTTCGCGGTGTCAAAATTAGAGCGACAACAACAGTATAGCAACGATGACAACACCGATGGAATTACTTCAACAAATAGTGGAGAACACGAACCCAGTACAAACAAGCATGATATCAATAACATCAACGAAACCCGAGTTTAGTGTGAATTTCCCTAGCCCAGTCCCCGTGAAGGAGATAGCGCTAGCAAAACTACGAGTGTATCACAGTTGGCCTAATATCAGATCAAAATCATTTGGTGGTCAACAACCGAATAATTCACTGGTATTTGCAAATAAGAATAAAGACGACGGAACCCCAGACTGGAACGTCGTTTCGATACCAACAGGGTCATACCAAATCGAACAAATCAATAATGAATTCGCGCGTAGAATAAAATCGATTACTGGAACAGAATCGAAAATCGGTATAACAGTTCATGAGCCGACGCTATCATCCGCAATTGAAATAAGCACAGAAGGATACGTCGTAGATATCTATCAAAGTTCTATTAGAACCATACTAGGATGGCCTGAATTACCACCAGGGGGGAAAACCGTTGATTTACCAGAACCACAAAAAACTGATTATATCACCGACAGAATAAAACCTGATAATCCAATAAGGAGTTATAAAGATCATAGAATTACTATAGAGTTTTTTGGTCTCGGATACCACGCAACTGGAGAAGAGAAGCCAGGGGAGAGAATAGAGGGATATCATTTTGTTGAAGAACCTAAAATCGTTAAAAATTTCACAGCAATGAATAATGATTTTTCACTGTTGTTAATATCTCTTAAATCCGGCTCTCTCACCCGAGATGAATTTATCAGCGTCGTAGAAACATGCAACAAAATTATCGACGATATGGAAACATTTAACTTAAAAATTATTCAGGATATATTAGATGACGATAATCCCTTATCGAGAACAGAATTTGCATCAGAATATAAAATCCCCGTGAAGGATATTCCGACATTCAAACTACCGGGATATAACGTACCGGAACTAAAAAAACTTCTCAGTGACACCATCGATGTTGGTTTTAAAATAATTCATGATGCATGGAAAAAAACAGCATCACAGGAAATAAAAATCCTCAAACATAATAATGATCCAATTGGTGGCGGTAGGCATATCGCTCCGTTCAACGTGAATATTTCATCGGTGATTGCGCTCAATTTAGTATGTGATGTTATCGAAGGAAGCTATCAAATTAATCTCGAACGATCAAATCAAGCTCAGCAAGGATATATTCTTTATTCGTTTGCACCAACAGCTCCTCCAGGATTTTTAATAATTGAGTCTCCGGTTAATCCAGTCTATATGCGGTGTTATAATGATTCATTAACCAGAATTAATTTCAAACTCACAGATCAGTCCAATAATCTAATTGATCTACAAGATGAGGTGTTAGCGATTAGTCTGTTTGTGAGATCCTAAAGACTTGATCAAATCATTTATTATTTTTTGTTAACCTGTAGCAGCAAAGAGGGCGATGACAACAAGTTGCGACCAAAATTGATTAAAAAATCGTAAAAGTCTCCGTTTTCATTTTTTAGTTAAAATGAGATTTCGTAGGGAAGGCTCGTTAAAATTTCAATCAATATTTTGTCTGAAAACGTTGTAGGGTTTGCCCCTGACACATTTTTTTTGGTTAAAATGAGATCGTAGGAAGGTTCGTTTTAAGGATTCAATCAAAATTTTGTCTGAAAACGTTGTAGGGTTCGCCCTCTCTGCTGCTCATGCAAGCAGACAAAATATCTCTTTGTGATTGTAAATGTGAACAAACAATCCTATCACATCTGTACCTTTGTTAAAATCAGTTCAAACATTTACAGAGAAATTAAAACGACCCAGTTATATCGCCATTGCTCCGCAACAAAATATAATCAAGATTTAGAATCTAGTAATATCAATACATGATAAAGATTTATAATCTCTCTCTCTCTCTCTCTCTCTCTCTCTCTCTCTCTCTCTCTCTCTCTCTCTCTCTCTCTCTCTCTCTCTCTCTCTCTCACACACACACACACACACACACATTGTTTCAATTAATGTTGAAATGGCTGGTTCTAATTAGATCGAATTTGGGATCGAAACTCAATAGAGATACAAGTCATCTTTATTGTATCATTACATTGATTATCCTCTCACAGTACTAGACTGCATTCATACTAATTGTGACATTATGTTTGACTCGTGGCGATCTTGTCTGAGGCCGAACAAAGAGTATTGTTACTAATGTGAAACTTCCCTAAATCTATTACAGCTCATTCAATAAATTCAGCCTGTTATAAAGGTGAGGCTGGTTAATAAAACCTTGGCTAACATAACAATTCCGTTATTTAGACTAATTACCAGGTCCGCCAATTCATTGCAGTTCAATGAGGGACCTGTTTAGAGGACTTATACTGTATATATCAAGTGAATTTCTTGTACAAGCCATGTACGAATCGCAGATTTTCCAATAACTATTGCAATCTGTCGATCAAGCCATGGACCAAAAGAACTTCATAATCTATGAAGAGTTTGTAAAAGCCATTAGCATTCTACAGCAATCGCCGTCCTGAAAACATTCCGAAGCTTCAAAAATGTCGTCATTAAATAACCCGTGAATGGGATGAACTGAGACGTTGGCAGCCATATTATCCAAGATGCCATACACGTATACATCATCTATCTATAAAAAGATGACATAGTGCGCTAAATGAAACAGAAATGGAACGACTGTCGAGGAAAATAGGGCACATCTATCAGGGCAGTATGGAAATGGACAAAGTCGAAACGTAGGGAAATAGTCTGTATCCATGCCCATTTCCCATATCTCGAAACTTTAGAGGGGCCCCGAGTGGACGATTGGTCTGAAGCGCTCTCCATTACGGATCACTGTCATCTCACCTCTGTCTGCGCGGGTTCGAGTCTCAAATTCGGCCACTGTGGGTATGTGAGAAAGCTTGACGGTAGTTTCTCTTTGGTCGGTGGTTCATTCCCGGGGTTTTCCCGAGTTCTTCCTCCACCATTAATACTGTAAGCCATGTATAGCCTATCATAGCCTGAAAAATGGCGTTTAACCCTACAACAACAACAACAAAACTTCAGGATCGTGGTGAACGTGCCACGCAACTGATTATGATGAATACTGGACAGATGACAATATCTCATCCATAAGACGAAATATATTTAGATAGACATCGTCATCAACATTTAAAGCGAATCTTGCATTTTTACAAATCTCATAAATCCAGTTTAGTCCTAGAACAGCTTTGTGTGTAAGATTATGATAGCCGTCTATAAAATCGCCTTGAACTATGTCGCCGTGAATTTGACGTTTGTCTGCGATCATATCCTGCTTTGTAATACTGTATGTTTCTTCCCAGTAAAATTACATGCTCAGAGAAAATTTGTCACAACATAATTTACCCATGTTTCACGGAGAACTTTCCTTTTGTGGAAGCTTAATCCAGCGCTGGGCAGATTGATACTATTAAGTTTTTTTCTTCAAATATATGAAGCTCGGGTTCTCATGGTCAACGGAATAAAAGTAATTTGTTTACGGCACACAGTATGCATTTTTCAGCAATAGGTTACTCGGATCAGTTGGGTTTATAACCGTATAGTTAATGATCCAGGAATCGCCTCCCAGACGAATTGGAAAATGAAATGTTCTTTTTATTATATATGTAGTGAAGGGGACGATATACGGACAATGAGAATTAGCATTATAAGTCACCCTGGGATGATACATGGACAGGCTAAAAACGGACACGGAATATACGAACAAAGGGTTGGGAATGTATATAGACAAGGGAAATTGAACATAGATAATGTATTGGGACTGTATACAGACAATAGGAATTGAACAGGGGTGAAGTCACGGTACTAGACACTGGCAACAATGTTGCAAGTGGCTGACCTAAATCGGGCGTAACAGTATAACAAGGGACTGACCTAAAAATACGTGTTACGCTAGTGACATATAGAGACATAGACGCATATACATATATACATGGTTAGAGACAGCATTAAAGACATCGAAAAAGACATACATATTACGCAAACATAATGTATGGACATAAATCTATCCACTAAAAAAATCGACTAAACATTTTAGTAGGAAAGAGAGAATATGCATCGTTTCGAGGCAATGGAATGTCCTCCTTCTCCTTTTCCTGTTGTATCATGTCGCTCAGTGTTTGTTTCCCTTTCTTCAAATTATTAACCTCTATTTTCAACCTGTGTGGGCTACAAGACCCATATTCTATTCTGATGAGCATTTCTTTCCCCATACCTATGGCATTCCCTAACTATTGCAATTTCAGCATCTTGTCTATGTGGTGAATCCATTCTTTATTCAGTGTAGGATGGCGTGAATGAAAAACGCTTCTCTCTCTCTCTCTCTCTCTCTCTCTCTCTCTCTCTCTCTCTCTCTCTCTCTCTATATATATATATATATATATATATATATATATATATATATATATAAAGCACGGACGGGAAGAAAAACATACATCCTAACCAACTACCCATATTAAATACCTAACAATCCGCAGAGATAGTAGTGTTAACCTAAAATATTTTTACAAGCCAACACACTAATACTAAACACACACACACACACACACATACACACACACCCACACACACCACAACCCCACACACCCACACTATTTTTGCGTTTAAGGATACGTTTTTTGTTGTTGTGGAAAAACACATACACACACAAACGTAATCGTGCACACATACACAAACACACACATACACACAAATTATTATTCTTTGTCAACTTGATCATCTCTCTTTTCTAGAGATCTGGATAGCCCTGAGACGGCTTTGTTTCTAACTCCAGATACACCTTTCAATGCTGACATCCCCCAAGTCTAGCCCCCTCCTATTCCAGTCATTATCCCAATTAATACGTGTGCTTGGGAGCTAAGATGGTTGACAAGTGGCCTCATTATTATCCCAGTTTTCACTTTGAAGGATAGTGAATACTTGTTCCCTCTGTCTTCTCTTATGTCAGACCTTGGGATCATGAGGTCTCTTCGTCTTCCACTCTCGCCACTGTCTCTTCGTCCTTGTTTTCCATCTGGGGGACATCAACTCTTGATACTGGTGGTAGTGGTTGTGTTTATAACTGACGTGGTGGCAGAGGTGATTGGTAGATGTGATGGTGTCCTGGCATCAGGCTTCACCTCACATTGAGTCCTAATCATGAGGTGACGCAAATCCTTTCTTTCTTCTTTACCTTCTCCCGTTATTTCTTCTTGTTTGTCCTCTTCCTCTTCTATCCTGGAACTTTACTGGATCGACTCCATGGCCAGATCATCCAGTAGACGTCTAGCATACTCCATGTGCATTTGAAGTTCCAACATTTTGCTGATTCTGCTCATTTTGAAAGTTAACGAGTGAACAATATTTATTATCACTCATACATACACAACCACAGACTATTGTACAAGCTAGGAAAACGAAGTGTTCAGACGCACATGTTTATTTCTTAACTGCAACACACACACTATCTTACAACGAATGGAAACGAAATGTTTATAGTCACGCTTTATTTTTAATCAACACACACATACAGGCAAATGTTGGCAACAGATTAGTATGCATTTTCTAGATGTTCCTGGACAGCCTTGAAAATGGCTCTTTTCTTGGTCGTTGAAGCAATTTCTTATCGCCTAAGATCGCGTCCCTTTCTGGCTGCAGGCGTTCCAACGGGATACGGTCTGCATCTTCGAAAGCAGAATGATAACTCCGTAGTGTCTACATAACAGTCCACCTAACTTCTGTCTGACTCCTGTGGTTGTTGTTATTGTTGACGCTGTTGCTGATCTATTTGCTGCCTCTAAAGAAAGTCTATTCTACTTGTTCTTTTTATTTCATTTTTTTAAAGAACTCTTTTATCAGGTCTTGTGCCACTTTCAGCAATCTTACATTTTCAGTCTCACCAGGTTTGTATATAAGATTGACATGACAGTTTTGATAGTCTTGAAGACATCTTTACGAGTAGACGAGTCAACACTGGATGGGCATACTGGAGACCGCCACGATTTATATGGCTGAAGCGCGAATGCAATATTAAACATCCCTATGTCTTTTTCATAGGAACTTTATAGCTCATATCATAGAGAGAGAGAGAGAGAGAGAGAGAGAGAGAGAGAGAGAGAGAGAGAGAGAGAGAGAGAGAGAGCGGGTTGGGGGGTAAAAAAGCATGTATAATCATAAGACATTTTTAAAACAAACCACCAAAAATGGTCCCTCGCATTCAGAATACCAGTACACTCTTCTGAACCAACGTCATTAGACACAGCCTACACGTCACAAGATACCACACAGATTTATGGGACTCCACATCAACAAACCATATATAAGACAGCTAAAAGTATAGCAAATAAACCGTGTAGTACATATGACACGGTTAAGTACTTCTGCGTTGATATATGTTATATGTTTAACATGCGCGCACATGAATTTGTTTCCAATTACATCAATCGTTCAACGCATGCAGCGTATAATTAAATCCAATATGTCTGTTCAGTTACAACAAATAGCTAACTCAAACCAGACTATAGCATTTATAATATCATTGCGTTGTGTAACATAGGTATTGACTCTCTATAGAATTTAAAATAAATCCTAAAAGATCTAATATATGAAACAATTATGACATATAAAAAGAATAGTGATAGAGAATACGATCTTAAATTTAAATACCTCCACAGCTGAAGATTCACTACCGTAAAGCAGTAAGCTTCTTGACAAGACTCGTCGTAGTGTAATTTGTCATCAGATAATTTTTCTTTATGTATACTAGCTGTGACAGATATGCGCATCTAAGTACACATGTTTTCACTGCAGACAATTTGCACATGCAGCATGGGCTGAGTCGCGCTCACTAATTCGGAAATAACTCTAGCCGAAAAAATATACAAACCCTCAGGTGACGCTGTACGTGGCAACGAAAACCGAGTACATTTTTGATCACATATACATATTGATATGAATCATACACAATTCCGTGACACTGTGCTGAGAGAGATTAGATGCGATGAAGTTCTTGGGCAGTCAGTGGAGGGGAGGAATTATCAGGCAAGTCTTTACTTTATGCCCCAAGCGCCATCCAGATACTCGTCTAAGTTTTCTTCTTGACTGATCTTGAGACATTTATCATGTTGAATTTGACTAGGATGATTCTTTTGACATTCATATCAATATTTCCTGGTCAAACTTGTAATTGTTTCTGCCAATTGTTTGGAAAAAAAGAGGAGGCTAAATGTTTGTTCTTGCTCTGGCCATCTGGATGTTACCATCACCTTTCGTCTTTGTCATTTTTAGTGGGTCATTCTGCTTCCACAATTTCCTCTTATTTGTTTCCAAAGAAGGATCCGAGTCTTCCATAGCTTCTAATAGCCTACAATTACATCTCTCAAACTGTTGCTTTCTTGAGTGCTGTTAAACTTAAGTTCGTACGGTCTGGTACAAACGGTTTTTCCATCGCGACTGACAGCAATCTTGGACAATAAGTAATGCTTAAACTGGAAAGGAGAAGCAGTGGCGGCTCCGATGAGGGCTTTGTTGCTGACAATAGCAATGATTAATTGTTTGGGTAACTGTCCTTCGAAGAGATGTTCTTCAATGGTGTAGGTTTTAACTACCACGCGTAGTATCGGATGGTTGGCGGTTATTCTATTCAAAGTGTGGGTATCGTTTCCAACTGAGGTAACACTTCCACGCGTCGTACATGTAGATTCTGGCTTATTTCATGATAGCTCTGTACACATTGGCATGGGTTATCAAATGTAAAGCGGTACTGCTGAGTTTCAGTCTCAGGCGTTATTCACCCCAATACGTTTCTCGCAACGTCATGTCCAAATGCAAACGATCCTTAGTTCTAAACTACATTCTTGCAGGATTTTCTTTGTTTCTTCGGTTTTTAAAATTCACATTGTGAGGATCGTCAGGATCGTCAGATTCTGTCACGGCTGTCTTGTTAAACTTGTCATCGCACGCTGTATCATGTTTCCATATTAGGCAATCATCCAGATGACTGTTCGTGGCATCGTTTCCGTCCGTCAAGATATCTTCCAGGTACGCTCTGTAAAAGTAAGTATCCATGCGACTGCATACTAGTTTGTTATTCAGGTACAAATCCACTTCGCTGAACAAGAAATACATGAAGTTGTTGACGAGAACTATTCTAGCATCGGCTCTCGTTGTCGTCCGTTTTGATCACTTTGAATTTTAAGTTCAAGTAATTGCTATTTCGACCGATTTAATCTTCGAGCTGTCTATTGATTTCAAACTTGATGGGGCATAGGTTGTCAAAGACGAAACGGGATGAAATTCTACTCATTGGGATTCTTGCATCGTCATTATGGTGAGTACAATGGCTAAACATATTAAAGTCAAACTAAGAACATTCGCAAGTCTCTCGGCGCATCATTTGCCTTTCTTATTTAATAATGAAAAACTTAATATTCCCAGACAATTCATATTTTCTTGGTATTTCTAGAACTGGGTGTATGAAGTCCTCTGGAAGCATTCTTCATCGTCTCTTTCTGACCTTTCCTTGCTTTGGTGTGCGGGAAGCAGGAATGCATGAATGGGAAGCGTCTAAGGCATTTAAAAGAGCTTCTTGTCAGCCCAATATGAATTTTTCAGTTTGAAGCAAGACATTTTTGCTTGCTCTAAAGAAAGTTCCATGCAGTTTTGTTTGTCGGTGATGACATTTTGAGGAAATTATTTTCCTTCTGGCTAAGCGACTTCTTTCTAGGTCTGCAATCTTCGTTTCACCATCGGTTTCAAAACGGGGCCTCCAAACGAAACACCGATTTCTACATATCTCCTAAACCATGCCCTCGCTGTTGAACGACTCCTCTATACACAGGATACATGACTTAAAAGTGACAAGAAAATTGTTTTCAAAAGTGGAGTTTCACTGTGACTTTCCCTTCGGAGAATGGAATATTGTGCCCCACGTCTCCTTTTATAGCAATGTCGGCACTGTCGAGATACGACTTACGGACAGGAAAATAGTAAGGATGTACATATTCGCGATGAACATGAATTGTGTTTCTACTTTCCTTGTCAATATTCGTGGCAGAATTCCCTTTGAAAAGAATGAATCTCAGTAACGGTTCTGAAGTGTGTCCCACCACGTTGTACCCAATCAAAGTACATAATGATCAGAGTCAGTTCTACAGACTAACGAAAAGAGGTATAACAATTCAATTATTGGCGATGGATGGAATGTGTGGTCCCTTGACCATCTTGAGTTCGCAACGCAAAATGTCAAACAATTCAGGTCCAAATGTATTGGACAACATTTTGTCATACGAAAATATCATCAGAAGGCAACGAGCCACTTAATGGTACTCGATGGTAGCACTTCAATTGGTTTTGTCCAAGGCTTTGCCAAACAGGGTATTGAATTTGGCAACAATATTGTCTACCAGATGTTGAACGCGATAACAATACCCTGCATAAAGTTTGAACATATATATGTACCGTGGAGTACTAGTCGTTTCATAGAGGCATCTACTGTTTCGTTTACATTCATGTATTGTTGCACGTGGTCGTTCAGAACTTTGATCTCAAAAGTGTTTTGATTTTCAGTGATGTTTTTGATTTGTGTAGGGCGAATCGCTTTGACCAAAACCACTTCCCAATGGGCTATGTGATTCAATTTGATGGCCTGATGTAATCTGACAGTGAAACAGCATAAAGTATTGTTGGGAAACACATCCATGGAATTGTCACGGGATAATCTTTAATAAAACTGTTTTTTTATAATTCCAGAGTTTCGGTGTTCGAGGTGTCACTAGAGGTCAGATAAGTGTCTTAAAAAGGATTGTTGATGTTATTGTGATTGTTGAGAGTTTGACAAATGCAAGACTCCCGTTGTTACCGTTAGATCATTTTAGGGAAGGAGTGGGGCAAAGGTAACCTAAGTAATTGCTCAGTAAAATTGTCCACAATTGTTTGTCTCCTTGTTGCAAACTCATGTTATCAATACTAGCACCGATGACACAATACACCACTATGATTTGTCATAAAAAGACGATTTGCGTTTTAGGCACATATTCTCCACACCACACTCACGTGGGATGCTTTTGTAGAACTCGCAGAGAAAAACTCGGTGTAGGAGTAGTCAATATCGTGGAGTAAGCTGTGTTGAAGGTCACGGTGGTCACATGTTTTTTTAGTCGATGACTTGCGAAGCGTTAATGCAAGAATCCAAATTCGGTGGATATCCTTTCATTCTTTGACCCGTCGTTTTCCACTGTTCGGGGTCTTTGATCGTAAATGCTTACGATATCTACATTTCGTCTTATTTTTGGTCAGGCGTTGTAATTTGGGCAAGTAAAATGTTCCTTTGAACACTTCCACGTTCATATCTTACAATTTGTAGACGGCAGGATGATGGCCACGCATCCGTCCACTAACATAAAACATTTTAGTGGTTCAGTTGGGTGAATAACCTTTGCCGAATACGTGTTTGATTATGCGAATGCGTACCCAGTCACCCGTCGTCAACACTCCACAGTTCATAGGGATAGTCACAGGCGTTCGAAGATGATCACTTCGTTATCGGGAGTCAATTTTTGCGGGGGACGGGGACACAGCCATAGCCAGGATGGTAATATTGGTTGTATGTTTTGGCTAGGTGCGGTAGGATATCGATATACTGGAGTGTATTGATGCGTAAAATATTTCAACAAGCGTTCTTTCAAGAATCTGTGAAAATGTTCCACGACGCTGGCTTTGACCTTTGGGATTTTCGGTGGTGAAACGATGAATGTCTCGTGTCTTTAACTCATTTTGGGAAGCTTGGTTTAGAAATTTAGTGTATTGGTTGGTTTGCCAAAGAAGAGGGTGACGATCACTTTGCTTAACCATCAGTTTCAGGGCTCATACTAACTCAATGCTCAATTTTGAAGTCAATGACACAACTCAGGCAAATTCGGGTCGGGAAGTGGCTTTTTCGTGGGGTATTGGGATCCCATTTTAAGAGAGAGTGCATGATAACATCTTCTAGAGAAACACTACCTCCAGGTTTCAAAATGATTTGCTGTTTTGGCTTGAGTGTCGATGCGGAAATCTTCCAGTTGCGTAAAGTCTAAATTGTCTTTCTCAAAAAAAACGTTTGTTCTTATGTGAAATGTAACTGATGCCTTGAAGCAATAGATGTGCTGTCACCGAAAACCATCGTAAGACTTCTCAGACAGGCTTCTTAGACACGCTCACGTATTTATTGATTTGTTTCGCGACTGATGACGTACAAGGCATGAATCAATTTTCTCACCCACGCGACAGAGAAATCTAGCCGTTTTACTAACCTTACTTTTCTTATCTCGGTCTAGCCATCTTAGACCAATCGTCTCAGTCATGGTGTCCACGCGCTCAGAACTACTTGTAACACATGAAATCCTTCTTGTCTTCTGCTGTGCCATAGTTGTTCTCAAATGAAACAACAACAACAGCAACAACAACAAATAATATAAAACCAAAACATAGTTACTTAAGGTCAATCTGTCTTAGAAAACACACCAAACAAAAATATTTTGATAGAGACAAATACACACACGCATACTATTTCGAGGTTTTGATATTATGTTAGTTCGTTATAACTAGCATGGTCAAGTTTATCCTATATGCAGGACTAGCTCAGTACATTTTCAGATCATTAAATGTAGCTAAAGCAATTGAACTAGTTGTAAACACTTCACGTGAAACCTAGTATATACAGTTAGCTACATTTAATGAAGCTGACCTGAAAATTTACTGTGCTACAGATAGGATAAATTTCTAAATGGTGTGTGAAATGAACTATGTCAGAAAACATCCATGCACATAAGACTATATACCTATACACTTCATAGCATCACAACTCTCTAAACATCAACGGAAAACTTAGCAACATTCAGAAATGTGTTATGTCAAACATGCTCTATTATAACTTTGTTAAGCATCTCTGTTGTGCTCCAGCTGAATAAACCTGCAATATTTATTGACAAAAATACACTTACCAGCCAAAAGGAATCATTTATCCCTCAACACACTAATCCATAAGCAAACTTCACTGTATCAAGAACCATAAATATGGTATATAACAGGAATGTTGTCATACTATTTATCCAGTATCATGACACTAAAATTTACGAAGTATCATGACAAGCCATACAAAACTAATTTGTACTAAAAGGATTGTGTCATACAGCTGAAAAACAACACGGGCAAAATCATTTATACAATTTGGAGGATAAAAAAAGTTTTGTAGAAATGCACATCCTTCTATGATGACTCTAAAAGTTACCACGTTTCGTAACAATCCATGCCAAATTGCGGTATTACACTAGCGTGATTGTGTCATGCTATCAGAAACAATAATGGCAATTAATCTAACAAATAGAGCAGGACCACACCGACTTGTCTATAGTTACGAGATGTAGTTCATTTATCTTTCTCCCAATCTCGAAAGTGAAAGAGACAAACCAGTAAATATCAACAAATATCATATATAATATTTTACAGCACCTTAAGCTTACAGGTAAACATGGATTTGAAACTAGCAGCAGAGAGGGTGAACCTCACAACTTTCCGAGCGTCGATTCGGAAATCTGAGGCTTCCACCAAATAGTAAAAAAAATGGCGTCTATTCGATAAAATAAGATTTCCTTATATACGCCAACGTCGTTGTCATCCACCCTCTCTGCTGCTAGTGATTTCATCACTGGGTTAACAAAAAATCATTTACGATTTCAACCAAATATTTGATCGAGTCTTTAGGACGAAAATCATTTGAAATTGCAAAGCAATTTAGGATTTTACAAACAAACTATTCGCTAACACCTCACCGCGTAGATCAATTAAATTATTTGACTGGTCGGTGAGTTTGAAATTAATTCTCGTTAACGAATTATTATGGCATCGCATGTAGACAGGATTAATTGGGTTTTCAATAATTAGGAATCCTGGAGGAGCTGTTGGTGCAAATGAATAAAGAATATATCCCTGCTGAGCTTGATTTGATTGCTCTAGATTAATTTGATAGCTTCCTTCAATTGCATCACATACTAAATTGAGCGCAATCACCGTTGAAATATTCACATTATGAGGGGCAATATGCCTACCACCACCATCTGGATCATTATTATACCTGAAGAGGACAGTTGAATCTGATTTTTGTAGCGCCTTGATATCGGTTTTAACAATTCTTGCTAGTTCATCAGCGTTGTATTTGGGAAACTTGAAATTACGCAGATTGTCCTCTGTGATATTGTAATCGGTTAGGAATCGTTGTTTATTGTCGCTGTTGTCATTAATTATTGTTTGAATAATTAGTTCATAGATATATTTCATGTCCGATATAAGCTGATTTATTATTTCAACGTGTTTTTGCGATTTTGTTTTCCGTAGTTGTTCTAGTTGTGTGTCATATAATTGTTTAATCTCATTAAAATAACCACGGACGTCAGTTAGCGTAAATGAAATAGTAACAGATGAGTCGGTTGTTCTTTTAATGATAAAATCCCATTGCAATGTGTCTTTGTTGGTAAATATAAATCTATCGGCGATTCTTCCTTTTCTTATATCAGATAAATTATCTCGATAACTGGGATTGATTTCATGATATGATTGTATGTCCGTGGTTAAGTCGGTGGCGGATTTTTCCGGTGGTTTTTCAGGCCATCCTAACACTGTTCTTAACGAGCTGTTATATATATCTACAATGTATCCCTCTGTGCTTATTTCGATCAACGACGAGAGCGTCGGTTGATGAAGATTAATAGCTATTTTTGATTCTTTTCCAGTGATTGATTTTATTCTACGCTGAATTTCAGCATTGATTTGCTTAATTTGGTACGACCCAGTTGGTAACGAAATAGTTTCCCACTCTGGAGTACCATCGGGTTTATTCTTATACGAGAACACCAGTGTGTTATTGGGTTGCTGACCACTAAATGCAACCGATCTGATATTAGGCCAACTGTGATACACTCGTAGTTTTGCTAGCGCTATCTCCTTCACTGGGACCGGAGAGGGGAAATTCACACTGAATTCTGGATTCGTTGATGTTATTGATATCATGCTTGTTTGTACTGGGTTCGTGTTCTCCACTATTCGTTGAAGTAATTCCATCGGTGTCGTCATCGTTGCTATACTCATGATTTATTTCTAATTTTGGTATCGAGGAATCATAAATACTGACCATCACTGAGAACTCACAATCTGGTAATGTTGATATTATTGAGATCATTTTTTGTTTTTTTGGGTTCGTGTTTTCTGATTCCATCGGTGTTGTCATTGTTATTATATTCATGTTGTCGCTCTAATTTCGATATCGCGGAATCAAAAATACTGACCATCGCTGAGAATTCACTATCTGATATAATCGTATTATCGAGTGACGACGATATCATCAATGATAATTGCGAGTATGCGGTTGATGCAATATGAAATTGAAGTAAGTAATTCTGCAGTTTACTCTGGCTGCATGATGATATCTTTTTTGCTATCCCGGTTGATATACCCCCGATTGTAGCCACCGCAGAAATGCAAATTGGAACTACGACCGGGGCAATCATTGTAACCGATGCAAGTATTATTCCGGCGCCAGCGAGAACGCTTGACACCGAGTACATAGTAACATCAATTGCGGTGATTCTTCGTCGGTATTTTTTTATTTTTATTTGATACTCCTCAGTGAGGGTTTTGAGTCTATTCTGAAATTCTCTGACCTGATCATAGCGACATTGCGTCGATGACAAAGTCATTGTTGTTATTTTAAACCCGCTAGTGTTTTCAATTATTTGCCATCGTTAGCGGGAATTGCTAGTACTTCAGTCGGAAAAATGAGCTACGAGTTCTAAACACCAGGCTATTTTTGATCTAATGGTGGAGCTATCAACCGCGACGACATTAAAGCTTTTTTTGCGACCATCCATAATTAACGTCGCGGTGCCACCAGAGTAGGTTTTACCGTCCGCGATCATATTAAATTGATCGATAGAGATCCACGTTAGCCTGTAGATACCATCGGCCCATGTTGGCTTGTAGTCAGGTCCCGCTATGCCAGGGAGACCCAAGATACCGATGGATAATGTAGTATAAACGTCTCTTATCCAATCCATGGTTCCATGATTAACCGTATACACGATATTTTTAACGCCTATGTGGTTATGCGGAATCTTTACCTTTTCATATATTTCTTTCAGTTTAAGAAGATCGTCGTAAATATCGAGATAATTTACCGTGATTCTGGTAGGATCTATTACCTTCCTTGGCTCCCTGTCAGAAAAGAATGAAACCAGAAGTTCGTTGATTCTAATCCATGCTTGGGTTTTAATATGGTTGTCGATGTTAGAAAATTTCGTCGTGATATCTTGGAGGCTACTGCCCTCAAAGAACTTATTAACAATATCGCTGGTGTGCTTTTGTTTGTCAATAGCGCTTTTAATTTCCGCGAGAGTCATGCCTGTCAACGATGTGGTTTCAGACACAGGTGTTCTCCCTAAAAATTTATCCACGATGGTATTAAGTGTTGTTTGTCTCACCATAAACATATTAATATCTTTGAGAGTCATTGTAGATGTAGCCGGGACACCAAAGAAACTATTAGCGATGTAGGCATTGTGAGTGTGCTTGCCGATAAACTCACTGATTTCAGCGAGAGTCATGCCAGCCACAAGCGGGGTTCCAAAGAACCTACCAACAATGTCGTTTGTGAGTTTTTGATCTTCGCTTACTTTAAAAATCTCGAGATAATTTGCCTTGATTTCTGAAGCAGTCATCATCCTTCCAGCTTCCTTGTTAGCGAAGAATGAATTCAACAAGTCTTTAATTTCAGCGAGAGTCATGCCAACCACAAGCGGGGTTCCCAAAAATTTTTTTTTTTTGCGAAAACTATTATAACCTCGTATAAAATCATTCAGCTCACGTTCGTTGGTAGCAATCGCGTCGGTGATCGTAGACACAAGTGCGCCTGGTTTAAGTTGTCCATCGTTGGAATACAGTGCAATAGAGTTTTCAGCGGCAGCGCGATGCCGTATCAAAATGTCATTCACGGATATATTACTGCTTTTCAATTTACCCTGGCGATCTTGAAATACAACTATTTCGTTCGGGTCAACACTTGTTAAATTTAACGTCTCAGCGATTTCATCTTCTATTATTTTTTTTACATCCTCGATAGAACCCGCAGATGTTTCCTCGGTGGGTTCCAACATTGACAGAGGTTGTCCCCAAATATCGATCATTATTGTTAGCGTAACTTGTGTTTTCAATTTATTGATCCTTGTAATTTCCCACTCGTGTATTCGTTTACAATAATATGAGGTGGTTTCCACGGAGATCCAAAGGATTTTAATGAAATCTCCGCGAGGACATTTAATACTTCACGGCCGCATATCGGTGGATCATTTAATTGTTGTGTTGGCAGCGTGGAATAAAAAATCGGAAACCCTTTGAGTTTCATCGAGGAATTTATATACCGCATAAACTCGCTTGGCGGAGCTAACCCATATGAATCGAAATAGACAATCCCACGTGGATCAATCGCGTATGCAACCCAGTGAGTTCCCGATCCGCTGCTGTTATCAAGATTGATGATACCGGTTTCAACGTTATTTGGTTTTCTCGGTAATTGATCTCTCATAAAAACACCTCTGAAATTTTTAATCGCTAGTTTTTTAGCAGCATCAATTAAATCAAAATTGGACATAGGAACCATAGGTCCCTCAACTATAGGTTCCTCAACAATTGGGTTTTCAACTAATAAACCGTTCCTGGTATTTTTCTTAGACCCGATCCGTTTACGGATTTGCCGCTGTACCATGAATACGGGGTTCCTGGTAGGTACAACCCCTTTCCCTTTTTTTTATACCCGGATCCACTTGTGGATCTACCGCGAGCGGATCCACCAGTTGCCTTTTTCAACGCCATCCCTGCTGCGGTCCCAACGGCTCCCAACGCTGCCGCCTTCGCCACCGCTGGGGCAGCCGCTGCAATCAATGCTGGTATTGCGGCTAACAATGGAAATATACCACCTGATTTTATCATGTTCGCGACTGCAGCTTTCGAAAATTCTATTTGAACTCCTCGCTTATTTTTCATTGCATCATTGAAATGTTTTATTTGACGATCCGTTAATGATATTTTATGTGTACCTCCGGACATCTGCGCTGGTTTTAACGTTATTGTTGTTCCACATTCCTTAGCGGATTTTGATTTTAATTTCTTGACCTGACCATCAGTCAGCTTGACACTAACAACACTATATGGCATTTTATTGTAAAACACATGTATGCTTTCAATTGATCTAATTGGGGAAATCCTATGAAAACTTTTCAAGTTTCATTTACATTTACAGATTTTCCACTGGTGCATCAACGAGTCTCATTCGTCCGCCAGCCCCTTCTAATAACATTGATTTGTCGCTGAGAATAACAGCAACCGCTCTATAATTAACACCACCATGATCTATACGAGCCCTAAAATGTATATCAACAACGGATTGCCTTGTTAAATCAAGATGTTCCAGTGAAAAGTAATAAATTGGATACAAGTTCTTAAATTCGAGCTGAGATATTTGCAAACCAGTATCAACATTTTGATCACGACCCATATATGACAGCATCCGATGATACACATGTGCTATTTGGTTGTTTCCGTAATTAAGCTGTATATCCTCAGATGGTTCTTGTTGTCCGTTTATTCTCAGTGAAACCTCACTTACCCCTAACCGATCAAATATCATATGACTGTGTTCTTGGGAACCTAATCGATTCCGATTCTGCAGCGCTATAAATATATGACGTGGAGCTGAAACGCCTTGTTTTGATGCCAGGTGCCATGTAAATGTACCATTAACATTATCCTCTTTAGCATCAGTCGTTGTTGTTAGCCAACTTAGCAATGATTTACCACCGGTTTCCATAAATGAAAGTAGCCGCTCTTCCGTGGTAATTGATGGAGTCATTACTGGCATCCATAATACTATTTTACTCAAAACAACTTTACCTACATCGGCACCAGTACGCCAAATTGCATCATTGTCATTGCCTTTTCGCACTAATGCGATTGTGTGTTTGGCTCCATAGATTACTTTTCTGACATTTCTGCAGAATCCAAATATGTGATGGAGTGGAATCGCACATGAAAACTTTTTCTCTTGTCCTTCCAATGCTAATTTTCGTGTTGCAAATCCTAAATTGAAATTACCATTAACACCTCCGAGAATATCAAACGCAGTTCCGGGTCTAGCTCGACGTTCTGGATTAGTTGCTTCTCGTTGATTATCAACTGAAGTGTCTTGCGGTGTTAACACTTTAATGTATTGAAGGTGGTCAGCGTTATCAGAGGTATCCTTTGCAAACATCATAGATGGACCAGCCGATCTTGTATAATCATCGGAGTATCTTGCTAGTCCGATTATTGTTGTTCCAACATCAACCTCGCGGTCTATTGATTCAATTTCTTTTCCATCAATGAGATATCTTGCACTTTCAAATAACGCCATTATACCATTGTTGACGAAACCAACTCGGATATTTGAATCATTTGCATATGGGGTATCATCTGCAACATTTGTTACAAGTTTTCCTTCTACTTCAATAAATGCTTCACATGGTAAGAAGTATTTACTGGTATCTTGAACTTGAAGTTCAATTCGCGATCGTAGGTCGGGTTGTATTGCATGATAGGAATAGTATTGATAATCGCGGACGGAATCATCTTTGCGCATCTTTGCTTCCATATCTAACGCGGGATCAGCTGTTCGTTTAAACATTTATAACATTACTAGCGTTTTCAATTGTCAAACTCGAAGAGTTTAACGCTAGCGTTTTAATTCTTTATAATCATCGTCGTTGAAAATTCCTCGAATTTCTTTTTTGTTTCAAACCACTTCCTGCTATCGCGTTCATGATAGCGCTATCTGTTACCGGTGGTGACGAAGTCAATTGCGCTAGTTTTTCTTCCACTGCGTTATTTATTACTTTGCTGATTTTTGCAGGCATCACTGTAGTTGATGGCAGCACTAATGACGAAGTCATCGATGACGAAGTCATTCGTGGTTTCTTTCGCACCAATGATGCTATTTTATCTTTCGCAGCAGAAAATGCCTTTCCAGCAAGATTTCCAACGAAATCTCCAATTTTACTGGGTACCTTATCACGAATGATATCAATGGCTTTCATTGATAATTGTTTAGCTAACGGCGCCACCTTGGGAGCCATTCTTGTAAATAACCCCGCAATGGTATTGCCGAAACCATCTCCGTACCACGCGCGATAAACAGGCAATCGTGAGTTCACCACGTAGACACTTACGGGTTTATCATGGTTATAGTGTATAATCATCTTGTTATAAAACTAGTAGTTTTTCAATTAGTGGTCAATCGCTTACATCCATAAGATTTTCATCGTTGTGATTTTCAACTAATTCAGCAATAAGTTCTCGATATACATTAATGTCCATGATACCACCAGCAAATAATCGTCTACAGATATCAGCGGCCTCGTTAATTATCTCGACGGAGTTATTTCCGGCTCGTTTCCCTCCGATGAGAACCTCTAACCGTGATATATCACTGAGAATGTTACCAGGGCATGTCACGGTAGAGTCAAAGACATCCTTTGGATTTTTAATCGAATATCCTTTTCCGCTTGTTTTCAAAGTTGTACCAGTTTCATCATACTCTTCAATTCCCCTTCTAAATTCTTTATATCCAAATTCTCTTTTATTTAAACGGCCAACCCCCTTATTCGTTTTATACAACCAATCAGCCCATTCATCTCGGCTTATTCTACTGTTTTTATACTCGTCTTTTAAAAAGTCTTTTCTGGAATGAAAGCTTTGGGCGGCAAAATTTCCAAAAATCTTATAATGTTCGGGTTTTATTAATTGAGGTCGTTTGATTTCTGCTATAGCTCCTTCGTTGAGTTTGTCTATAAAGGAAACACCTCTTGGGGTGACGACATCAACAGGTTGTGGTTCAGGTGCGGAATCATCAATATCAGCTAGTTGTTCATACTCTTGTTGAGTTTTTATATCACTGGATAACTGTTGTATCCCTGCGCGTGTTTGTCCGGTCTCTGCTGCTATCTTTTCAAGCACACCAAGAACAGGCACTTCTCGTCGCTTGCCTTCCTTAGGAATATCTCCGTATATTGCTCGTTCAGTTGCTGTTTTCACATCTTTGGTCGCACTTGTTATCGGAGTAAACAGTTGTTCACTTGACACAGAAAAGTCAGTCTGCGCTTGTTGTCGTTGTTGAAGTTTCTCGCGAAGTCTGTCTCGAACCGGTATAAACTTTTTAATTGCTGCTAGCCGCTCTCGGGCTAATTTAGTTGTAAGCGATTCACCAACCATATATTGTTTGTGAACTAAATTTTCAAATGTGAAATCCGGAGGGTTTCCATCATAATTAAAAGCTTAGTTATTAAATAACTTAGTTATTAAATAATGTACCATCAAGCTAACGTATTCATCTTCAACAGGGTTAAACTGTACGACGCTATCCGCGAGTGTTTCAGAAATAACATCGCTGGGGATTTCAGAATTGTAATATCTGAGAATGGCGATGAACGATTTGTGTTAACGACGCGGCAACAAGAACAACTACGTGAAAATGGAGGCGTCGCGGTGATTACTTGCTACTACGACCAGATCATCCATTATGCACATAACTGCATGAGCAAGTCCAGACTGATGAGTATCCTTTCAGGAGAAAATCCTATGTAACAAGTGTTACAAAAAACGCTAAAAAAAAAAAAATAAATAAATTATTTAAATTATTTACGAAAGCCTATATTATTTTTTTTTTAGTAACACCCACGTGGTTAAGATACTGGTCGCTCCTCGTTTAACATTTTTCTAAGATCACGAACTTTAGAACCAATTTCAGCTCGTTTTTGATATTCTTGGCCAAGCTTTTGACGTATTGCTTCAACGGTGCTAAATAGCGTTATAAATAAATTAATGTCGTTACCGTACAAACAACCATTGATGGATTTTTGAATTCCTTTCACGAGCCTGTACATCCTAGGTAAAACATAACGACCCTTACTAGACAGATATTCAATATCTTCATATTCCGAGATAATCTTGTCAACGTCGAGACTTTCAGATAATAATACCCCTTTATTATTTAAATTTGAGATTTCAGCAATTATAGCATTTACATCATTGATATCCATTATTTATATTTTTATATAAATAAATTTATTTATAAATATAGTATACTGTATCTCTAATTAATAAAAAAAAAATGAAGGACAGTACAATGCCGTATATATCTCCGCTCGAGTGTTGCGGCAGATTTTTGGCATACATAAATGGACGGCACAATGCCGTATATATCTCCGCTCGAGTGTTGCGGCAGATTTTTTGGCATACATAAATGGACGGCACAATGCCGTATATATCTCCGCTCGAGTGTTGCGGCAGATTTTTGGCATACACATACTTAATTAAGGATTGGATTGCGATGTCCCCAAAGCATACATCTCCGGCGGGAGGCCTAAGGTGACAAACATCATCTTAGACCGCCCAGAAGATATGCTTGGGAGGACATTCACAACCATATTCAATGAAACGATGATGGAATTTGTGATGTAATGATGTGGGCGTGGTAAACCAAACCAACATGGCAACCCATGAAATCGAATTCATGGTTGCATGAGTTAGAAAAAACACCAACCCACGCTACCGAGAATTCGATTTCATGGGTTGCCATGTTGGTTTGGCTGAGGGGGACCGCCTTACCCCCCCCCCCCAATTAATAGAAAAAAACATCTTCCGTTTCGCCATCAAATAATGTATCTGCTATGGGGACCGAACACGTAGTTGATAGATCTATGTTTACAAGACAAACACGATACCATTACACCACGGACTAGTCATACAGAATAGAGATTTTTTAATATATATATATATATATATATATATATATATATATATATATATATATATATATATATATATATATATATATATATATATCTGATATACTTAACAATAAGAGATTTTTAAAATAGACAATTTTATGCTGCAACAATGAGAAATATTTTAAACAAAATAATACAGTTGTTTAATAAAACAGCGTTTTTATACTCTGTTATAATTCTCTAGATAAAATACATTCACATACAAGGAATTTTAACCACGCCCACATACTTCAATGAATAGGAAACACTCGCGTTCCGGCTGAGCGAACATAGGTAATGCGTTAGATTATAAAGAATTTTTGTACTGAAAAGAACGAGTTAGCTGTCTGCTTTACTGCTAGTCCACCCACCCCACACATGAGATATGCAGATAAATAAAAATAATAATGCAGTTTTAGCCCACAAGTGACAATAAAAAGTTTTATTCTCTATCGAAAACTCATGCATTATATCTCCATTACAGTCACGTGGGCGCGCCTAGTCAAGTACAGGTAATATAGCAGGCGACAAATTCCTTTGACGTCATAATACAAGGGAACTTAGTAGGTATAGTGTGAATTGTAGTGCGGATTTATCCATAAAGGATTTATCTCCCTTAAATAGTTTCAGTGTATACGAACTTTATTTTATGACCATTTTTTTTAGACAGAGATGTTTTAATGATTTTTTCAGCAACAAATCGAATTGAAGTACTACAAATATCGAAATATTTTCCAGCCGCATGTATCGACTGAAAGCTTCTCTCTTCATTATTTTCTAAATCAAACGATTTCACACCCTTGGGATGTTTTGCGTGCTTACCAGCGTTGCTTTTTAAAAGGTTATCGCGCTGCGAGACGGCTTGAAGATTCCCAAGACAATTATCAGTCTTCACGCCATTTATGTGATCAATCACAAGACCGTCTTTGATTAATCCGTAAAATGCTTCATAGATGGCTCTGTGACAGAGATACTTTTTCCTCCCAGCTGAAAACATCAAATATCCCATATTATTCAGATACCCAACAGGTTCTTTGAGTCTGCGGTGTCTGACAACACCATCACTAGAGGCTTCGTAATTAGCAAGCACTGGGTGAGGTCTGAAATCTTGGCTCATTTGTATAATAATACTACTTGTCTAATTTATTATCTGCTTTAATTATAAATCTCTGGATATAATCTTGAGGGGTTTTTATGACTTTGTCCTTGATTTTATCAAGGATGACGGAGTCAATGATTCGTTTGTCATAGTAGCGTTTTAGTTCCCTGTATCGTTTACCCCCACAAGCAAGGCATAATTGCGATTTTCCTCTAACACCCACCCCACATTGGAGGCATGGGAGAGGGCCTTTTGAACCGTTTCTCACGCTTTGCATATGATACCCACAGAATTCGCTTCTGCATGATTTGTTACACGGGGTTGTAGATCCAATCATTAGCCACTTGCAGTGATTCATTATACTATATTTTTCTATTTAAATACTTGTTTTAATTATAACATGGAGGAGTTCAAGAGATTATCGAAAATTAAGCCCTGGAAAAATACTAAATTCAATCTTGATAGGGAGTTCCAAAGATTATCGAAAATCAAACCTTGGAAAAATACTAAATTCAATCTTGATAGGGAGTTCCAAAGATTATCGAAAATCAAACCTTGGAAAAATACTAAATTCAATCTTGCTAGGGAGTTCCAAAGATTATCGAAAATTAAGCCTTGGAGAAATACTAAATTCAATCTTGATAGAGTCTCTGATACACCAAAACGTCTAATCGGTGATAGAACTATACTCGGTAAAATCAGGGAGTGTTTTAATGAATTCTACCGAGACGGTGCAGCATACTGTTGGTCGACATTTCGAATTATTGATGAAGATGTCAATGTACCCATCATCGATGCTACTATGAACGATAAAAGAGCAGCTGAGATAATTTCACACCTTGGTGAAATTGCAAAGCAATTTCCATCCAAAGGGGTATTTTCAAAGATGGAAATCCAAAGGTGGAAATCCAAAGGATTTCAAGCAAAGCAATTTCCAACAAAGCAATTCTAATCAGAAGTATTTTTTCAGAATAAAATTCATTATCGAAGTCGAAGGCAAATGGATTATTAAGGATAAATTTGAACCAATCCTCAAGGATAAAAAAACTGTCATTGTAAGTAGAGATTCCAAACCAGGAATTCTAACTGGAATTGACAAACCATACTACGAGAGATCTTATCCCGTAACAGCAATCGTTTATGGGATATATCCGTTAAATGATAAACCCGATATTGCAAAACTAGCTCGTATGAAATATTCACCATTGACTTCGTCAAGGCTCAATTGTGTAGCAACACGGGTAATGGAACACTTCACAAATGCATCCCGAGGAAATAAACTAACTGATCTGCGACGTAGGAAAATAACGGAATGGGAACTGACAGTGAAACAGCACGGTGCAAAAATTTCTGATATAGCTAAATTAGAGACATTATTAAAATTCCCAATATCAGTAACGACAATAACCGGGGAAGTATTACACGAACCGAAATATAGATTACAAGGAGCGCCAATACAAATTATTGATCATAACGAACACGCGTGGACACCTGCGGTAACAATATTTCCACGAGAACGAATCGTGAGATATATCCCCCCGGAATTTTCCGGGGATGTTTTCTATGAAGAGAAATTATTTGATGCTATTCATGCGTTGTGTAAAGATGATCCTGTGTCAGTGTGGTTACTTAGTAGTGCTGGTTCCGAATCAGGATTTGATCAATTTGTAAGACCAAATGGTGAATTATATCGCGTTGAAGAGTTAGATACTAGAATGAGAAAAATCGCTAATGATTTTTCACCGGAGAGTTTCCATGAAAAACTACTCACGGATAGTTTTACTATTTCTTCAGTGGTAGCTCACTTCGCAAGAGAAAAAAACTCATGGCGTTCAACACGAAGTGATTTTCTCGAGGACGTTAAATTGAGTTGCATCGAATTTGGTCATGGAGGACTGTGGAATACAAAATACCATCGTGACGGTATGATTTCAATTGATATATCCGCGTGTTATCCTGGAAGTTTTCTCGGGTATGGAGAATGTAGTAACTATTTTAAACGATTTGGACACCCCACGCATGAAATGACTCGTGTTGCGATTAATGGACCATTACCTGATTTTGATTTAACCGGATTCGCTCGTGTGATATCATTTGAACTCGCTACAGGGTTACATCCGTGTAGTTATGTTTGGCTCGGTAGACACCTATCTGAAAAGGCCTGGATGCCAATAGTGTTACTACGATATATGATTGATTGTGGCATGCTGATATCGTTGATTGTTTCCGAAGCTATTATATGCTATCGAGCTCAGAAAGAAGTTTGGCTACCACAACCCGATCTAGATCGTATAATCAGCGAACTACGAAAACAGTGTCCAGATTTCAATGAAGAAGAAATCATAAATTGGTCTAAGAAGTTATTTGAAAGTAAAAAAGAACAAGCAAAGGATTTTGGACGAAAAATAATCGGTAAATTTACCCAGGGTGGAAGATACGACAATGCAAAATTTTCCTCGCGGTTGATCATAGATGTCGCTGAATACGATTTTCTTGTAACGGATTTAACGAAACAGGGAAAACTTGTATCCCGTAAGGATGCTTTTCTATCCAATGGTGAGAAATTGGGTACGGTTGTTACCTACTGTGATGGATATAATTCCCAGTACACACATTTGAGAAGTTCAATGCTAGCCTATGCTTGCATTAATCTATTTTCGATGATAAATAGATTTCCTAATACCGCGGTTAGAGTAGCCACTGATTCGATGTATATACACAATAAGTACCTATCAGCTGTAGCGGCATTCACTGATCCGGAGGAAGCGTGGGGGCGTTGGCGATTTAAAAAGGAGATGCTACATGAGTATTGTGAATCCGCAGACGTTGCCATGGATGAAAAGTACTTAAAATGTGATGAGATTCAATCAGAATTTTCTAATGCACCACCGGTATCTGATCCAATATGTAGATACAAGACAGTTTATTTAAACGGTTGTGGTGGGTCAGGAAAGACAACTCGTGCAATTGAATTATATCGTGGTGGTGGAAATACTTGTATTTCTACTAACATGATTGTGTTAACACCGACTCACAGACTCGCCAGAGAGATGATACAGCGAGGGGTAAATGCCTGTACTTATCATAGTTTTTTTCGATGGAAAGGTGACAAATGGACTCCTGAGCGTATGGGTGATAAATTCATTCCTGAAATCATAATTTGGGATGAAATATGCACAGTGTCATTAGATGTATTAAAAACATTTCTTGAGTGGTTGTTAAACAAAAACACAAAAGTCGTCATGTGCGGTGATCACGGCCAACCACCACCATTTGTCGGTGGATCTCCACATGAATGGCTAAAGGGTTCTGTAGACTATTATGAAGAAATTAATACCGACCATAGATCACTTGATGAACAATTACGCGAGTTCAAAGCACTGCTTAGATTACAACCGGATAAAATCCAATGCGAAATAGCGCGTGAAATAATTTCAGAAACTCCTATGAATGATTTCTGGGAAACGTGGAGACCAAATG
Source organism: Unio delphinus (assembly GCA_029339505.1). NCBI lineage: Eukaryota > Metazoa > Mollusca > Bivalvia > Unionida > Unionidae > Unio > Unio delphinus. The sequence goes on from JAQISU010000251.1 coordinate 3,345,783, forward strand.
ATTTGATAGTAGCAAGTAGAAAAATAGTCAGAGACACACTTCAGATGAAGTTATTTGAATTGCATAAAGAAAAATTTGCAACGCTTCCAGTACCGTTGTGTTATAGGCCTTCGGATACACGAAAGCAGAATATAGAAGTTGATATTCCAAGCCTGACAAAGTCAGGAAGTGAAAAGCAGATTCTCGTGTTAAATGATATTGTGCTGGTTGATATCAATGTCGTTGAAGATGCATTGCGTGCTAATAAATCCCCATGGACGCTAGGATACGCAGCAACAATACACTCTTCACAGGGATTGACTATATCGGATACAATTGTTTGGATGGTAGATAATCGCATCGAATGGTCGAATTTAGTCTATCTCGCAGTATCCAGAGTACGAAGAATAAATCAGCTTCGAAGAATTGTCCTCGATGATGAAATCATTGGTGATGATAATGACACAACAATAAGTGATATTGATGTTAGCATCATTAATAAAAAACTCTCCGGTTACAAACAACAGGACAAAAAAAAACAACGAGAATTTGATATTGATGCTAAATTAATAATCACTTTGAAGAAACAACAGAATAATCACTGCGCGAGTTGCAATTGTATAATGCGTTGGCAGTATTCGGATAAGGATCCTCGCCAATTCACCGTAGACAGAAAAAATAACAATCTCGGTCATGTCAGAAATAATGTGATGTTGACTTGTCTTGAGTGCAATAGACGCAACGGCGCTAGTTAAGACCATGCGGTGGCAATTGAGTATCCTCGGGAATCACTTGTAGTTGTTGTCGAGTAAAACCCCGCTGAGGGGCAGTTGAATCCAGTTTATAGACTGGAGGTCTACCAGTTGATCGTGTTATACTAGATATCTTATGCGTAGTGACGCTCCAAATAGGATCAGTAGCCCTTTTTCTACCCCCTTCAAGCTCTCCTGGTTCGTATAAGTACCTCACAATGACACTACTACCAAGAATTGGTTGGGAAACGCTAGCGTTTCTAGGGAAATCTTTTTGTGGTTGTACGGGTATTGACTTCTTTTTAATCGCGTTGATAGGTTTCATGTTGATTGTTCTAGTGATCTCATTATTCAGTGCGGTAATCACAGATGGTAATCTTTTAACCCATTCACTGGATCGCTTTTCTTGAATGAATTCTTTTGCGTATTGATATCCAAATAACCGTTCAGCAATCGTCCGATTAAATCGTTCGACAATGGCCTGATCGCGATGTAGCGCAGTATGCCCTCGTCGTATGGTGACATTATGATTTTTCATTATTGATAACACTGCACCCTGAAATTCCTTGCCAGGATCAACCTGCAATAGATTCGGCCAGTGCAGAGGACCTCGTCGATAAATCCTTTCAAATGCAGAAGCAACTTCAGTGGCTGATTTTGTTTTTAACGGTTCTGCTTCTTTGTATCGACTCGCAATATCAACTACGGTTAACGCGTATTTGTAACCTCGATCATGTGGCAAAAATAATATATCAGCCTGATGAACTTCATTAGGAGCAGTCACATCAAAATGCGAGAATTGGATTTGTTTAGGTGGTGGTAGATAAATTTGCCATAGTGCCTGTTTGGATAACCAATCCGCCGCTGTAGTTTTTTTCACTTTTGCAGCGCTAGCGAGTTTATGGACTGCTGATTTACCCCTCCAGTATCCTCTTGGGGAATAATAAATTGATTCCATATTATTAATTACCGGCACCTAACATCAATTTACTTTTCATAGCCGATTTTATTAAAAATGAAGCCAATTTTTCTTTGAAGGATTTATCAGGAATAGCATTTAACGCATGAATTAATTTCACATCCGCGAGATGCCTGTTTTGCAGATTGCTGCTTTTATATGCAACATCATGAGCATGACACGCCTTATCAATAGCGTTTATCGGATACTCGCCGGATCGGGGTTGATTTTGATCATCAAGTCTGATATCTAATCGTGTTCCGGGACCACAGTAGCTATATCCTGGAAGGTGCTTTTCTCCGGGGTACTTTGCCCATGGGGTTCCAGGGAGCTTTGCCAATTTGGCTGCGATATCACCTCCTCGTTTTTTTTTAAAACATCTCCGGATTGTAAAATCTTTGATTTTGTAGAAATAAATCTAAACTTTTTTATACCACATGTTGCACATCTACCAGTTAGTGCTGATCTGTTATTTTTAGTTGTAACCGTCGTCACATCATTTGTGCTAGTACGCGTTTTACACTTCACACAATATAGATCCATAATTTATGTATAGAGATATGAATATAATTGATTTTTCAGCGACTAAAATAAGAGAACCAGTTAAGCATCATGCAGCGCTACCAAACTCTATCCGTGCAATTATAATCGGGCCATCTGGATCCGGTAAAACGCAATTGTTGCTCAATTTAATAATGAGATGGATGAAGTGGGATAAGTTGTATTTAATTGCCCCTAGCGTAGATGATCAACGATGTTATGAAGTGTTAAAAGATTTTAACGAGAATGCATCAGAAATTAAAGGTGAGAATACCATTGATTTTATAACTGATATTGACGAGGCGCCATCCGTGGATGACCTTGATGGGAGTATTAACAATTTAATCGTATACGACGATGTGATGTTAGACAATCAAAAAAACCCAGCTAGAATATTTTCCCGGGGGCGTCACAAAAACACTGATGTGATATATGTCACTCAACGCTACACTCAGATTCCAAAAGTGATCAGAGATAACTGTAATATTCTTGCTGTGTTTAACGGCGTTGATACACATACGCTACGAAATATTTGGCAGACATGGTGTTCCGATATGGACTTCAATCAATTTAAAAATTTCTTTAGTCATGCTCAGTCAACCCCGCATGGATTTGTAACAATAAATTTACATGATCCTCGGACACGATATCGTATCGGACTCGATCAAATTTTCGGTTGAAATCATAAATGATTTTCGTCCTAAAGACTCGATCAAATATTTGGTTGAAATCGTAAATGATTTTTTGTTAACCCAGTGATGAAATCACTAGCAGCAGAGAGGGTGGATGACAACGACGTTGGCGTATATAAGGAAATCTTATTTTATCGAATAGACGCCATTTTTTTTACTATTTGGTGGAAGCCTCAGATTTCCGAATCGACGCTCGGAAAGTTGTGAGGTTCACCCTCTCTGCTGCTAAACTAGTGCCCAGATTAGATACTATTCTCTCCTTATGTCATTTATATTATGTAATGTTTTGTTTTGGATACGGTTACGTATACAACTGTCCAAATAAGAGCGTGTTGCAGCAAAAAGCAATCGATAACCTTGGCAGAGCATGGATAGTTCTTTTGAAATAGAATATAAAAATGTGCCCTGCCAAACATATGTTAAAGGGTCAAAGAATTCTAAATAGATCTTTGTTCCTTGCCAAGCTTCATCAGTTTACTTTCAACATATAATCATACTATGATTCTAGTTTTAGTAGCGTGATTTATGTAATCGACATTGGAATAAAAAGTTTATTATAGTGATTTTTGATGTCGATATTGGCAATGAACCTCTTCATATTTACATATTTTGCCAAAGTTACATTTCTGCAGAAAACATTGTACTTAACCTGAATATGAGTTACATATTCACCAACTTACTTGATAAATTAAATATTTAAAAAGGTTTAAAGTATTCAAGTATGAGCTAGATTATGTCGTTTTCCTGTTTCATTCATAAGGTCACGTGTAAATAATAAACAAAATATAAGTCACTTTGATAAATTAACATTTTTTTTAATTCGCGAACTCATCCGTTGTGAATATCCTATCTTTCACTTTCCGACACACGTCTTCAGCTTGAGATTCAATGATTACGATGAAAACTGGCCAAAACTTTGCCTTTTAAAAAAATCCATGACAAATAATTGTTTGTCAATTAAAAGCCAAATCTAGTAACAATATTAAATTACTTAATGTTTCTCTCTGTATAAAACATTTGAAGAAACTTTGACAGACTAAACCTTATAGATGACATCTACAATGTTGAAGACATTTGTCTTTTCCTGCTAGATATGGGCATTCCTTTAGAGCCTACCATGCTTGCAGTAAAACGTTTTGGTAATCGTACTGAGCTAGATATGCGTAACATTTGGTATAAATTGAATACATAAATGAAACGATTGTTTAATAAAGTAGAATATCATATGGGCCACACTTTGTACGGTTACAAAAGGAATGAATGTGTTCCTCATGATCGTCTGTGTTTATAATATTGGGCATGATGATTAAACACTATGCAGATAAATAAAACAAATTGGTATTGCTAACCTCTCAATACAAGAAAATAGGTTATTATTTAAGAGCAATATACTATCATAGTAGTGGAATATAACTAGAGAGAAAAACATATCTTAGTATAGAGTGATTTTATTTCGTTGCAATGAGGCCAGAACCAGAGTGAATCTTACTTTGGTTATTGTTTCCTTTCCATGGGAACAGAGCATGAGTGAAATTTATTTTATTGTATTTCGCTTTCATTGCCATGGGGCCAGATCCAGCGCACTGCGATGTATTATTGTTATTATGAGACAATGAAAGATACAACGATATCGTTGCTACGATGCCAAAGTCAGATTAGATGCGATTTTACACATCTTCTAAGGCATGCCTTTTTCTCCAGGTTCTCCGGCTTCACTCTCGTGAATAACAAGTAAAGTACATAGCACATTTTGAACGAACATGTCATTCATTCGGCGTAAAATAATAAAAAGGAGAAGGAATCAAGTGTTGTTCTAGATCTTTTCACACGAATACCTCACCAGCTGCAACTAGGACCCATGCTTGCAATCAGGCCAGTGGCAGAGTAATCTTTACGTTTAATGCAATAAAGCTTATGTTTGTGTCTGTTTCCTTTCCATGAAGACAGAATTAGAGTGCAATTGCTTTTATTGATTTATGTTTGTATTCGTTTCTATGGGGCCATTGACAGAGCCACGTTGTTTTATAATTAACATGGAGACAGAGATGTGATGTTTATGGTTGCCTTGGGGTCAGGGCTACTGGGGATGCCATGTTTTATCGTTCACTGTGGTAAGAACCAAAGGAGATCCGATGTTGGCTCCGTGCTGTGTGGCTAAAGTTATATTAAATGCGATTGTACACATCTTGTAATATTTGCTTTTCGACTTCAGGTTCACCGGTTTCCTTCTCTTAGAGGCGACGTAATATAAAAGACACGATTTGATCGAGTTTGAATTCATTCGGCGAAAAAAATAACGTAATAACATTATACACGGTAAGTATACCGATTATATTACCGGCACAATAATTACAAAACAATAAGTTCAGAAATAAACATAACCTTGCTTGATAATAATCCTACTGTACTAAACATTTCTTAAAAATGAAGCCTTATATTACTAATATTTCCTTTGCAGTCGTAAACAAGAATATAAACGCGTTCATTATTCTGCGTAACCAAAGCTACAAATCAGGCCGAAATTGACGTGGTAGTACAATGGTGTAATCGTATATACGATAAATTATTTAAATTCACATACCTCTACAGCTGAAGATGGTCGAGTCCTTTAGTAGAACACCGACTGACATGACTATCCGTAATGTAAGAGCTTTACATGCGGTAAAATATTTCTACACAGATCTTTTCATTGCATTGAAGGTATTCGGTTCTTCCCATAGAAGCACTTTGCACATACGGCATAGGATGGACATAACTCACTATCTTGAAATATGGCACAATATACATAAATCACTCTAGGGTATCGTTGTACGCCAAAAATGAAACTCATTATATAAATATAATAAATAAATGGGTTTGTAATATTCCGTGACACCTAGGTTGTAAACAAAATATGTTACTAAAATTATTGTAAAAAAAACAAACAGAAAATACCAGGAACAACAGGTTCTTGATGGGGTAATTCCAATATCATAGACCCAGACCCAGAGATACATCTTTGATTTTATTGATAATGATCCTAACATTTGACCCACACAACTTGAGAACTTGGAAAATTATTTTTTGATTTGTTTACAAAACTAAAACAGCAACAGTGCCTCTAGTCAGGTACACAGTGAACTTGATTTGGGACGAGTTCAAGTTCAAAATACTAATTACCAAGAAGCATTCTAAATGACAAGCATGGTAGCAAATACGTTGAGACTAATGCTATATAAGAATGATCTACATAAATGATATCACTATTATAGGTGTACCGAATTACACCAGTAAAGTCAGCGGACGTGCCCATCCATTCCAAGACATTAGGTTCGTAGATGATCGGCTAGCAAAGAAAACATTTACAGTCGGCCCATAATTTACACACCAGCGTTGTGTCTACAGAGTTTAAAACAAAAAAAAAGACAAATCGAGAAACGACGTTTTTAACCCAAGCCAGTTTTTGTTTTACAAGGACCGATCGGTTGGTTATCAGTAGAATCAATATTGCATTGAATTATGTAATTTGTGTTATAAATTATCGAAACAGACGTAGGCGTCACTGAAGAATGATACAGTCAGAGTAAAACTGGATTCAGTGGAACACATAAATCATGTTGGTTGACAATGTCAACAATCATTTCCTGATACGCAATTGATATTGTTTCTGCCCAACCGGCAAACCATTCTACACTTTTTTATATCGGGCTAAGTAATGTATGAAGTTGTCTAACCAGACGTAGAGGACACCGATCAAAATTGTACATTTAGATGAGGATTTATCAGTTATCTTTATTCTGTTGGCTGACACGCACTGCAAATAATCAAATGACCCTGTGCATGCCATATCGGGAAATACTCATTAGTTTTTCCTAACGATTGTTTGTCATGGCAAATGCAGCATTAATGTGCATGGTGTTTTCAAATAGTCCTTTTCATCGATAATTTAGCTCAAAAACATAGTTTATCGATGCAGTACTTTTACGAATTTGTTTGCACCAAACAGTAGGCGTACGTTCTCTGTATATGCTACATTGATGAATCATAACCGTAAATAACACGTGTTGTTCTTGGTCAGGATAGTTCATGTTTCGTTTCAGTATGAAGCTTTCTAGCAGAACAAATATCACTTTTTGACTGGAAATGTAAACAAATATTTTTCGTACAACTATACATTCGTTCAGATAAGTTCAAACATATATAGATAACTTCAAATGACTCAATTGAATAACCATTGCACACCTTCACAATAGCATCCAGAATGAGAACCTATGAATATAATAATATGATAATGATGTATCATCTCTCTGTCTTTGTCTGTCTATCATTCTTTCTGATGTCATCATTCTTGTATTCATTGTTTGGAAACGAAATGGCAGGTTCCAATTTAATGGGAATTGGGGTCTAATCCCTTTAGTGATACAGTATCAATGCAAAGTCTTCCATCTTTATTTTATCATTACATTGATTATCCTCTCACAGTACTAGACTGCATTCATACTAATTGTGACATTATATTTGACTCGTGGCGATCTTGTCTGAGACCGAACAAAGAATGGAAATACAGGAGTATTGTTACTAACGTGAAACTTCTCTAAATCTATTACAGCTCATTCAACAAATTCAGCCTGTTATAAAGGTGAGGCTGGTTAATAAAACCTTGCCTAACATAAAAAACACCGTAATTAAGAATAATTGCGAATTCATTGCAGTTCAAAGAGGGACTTGTTTTGAGATCGTTTACCGTGTATCTCAAGTTATTTTCTGGTACGAGCCATGTACTCATCGCAGATTTCCCTATGATTATTGCACTCTGTTGATAAAGCTTTTGACCAAAAGAACTTCATAATCTTTGTAGAGTTTGTGAAAGCCATTAGCATTCTACAGTCATTATCGTCTTGAAAACATTCCAAAGCTTCAATTTCTTCATTAAATAGCCTGTCAATGTGACGTAATGATACGTTGGCAGCCATATTAACCAAGATGCCATACACGTATACATCATCTATCCATAAAAAGGGGACAGAATGCGCTAAATCTAACAGCAATGGAACGATTGTCGAGGAAAATAGGGCAAATCCACCACCACAGTATGGAAACGGATAAAATCTACACGTAGGGAAATAGTCTGTATCTACGGCCCACTTCCCGTATCTCATAACGTCAAGATCGTGATTAACGTTGCACATAATTGAGTAAGGTGAATACTGGACCGATGGTAATATTTCATCCATAAGACGAAATATATTTAGATAGACATCGTCATCAACTTTTAAAACGAATCTTGCATTTTTACAAATTTCATAAATCCATTTTAGTCCTAGAACAGCTTTGTGTGTAAGATTGTGATAGTCGTCTATAAAATCGCCTTGCACTATGTCGCCGTGAATTTGACGCTCGTCTCCGATCATATCCTGCGTTGTAATACTGTACGTTTTTCCCAGTAAAAATACGTGCTGAGAGGACATTTGTTCAAGAAGAACAGAATTTAGCCATGTTTCACGTAGTACGTTTCTTCTTTGGAAGTTGGATGCAGCACTGTGTACGATGATAATAAGATTAATTTTTTTATTAGCGCATGCTTTCGGGCTATTCAAAACGTAGTTTGATTTTAAGGTCAACGGCATAAAGGTATAATTTGTGTACGGTACACAGTTTTCATTTTTCAACAACAGATGAATAGGACCAGTTGGGTTTCTAACCGTAGAATGAGGGATCCAGGAATTGTTTCCGGGGGTAACCATTGTGGTCCTATCACTAATAGTATGAAGTGCTGTGGAGAGAGCAGAACAGTTCGCCTTATGAAATGTGCCACATTGTATTTTGTTTCCTGGAGACTTTACTTGGACAGCAAACAAACCATTGTTATTGCACATAACCATATACAGCAGAAAGCATCCAAAAGCCATGCACCCAATATGGATTCGTGTAACACATTTCCGCCGTATCATCTTGGAAGACGTTGGTGTGTGTAAATATACTCTCAAATGTTGAGTACTCTGAAGAAAAAAAATATTTATTGACGTTTTAACCGTTATAGCTTTGTTCAGGAATTAACTTTTAAAATAATGTTAATTGTAAATTTAACGAATAGACACCAACATCATCTCTTGTCTGAGATACATTCAAAATGATGTTCAAAAACAATCGATTTGATGAATATACAATTTTACATTTGAGGTTTAAATTTATGCATACTTATATAATATTAATGAATAAAAAATTAAGTTTACTTCATCTGTGGGTAATTTTGTTCTACTCATAATAATTCAGTTATAGCTTTCTTTAACTTTTCTGATAGTCAACGTTTAAATCAAATGAAATCAGTTAGTTTTCAATTTTTTAAACTTTTCTAAAATTTTCCCCAATCACATACATTTATTTGCGTTTGACTTTCTCTCCGTTGAATATGTCTTTCAGTACAACTGATTCATTTACCTTGTAGTAATTTTTTTTTATGAAGTGACCTTGGAATACATTTCTCTATTACAATGTGACGATAGTGTGTTGGTTTAATCGGTGATTAATTTAAATACATGGCATATACAAATCGGTGCCTAAAGTAAGTTATCTGTTGTGTAATAGTTCTATTTAAAAAATCGAAGACTATGATAAGTATTAAATTATATACAAATCGGTGCCTAAAGTAAGTGATCTGTTGTGTAATAGTTCTATTAAAGAAAAGAAAACCACAAAGAATATGAAAAAGGTTACATTACATACAAATCGGTGTCTATCCTAAGCGATAGGTTGTTTAAAGGTTCTGTTTAAAAAAATTAAGTCTATGACAAGTTTTACATTACACACAAATCGGTGTATAAAATAAGTGATCTGTTGTGTAAAAGTTCTATTTAAAGAATCAAAGAATAAAAAAAGTGTTACATTACATACCAATCGGTGTCTAAAGTAAGTGATCTGTTGTGTAATGGTTCAAAGAATATGAAAAAGGTTGCATTACATACAAATCGGTGTCTACCGTAAATGAAGGTTGTGTAATAGTTTTGTTTACAAAATTGAACACTACGATAAGTGTTACATAACATACCAATCGGTGTCTAACGTAAGTGATCTGTTCTGTAATAGTTTTCTTTTCAAAAGAATCAAAGAATATGAACAAGGTTACATTACATACCAATCGGTGTCTAAAGTAAGTGATCTGTTGTGTTATAGTTTTCTTTAAAAAAATCAAAGAATATGAACTAGGTTACATTACATACCAATCGGTGTCTAAAGTAAGTGATCTGTTGTGTAATAGTTCTATTTAAAAAATATTGAAGACTATGATAAGTGTTACATTACATACAAATCGGTGTCTAAAGTAAGTGATAGGTTGTGTAAGAGGTATATTTAAAAAAATCAAAGAATATGATTAGTGTTATATTACATACCAATCGGTGTCAAAAGTAAGTGATCTGTTGTGTAATAGTTGTATTTAAAAAGTCGAAGACTATGATACGTGTTACATAACATACAAATCGGTGTCTAAAGTAAATGATCTGTAGTGTAATAGTCCTTTTTTTAAATCAAAGAAAATTAGTATTACATTACATACAAATCCGTGTCTAAAATAGGTGATCTGTTGTGTGATAGTTCGATGTAAAAAATGAAAGAATATGAGAAGTGTTACATCACATATAAATCGGTGTCTAAAGTAAGTGATCTGTTGTGCAAAGTTCCATTTAAAAGATCAAAGTATCTGAACAAGGTTATATTACATACAAATCAGTGTCTGCCGTAATTGATCTGTTGTGTAATAGTTCTGTTTAAAAAAACTAAAGAATATGATAAGTGTTACTTTACATACAAATCGGTGTCTAAAGTAAGTGCTCTATTGTGTAATAGATCTATTTTAAAAAAATCAAAGAATATAAAAAAGGTTACATTACATAAAAATCGATGTCTACTGTAAGTGATAGGATGCCTAATAGCTCTGTTTAAAAATTGAAGTCTATGATAAGTGTTATATTACATACCAATCGGTGTCTAAAGTAAGTGATGTATTGTGTAATAGTTGTTTTTAACAATGCAAAGAAAATGATAGTTGTTACATTACTTACAAATCGGTGTCTAAAGTAAGTGATCTGTGGTGTAATAGTTCTATTTAGGAAATCAAAGAATATGAACAAGGTTACATTACATAGAAATCGGGGTCTCCAGTAAGTGATAGGTTGTGTTATAGTTCTTGTTAATAAATTGAAGACTATGATTAGTGTTAGATTACATACAAATCGGTGTCTAAAATAATCTATCTGTTTTGTAATAGCTATATTTAAACAAAATCAAAGAATATTATAAGTGTTACATTACAGACAAATCGGTGTCTAAAGGAAGTGATCTGATGTGTAATAGTTGTATTTAAAAAATGAAAGTATATGAAAAAGGTTGCATTACATGCAAATCGGTGCCTACCGAAATTGATAGTTCTGTCTAAAGAATTGAAGACTACGACAAGTGTTACATTACATACAAATCGGTCACTAAAGTAATGAAGCTGTTATGTAATAGTTCTATTTATAAAAATATCAAAGAAATGATAAGTGTTACCTTAGATAAAAAGCTGTGTCTAATGTAATGGATCTGTTGTGCAATAGTTCTTTTTTAATACATCAAAGAACATGAAAAGGTTACATTACGTAGAAATTGGGGTGTACTGTAAGTTATAGTTTTACGTTTCTTTATTTTTGGGTCATTTTTTTATTTTAATTGTTTGTTTGTCATATTCAAATTTGACATTTTAAGTTTAAGATTTATTCATTGGGATATATTATTTTTAGAAAGTGGGATGATATGTACTACACCAGTTGTTGACCTCATTTCTGACCTGGCTTCAGAGTTGTAAACAAGCTTTTAAAATGATTGATTGATTCCAAGGACGTTATGGAGCTTTGCTATAACATCTTTCTATTTTTAGTTGGGTTATACGGTGTGTACGTGATTTTTTGAACGCAAATTTGTTCTAAAAGATTCTAAAAGATCACGTGACCCCTTTCTTTACGTAAAAACAGGTATATAAATCATGTTTTGGAGCGAACTATTTAGTAGAACTTGGGCTGTTAAAATACTAAGTTGTGTGTCGTTTTGAGTTATTTTAAAGTACCTTGTATTGGAAATTATTTCAATTCGTTTGGATCGAGAGGAATTATTTTGTTATTTATCTGGAAAAGAATTGTGCTCATAGAATTTTATTACCAAGAACTGGCTTCATCACGTGACATCGTCTTTTATCTTGGATACTTCGCTGTGATTCGAACCTGGAATTATTCGGACATTGTATTACCAGGACTTTTACAATTTCACTAGTAGATTATATTTTGAATTTATTTCTGGATTAATTTCGGAATTGATTCTTAAAACCGTAAGTTTATTTTTCTTTTCTGGAAATATTTGTGCTTAATAAATTGTTTATTAATTTTTTACAAGCTTGTTATTTTCACTCTTTCTATCTTACTATTTATTCGAGCCCAAGCACGTAACAATAGGTTGTGTAATAGTTCTGTTTAATAAATTGAAGACTGATTAGTGTTAGATTACATACAAATCGGTGTCTAAAGCAATCTATCTGTTTTGTAATAGCTATATTTTAAAAAATAAAAGAATATTATAAGTGTTACATTACATACAAATCGGTGTCTAAAGTAATCTATCTGTTGTCTAATACTTCTATTTAAAAGGTCAACGAATATGAACAAGGTTACATTACATACAAATCCGGGTCTATCGTTAGTGATAGGTTGTGTTATAGTTCTATTTAAAAAAAATCATTACATTACATAGAAATCGGGGTATACCGTAAGTGATATTTTGTGTAATAGTTCTCTTTAAAAATTTGAAGACTAATATGTGTGTAAAGTAAGTGATCTTTATGTAATAGTTATATGTAAAAAAAATATCAAAGAATCTGATAAGTGTTACATTGCACACAAATCGGTGTCTAAAGTAAGTAATATGTAATAGTTCTTTTTAAAATTCAACGAATTTTATAAGTATTACATTACATACAAATCGGTGTCTACCGTAAGTGATAAGTTGTGTAATAGTTCTATTTTAAAAAATCAAAGAATATAAAAAAGGTAACATTACACACAAATCGGTGTCTAAAGTAAGTGATATATTGCGTAATAGTTGTTTTTAAAAAAACCAGAGAATATGATAGGTGTTACATTACATACAAAGCGGTGTCTAAAGTAAGTGATAGGTTGTGTGATAGTTCTATTTTGATAAATCCAAGAACATAAAAAGGTTACATTACATACAAATCGGTGTCTACCGTAAGTGATAGGTTGCGTAATAGTTATGCATAAGAAAATTAAAGACCTTGATAAGTGTTACATTACACACAAATATGTGTGTAAAGTAAGTGATCTTTGTGTAATAGTTATATGTAAAAAAATATCAAAGAATCTGATAAGTGTTACATTGCACACAAATCGGTGTCTAAAGTAAGTAATATGTAATAGTTCTTTTTAAAATTCAACGAATTTTATAAGTATTACATTACATAGAAATCGGTGTCTACCGTAAGTGATAAGTTGTGTAATAGTTCTATTTTAATAAATCAAAGAATATAAAAAAGGTAATATTACACACAAATCGGTGTCTAAAGTAAGTGATATATTGTGTAATAGTTGCTTTTTAAAAAAATCAGAGAATATGATAGGTGTTACATTACATACAAAGCGGTGTCTAAAGTAAGTGATAGGTTGTGTGATAGTTCTATTTTGATAAATCCAAGAACATAAAAAGATTACATTACATACAAATCGGTGTCTACCGTAAGTGATAGGTTGCGTAATAGTTATGCATAAGAAAATTAAAGACCTTGATAAGTCTTACATTACACACAAATATGTGTGTAAAGTAAGTGATCTTTGTGTAATAGTTATATGTAAAAAAATATCAAAGAATCTGATAAGTGTTACATTGCACACAAATCGGTGTCTAAAGTAAGTAATATGTAATAGTTCATTTTAAAATTCAACAAATTTTATAAGTATTACATTACATACAAATCGGTGTCTACCGTAAGTGATAAGTTGTGTAATAGTTCTATTTTAATAAATCAAAGAATATAAAAAAGGTAATATTACACACAAATCGGTGTCTAAAGTAAGTGATATATTGTGTAATAGTTGTTTTTAAAAAAAATCAGAGAATATGATAGGTGTTACATTACATACAAAGCGGTGTCTAAAGTAAGTGATAGGTTGTGTGATAGTTCTATTTTGATAAATCCAAGAACATAAAAAGGTTACATTACATACAAATCGGTGTCTACCGTAAGTGATAAGTTGTGCAATAGTTCTATTTTAAAAAATCAAAGAATATAAAAAAGGTAACATTACACACAAATCGGTGTCTAAAGTTAGTGATATATTGTGTAATAGTTGTTTTAAAAAAAAATCAGAGAATATGATAGGTGTTACATTACATACAAAGCGGTGTCTAAAGTAAGTGATCTGTTGTGTAATAGTTCTATTTAAAAATGAAAGAATATGAACAAGGTTTTATTACATACAAATCGGTGTCTAAAGTAAGTGATCTGTTGTGTAATAGTTCTTTTTAAGAAATGAAATAATATGAACAAGATTACATTACGTAGAAATCGGGGTGTACCGTAAGTGATAGGTTATGTAATAGTTCTGTTTAATAAATTGAAGACTATGATTAGTGTTATATTACATATAAATCGGTGTCTAAAGTAAGTGATCTGATGTGCAATAGTTCTATTTTAAAAAATCAAAGAATATTAAAAAGGTAACATTACACACAAATCGGTGTCTAAAGTAAGTGATATATTGCGTAATAGTTGTTTTTAAAAAAAATCAGAGAATATGATAGGTGTTACATTACATACAAAGCGGTGTCTAAAGTAAGTGATAGGTTGTGTGATAGTTCTATTTTGATAAATCCAAGAACATAAAAAAGGTTACATTACATACAAATCGGTGTCTACCGTAAGTGATAAGTTGTGTAATAGTTCTATTTTAAAAAAATCAAAGAATATAAAAAAGGTAACATTACACACAAATCGGTGTCTAAAGTAAGTGATATATTGTGTAATAGTTGTTTTAAAAAAATCGGAGAATATGATAGGTGTTACATTACATACAAAGCGGTGTCTAAAGTAAGTGATAGGTTGTGTGATAGTTCTATTTTGATAAATCCAAGAACATAAAAAGGTTACATTACATACAAATCGGTGTCTACCGTAAGTGATAGGTTGCGTAATAGTTATGCATAAGAAAATTAAAGACCTTGATAAGTGTTACATTACACACAAATATGTGTGTAAAGTAAGTGATCTTTATGTAATAGTTATATGTAAAAAAAATATCAAAGAATCTGATAAGTGTTACATTGCACACAAATCGGTGTCTAAAGTAAGTAATATGTAATAGTTCTTTTTAAAATTCAACGAATTTTATAAGTATTACATTACATACAAATCGGTGTCTACCGTAAGTGATAAGTTGTGTAATAGTTCTATTTTAAAATATCAAAGAATATAAAAAAGGTAACATTACACACAAATCGGTGTCTAAAGTAAGTGATATATTGCGTAATAGCTGTTTTTAAAAAAAAACAGAGAATATGATAGGTGTTACATTACATACAAAGCGGTGTCTAAAGTAAGTGATAGGTTGTGTGATAGTTCTATTTTGATAAATCCAAGAACATAAAAAGGTTACATTACATACAAATCGGTGTCTACCGTAAGTGATAAGTTGTGCAATAGTTCTATTTTAAAAAATCAAAGAATATAAAAAAGGTAACATTACACACAAATCGGTGTCTAAAGTAAGTGATATATTGTGTAATAGTTGTTTTAAAAAAAATCAGAGAATATGATAGGTGTTACATTACATACAAAGCGGTGTCTAAAGTAAGTGATCTGTTGTGTAATAGTTCTATTTAAAAATGAAAGAATATGAACAAGGTTATATTACATACAAATCGGTGTCTAAAGTAAGTGATCTGTTGTGTAATAGTTCTTTTTAAGAAATGAAATAATATGAACAAGATTACATTACGTAGAAATCGGGGTGTACCGTAAGTGATAGGTTATGTAATAGTTCTGTTTAATAAATTGAAGACTATGATTAGTGTTATATTACATATAAATCGGTGTCCAAAGTAAGTGATCTGATGTGTAATAGTTCTATTTTAAAAAATCAAAGAATATAAAAAAGGTAACATTACACACAAATCGGTGTCTAAAGTAAGTGATATATTGCGTAATAGTTGTTTTTAAAAAAAATCAGAGAATATGATAGGTGTTACATTATATACAAAGCGGTGTCTAAAGTAAGTGATAGGTTGTGTGATAGTTCTATTTTGATAAATCCAAGAACATAAAAAGGTTACATTACATACAAATCGGTGTCTACCGTAAGTGATAGGTTGCGTAATAGTTATGCATAAGAAAATTAAAGACCTTGATAAGTGTTACATTACACACAAATATGTGTGAAAAGTAAGTGATCTTTGTGTAATAGTTATATGTAAAAAAATATCAAAGAATCTGATAAGTGTTACATTACATACAAATCGATGGCTAAAGTAATCGATATGTTGTGTAATTGTTTTGTTTTAAATCAAACAATATGAGAAAGGTTACATTACGTAGAAATCGGGGTGTACCGTCAGTGATAGGTTGTGTAATAGTTCTGTTTAATAAATTGAAGAATATGATTAGTGTGTTACATTACATACAAATCGGTGTCTAAAGTAAGTGATCTGTTGTGTAATAGTTCTATTTAGAAAATCAAAGAAAATGATAAGTGTTAAGTTACATACAATTCGGTGTCTAAATTAAGTGATTTGTTGTGTAATAGTTCTATTTAAAATAAATCAAAGATTATGAAAAAGATTACATTACATACAAATCGGTGTCTACCATAAGTCATAGGTGGTGTAATAGTCCTGTTTAAAAAAATTGAAGACTATGATAAGAGTTACATTAGATGCAAATCGATGTCTACAGTAAGTGATCTGTTGTGTGATATTTATATTTAAAAAATCGAAGAGTATGATAAGTGTTATATTGCATACAATTGGTGACTAAAGTAAGTGATAGGTTGCATAATAGTTCTTTTAAGAACAATTGATAATTGGTAGAAGTGATATGTTACATGTATTTTCGGTGACTAACGTGATATGTTATGCTATAGTTAGTTTTTCAATTAATCAATTATTTAAACAAATTATTTCCTGCTGTGCGATACGTATTCAATCAGTAAATTAAATTAAAGACCAATTGTCATGCGTACGACTGCACACAAACTGACCTTACCTTTTCGACTTACAAGAAATGAAAGATTGAAGACCTAATATCCGATAATTGAATCACAGTTTCACATTAAAAACACGCATGTTCTCAAATAATTCAAGAAAAGCCTATGAATGATTAAATATGAAGAAAAACCCAACAGAAACGTCTGTAATTTAGATTTTGAATGACTTTTGAAGCTAAATCCACACGTTTAAACATAGATCTACGATTGTCCCCGTATTCTACGAGTGTGCGTAAATAACACGAATGACAAGAAGAAACGTGCCAGGAAAGGAACGCATTACTTCAAACGTCTACCTATAGGAATGATTTTTTTCTCCGATAGAATCGTAAAGTACAGCGTTTGTCCAAAGGTACGTAAGCAAATAAAGGAGTAGAAATGTCTGTCGGTATTTGGAACAAAGATAATCTTTTCCATATAAAAAGGGTGATTTTAAGATAGATTGTTTTCTCCAGACGTATGCAATAAAAATTATAAGTCGGTATACTGCTTCACGTGAATGTCATCACCAATGACAAGGAATAATTATTACAAACTGGAAATTGCCTTATCAATGTAAAGGAAATTTGTAATTAATATGTTTCTTAATTTTAACACAGAATATATTTCATAGTGGTATCAAGAAGATGTTATAACGAGTGACCCAGCCACGTGTTAAATATATAGTTTTTAGTACCAAAGGATGAAATATATACGGTAGTAAAGTGAAAAAAGAAAATTTTCCTTTTTTCTATATATCAAGTTAACTTTATAATCGAAGTTAAAAAGATTAAACTCACTCATCGGTTCAACACGCTTTCATCAATTCTTTTTCATAAATTCACCTCATTTTCTGATAATATAAATAACAATTGACAAAAGAAGGCAGTAGGATTCATTGGACGTAATCTATCATGGTAAATTACAATTTTGTCAGTTTCTAAAATATTTGACCGTGTCTAAAAGCAGTGTGAATCCGATTCAGCAATGAATTGATGTGTGTGTGTCTGGGGGGGGGGGATGTCGTTGTTAACAGCGTTTGGTCAGATTAATTTACCAAATATTATTTTCCATTTCTGAGATGTAAGAAAGTTTCGTTTTTATTTAATGTAATTCACAAGAGAGTCTTTTTGGCTCTTGCAGGTATAAGATAGACATAAAGGTCATGGCATGATGGGGTGTCTTGAAAGAATATATTTTTAACGGGGAAATTCAGTTTCTTTTATAGCAACAGCAAGTGTCGACACTTCACACTTAAGTGCCTTGGACGAAGTTGGATGAATCAGTAAACATTATACCGACCGGCACCATTGATATGTTTGTTCCTAAATTGTCACGTTCTCATGGATGGATGGATGGATGGATGGATAGATAGATAGATGCGCGCTGTATTACCAGACAACCATTTTACAGCGATATTTGTTTCCGATCGGACGTCGGCAATTTCCGTCACTATAGAATGTACGGAAATTACCGAATAATCTAGTTACGACTTTAATGATATTAACAAAGTGTTTCCAGTATGCATAACAAAATATCTTTCTTAACACACACACACACACACACACACACACACACACACACACATATATATACTCTCTCTCTCTCTCTCTCTCTCTCTCTCTCTCTCTCTCTCTCTCTCTCTCTCTCTCTCTCTCTCTCTCCTTGGAGGTGACATCCCTGAAAGTGTCCTTTTTTTTTTTTTTGAAAAATCGCGATATTGCAACCATTTACAGTATGTCAAAATCGTGGATTTTGAACTCAATACCTCCAGTATCAGTTCTGAGCTTTACAATGCGCCACGGCGATCTTTTTAGATACGTTATAGAAATTATTATAAAGTTACCTATGGTTGCTATTTTGCCGCCGATATATATGTAAATTTCGACGGGTGAGTCGGGGCTATATATATATATATATATATATATATATATATATATATATATATATATAGTTGTATTAACTTTGCCTGTGACCACTGTTTTATGCTTTGATTTTTAAAATCAAAACGTAGAAAAATGACTTCTACCAATATAAATTATTATAAAATTATTAATTTACTGATTTAAAGTAATGACAGATGATTCATAATTAATTACGGTGAAGAAAAAAAATTACTCTATAACAAGCGAGGTAACTCCTTTCAATCACTCTCTACTACAGAAAGATGGATGACAGATTTATTTCCCATTATCATCTTTGTATCTAACAATATTGAAATGTAATTTTGTGTTGATATTTATTCGAAAAAGCCGATCTGGTAATATTATATGTGAACTATTTAATAGAACGCATTGCCATATCGAAATATTTTCCAGCTGCATTTATTGATTGAAATATAACTTCTTTACCTTTATGTATATTTATAGATTTAAATGCTCTTTTTCCTATTATTTTACATCTCCTAGTATGTCCAAATGCAGAAGTTTGAATTTGTGTACTAGCTCGTAGATTAGTCAACGAATTATAGAGTTGTACACTTTTGATATGATGGATCACAAGACTCTTGATCACCGCATAAAATTTTCGCGAAAATACGTGAAACAGGATCGAAGATATTTCTCGCTGAGATTTTCGATCGTGCAGGGCGTCACTTGGAGGTAAGGGGGTGAGGATCGCATCGGGTAACAACAACCCTAGTGACGCCACTGCGCTACTGTCAAAACGTGTCTCGACCAGAGAATGATCGTTCAAGATGAAACTACTTCAAATACATGTTGTCATTCGGTCATTTCTCATAGAGTATACTCCCTTTTTCATCCGCCAGTACGTGAATGGCTGGGCGTTTAATGTCTGTAGTGTTCTTCTTGCTTTATTAAAACAATGTTATGTATTGATTTAAAAAATGTGAATCATAACAGAAACTCGAATCGAAAAGATGTTCATAAACTGCTTAAATGTCTTAACATGAAAACTGAATCGTGTTATGAATATATTTATAGAAATAAAATATTTGAGTTTGTAAATCTTACTGTGTTATTTTGATCAATTTAATTGTGATCATAGCAATGAATAACCGAATACTTGTGTAAGACTGCCTTGCCGATCACAGCGCCATCTTTATGTTACAGGGTCCTAACATGATGTATGTGCCACTAAACCGTAAGAGTTTCTTTTCTTTACCGAGGAATTTAGATACACTTGCGTGGTTTGGAGCAATTTTTATTTAATTCAAGAATAGGACGTGTGCCTTATTGATCAAGCGATTGATATATTTGCTTTCATTTACGGGGAGGTGTATGTTGAATTTTAGAGCTATTTAGGCCAGTTTGACGCAAAGGTACACGAAATTAACATTATACCGCGTTACTGATTCATGGAAGCGACAAACCGACCAACGGGTGCAAAACTTGATTACAGTAGCATATGTGCAGAGCATTAGGTTTTTTTAATAACGCAGTTTCAATTGGCAAAGTTGTTAGTCGCATGCCGTTGAAGTAGTTTTGTTACATACGCGTTTGTTTGTATGCAATTCTTACATTTTATGCAGACGTACAGATAGATATACATGCTCATACTATAAATCCAGGTGTAGTAGGTTAGTCTGCGTTTTTGCTTTAGTGCCGGTTTGAGGCCTGACTAGTCACAGAAGAATTTTTTCCCCCATGATTTGGCATTGAACGGCAAATACGATGGTGCTATACCCGTGCATGATTAATCCACTAATATAGTACAGTACGACCACAGCTTTATTTTCATAAAAGTACAAGATTAAATATTTGATAGCTAAACAATGTTTGTCACGTAGTTACTCTTATTCAATAAAACAAAGATTTATCAACTAAATACAGTACTAAAATGTGATCTTAACTAACGTTTCTATTCTTTGGCCACGCCAGACAGTGCAGGTTCACGCAAGTTCGTAAATAAAAACTAGATTAAAGTAGTGTTCCTGCTTTTCTCGATTGTGAAGCGTGTCAATAGAATTAAATTCATTTTGCGACTGGACACGTGACTATACAATTGTATAATTTCAACAAGGCTGTACTTTCTTAAAACTATTTATGGAGAATTCAAAACAACTCTACTCAATTTCCAATCCCTGAATGCCACCCCTTAGCTTTTTGATATAAACTAGTGTGAACAATCCAGTGTTAAATGTAGTATATTTTCATTACTTTGCAGAATAAATTACAGAAATATTTGGTCTTGCATTGGAAGAAAAACGGGAATAGCACAAAGCATTCGAAAACCATGCTTTTAACTATTTTTTTCCTGAAAAAGTTTTTTTTCCCACCAAAGCATCTTTAGAACTAATTGGTAGATGCATGACGTTAAAGGGGCCCCGAGTGGTCTAAAGCGCTGTCCTTTACGGACCACTGCCATCTCACCTGTCTGCGTGTGTTCGAGTCTAAGATTCGGCAAATGTAGTTATGTGAGAAAGCTTGCCAGTAGCTTCTCGTGGGTGGGTGGTTCTTTCCGGGGGTTGTCTGGGTTCTTCCTCCACCATTATTACTGGCCGCCATGTATAGCCTATATTGTGCTGAAAAATGGCTTTAAACCATTAAAAACAAACAAAACATGACGTTAAACACTAGTAATCTAATGGCGTAGTCATGGATGTGGTTAGGCTTTTTTATTTTGTATTTTCTTCGTCTTCTCAGACTTAGTTCAATAAAAAAAATGCAAGCGTAGTTTCAAATTTGCTACAAGCACATGTAAATAGTAAATCTTATACGAAAAAATAAAACAGCAAACAAGTTGTTGTACACTGCATTCTATTTAAAGTCCAATTACTCGTACCAATATTGTGGCAGGAAAGTGAGTTGTCGATATGAATATCCTCAGCTGTTGACCATTCTATTTACTTTCATGATAATCAATTGAAAAGTAGACGTGTCCTGCACAGCAATAATCAAGTATAGCTGTGATGCACCATGACTATTGGTTTATCAGGATATTCCCGACTATTTACATAACAGCACATTCAAGTTCAGAAATGCATAAGGAACACTCTTTGATTTTGCAAGAACTGTTTGGATTATTCTGATTTAATGCACGAGATAAGAATGATAATAAATCAGTAAAACCTGTAGGAGCAACGTAACACATCGATATGAAACCAAGGTTGAATGTTTGTTTGTTTGTTTGATTAGGATTTTTAACGTAGCTTTAACAATTTTTCAGTCATATTGCTACGATGTCTGTAGTGAGGCAGTTTATAGTGATGTCTACCACTGGGGCATCATGCCGCAGACATGTAGTATGATGTCCCACCCAGTCACATTATCCTGACACCAGGCCGACCAGTCCTAACACTAACCTCTTAATGCTGAACGTCAAGCGAGGCAGCTGTTAGTACCATTTTTGTAAGTCTTTGGTATGACTCGGCCGGGGATGGAACCCACGACCTCCCGCTTCCGTGGAAAAGTAGACGTGTCCTGCAGAGCAATAATCAAGTATAGCTGTGATGCACCATGACTATTGGTTTATCAGGATATTCCCGACTATTTACATAACAGCACATTCAAGTACAGAAATGCATTCGGAACACTCTTTGATTTTGCAAGAACTGTTTGGATTATTCTGATTTAATGCACGAGATAAGAATAATAAATCTGTGAAACCTGTAGGAGCAACGTAACACATCGATATGAAACCAAGGTTGAATGATGATCATAATATTTTCCAAGTTTCACTTCAGCCCATCATGAAATTCGGAGCTATTTTCAGTACTGACATTATGTCATAACATGCATTAAATTACATGTTATAAAGTTAAATAAACCTAACAAATTGCAGGACGAAATTAGAGGTCGATATATAGATCTTCAGGTGATGACATTGCTATTTAACAAGTATCCTGCCAATACTATTTACCAAGTGTTATGTATATCTATGTATTTGCAACTCTTGGTACATGCTTGTTTCTAATGCGTGTAAAATTTATTCATAGCTGTAAATTGTACTGATTTATCGACAGTTGGATTTGACGTACATGCATAGGGTCCATTGTATGATATTAATCATCGTTAAATTGCATAGGGTCTTTAAAAAAATGACGTAAGTCTTGACTGATACAAATAATACAATTATTATTAAATGTGTTAGCGGGGCCCCGAGTGGCCGAGTGGTCTAAAGCGCTGTCCGTTACGGACCACTGCCATCTCACCTCTGTCTGCGTGTGTTCGAGTCTAAGATTCGGCAAATGTAGTTATGTGAGAAAGCTTGCCAGTAGCTTCTCGTGGGTCGGTGGTTCTTTCCGGGCTTTGTCCGGTTTCTTCCTCCACCATTAATACTGGCCGCCATGTATAGCCTATATTGTGCTGAAAAATGGCGTTAAACCATTAAAAAAAAAAAAAAAAAATTAAATGTGTTAGCCTTTTTCCAATTGGACAGGCCGATCAGGTGGTATCTTAGAAGAATTAATTACCATCGAATGGGTTTGGGCACATGAATAGGTATATTAGAATATTAGATTGAGTAGTAAACTCTGCCACGATGGGGATATTAGACATATAGTCGTAATAGACTCTTAACGGTGTTTCTAAAGAGAAAAGTGAAGCAATCATATGCATTTGGAGTCATTCTTATTTTTTGCGTTCTTGTTGTAACACCATGACTGTAGACATTTGTTGTATGTACATATTCATTTATGCGAGAAACATTTGTTAGGATTATCCGGTGGAAATAGAAAGTGCTCATTGGTATTTAACATTATTCTGGAACTACTGTAAACTATTCAAAGGAGTTCCAGACAACGTCATTTTTGGCAACGTTTTTCGATTCTGCATTGAAAAGTACATTTCCATTTCTAAAATTTATAGGGAACGTTTCACTTCACTCTTTCAGACGTCAGTAAAACCATTTCAGGAATTTTTTGGTTTTACTTCTTAATACTGTAAGTTTCGTTTTCAGTTTGATTACATCTTTGATCATTAAAGTATTTGTTACATCTTACAAAACGTAATGTTTTTCTTCTTCTTCTGTTACTTAGTTTATGACGAATGAGTCTTAACACAAGTATCATGAAAATTTTATTTACCAAGTATCGTATCAATAATATTTACCAAGAATGATGACAATACTATTTATCATGCAAATGCTATTTACCAAAAATGATGCCAATACTATTTATCATGCAAATGCTATTTACCAAAAATGATGCCAATACTATTTATCATGCAAATGCTATTTACAAAACATGATGCCAATACTATTTATCAGATATCATGCAAATGCTATTTACCAAAAATGATGCCAATACTATTTATCAGATATCTAGCAAATGCTCTTGACCAAGAATCAGATCAATGCTATGTACAAAGAATCATGTCAATACTATTTACCATATATGAAGCCAATACTAATTACAAAATATCCTGCCAATACTATTTACCAAATAGCATGGCAATGCTATTTATAGAAAATCATGCAAATACTATTTACTAAGTATGAAGCCAACACTATTTACCAAGAATCACATTAATGCTATTTACTAAAAATCTTTTCAATATAATTTATCCAATATCATGCCAATACTATTTGCAAAGTGTGGGGCCAATACTATTTACCAATTATCATGCCTATACTATTTACCAAGTATCATGCCTATACTATTTACCACGTATCATGCCTATACTATTTAGCACGTATCATACCTATACTATTTACCAAGTAAAATGCTTATGCTATTTACCAAGTATCATGCCTATACTAATTACAAAGTATGAAGCCTACACTATTTGCCAAGTATCATGCCTATACTATTTACCAAGTATCATGCCTATACTATTTACCAAGTATCATGCCTATACTAATTACCAAGTATGAAGCCAGTTCTATTTACCAAATATCATGCCTATACTATTTACCACGTATCATGCCTATACTATTTACCACGTATCATGCCTATACTATTTATCAAGTATCATGCCTATACTAATTACCAAGTATGAAGCAAGTACTATTTACCAAGTATCATGCCTATACTGTTTACCAAGTATCATGCCTATACCATTTACCAAGTATCATGCATATAATATTTACCAAGTATCATGCCTATACTATTTACCACGTATCATGCCTATACTATTTACCAAGTATCATGCCTATACTATTTACCAAGTATCATGCCTATACTATTTACCAAGTATCATGCCTATACTATTTACCACGTATCATTCCTATACTAATTACTAAGTATCATGTCTATACTATTTACCAAGTATCATGCCTATACTATTTACCAAGTATCATGCCTATACTATTTACCACGTATCATTCCTATACTAATTACTAAGTATCATGTCTATACTATTTACCACGTATCATGCCTATACTATTTATCAAGTATCATGCCTATACTATTTATCAAGTATCGTTTGAATACCATTTACCATTTGTCAGTGGTGATGCGATGCTGTCTTCTTGCTATGCGGACAGTTTTACACAGTTTTTAATATTTGCCTTTACCTTCAGGTTCTCCGATTTCCTTCTTAAAGAGACCACATAAATTACATAAGACGAATTTTGTAATTCATTCGGCGTAAAATAATAAAAAGGGAACAGGAAACATATGTTGTAAATGATATTCATATTTCGTAGCGCCAAGGAAATATATCTAGGGGATCTTCGAACCGTGCTTGTTTTTCTATACTATTTTTACAGCTGCGACTACGACACACGCTTGCAAAACAACATAGAAAAGTTGGGCGATGAGACAACTTTATGATATTACGACTTTATGCCCTAATCTAACAAAAAAGAGCAAAAGCAAACAAGTTTTGTAAAATTCAACAAATAATTTATTTCCATTGAATACAAGGTGATACATTTAAGAAACTACGTACATATTGCAAATTAAATCAAAACAGTTTTAAAAAAGTTATATCAGTTATAATTAATAATTATTAAATTTCAGTGTTTTCGAAATAAGATTAAGATTCATAAGAATTAAAAGATTCAGCGCTGAAGGTGCTAATGTGACTGTAGTCTTGAATTACTAATATACCAGTGGTCTGTAGTTTGGTGACATGCTTCCAGTCTTCCAATTAATCATATTATAATCCAAGATGTCCTTGTCTGAATTCACTATAATTTCGAATTAAATCGATGGATCAATAGTTTGAATAAAAAATTACACGCAAACCAGACACAGAACAACAACAATGCAAGTGGATCTGCTTCGGATGTAATCGCAAGTATGAATAACTTTTCAAGTAAACATTAAAAAGTAAGACACAAAAGTAGATCAATGAATAACGTCTAAACATCATTTCGTAAACGTTATAGTTGTACGCAAATAACATATGCTGCTACAATTATAATAATAAAAATAGGAAAACATCAGGCACAACAGGTTCTTCATATGGAAAGTCCAACATCCTAGACTCATATATACATGTTTACCTTAATTGATAATGATCATAATATTTAACCCACGCGCCTAAATAAATATATTCTATGAATTATTTGTTTCCAATTAAACTATGCATAACATTTCCAAGAAGCATTCTAATGAATAAATTGGTAGTATCTTAGTAAAATATGATGAGACTGATGTAATACTAGTCCATACAGTTCTATCACAAGTCGTAATTAGTAAAGTCCTAATTAAATTCCAGTGGTGTTCGAAATAACATCCAGCACTGGACGTACCGATGTGCCCGTAGTCTTTAATTAATATTGTGCCAGTGGCCTGAAGTGTGATGATGTGCTACTAGTCTTTAAATTAATCACAATATAATCAATGGTGACCTTGTCTGAATTTACCATAATTCGGAATTAATGATTATCTCTAGGATATTATTGAGCACTTTGTAGATCCAGAGAATAACAGTTTGAAAAAGTAATGTCACTCAAAAAAAAAAACTGAACACAATAACAACAATCATTCTGCTTCTGATCTTATCGCAAATAAGAATAACTTTTCATGTAAACAAAGTTATATATAAATTTAAGACATAAAATTATTATAAAGAAAATCGAAAACATTATGCACACAGTCTTCATGGGTGAATCTAAATTCCTTGACCCAGACCATGAAAAACACGTTTCCAATTATTGTTAATGATCCCAATATTTTACCCACACTCATTAAGAAATATTAACTATGAATTATTTGTTTTTAAATCAGAAATAAAGATCAATATCTCTACTCAGGTAAACAGGGAACTAGATTGGGGACAAGTTCAAGTCCAAAATACCAATAACGGATTGGCATTCAAAAGAATAAGCAGGATAGCATCGTAGTACAATAGAGTTTTGGACTAATGAGATATTATGTTCAACGAATGGTCTCCAGAATGATCGTTTCTCTAACATTATCACCACTACAGGAGTAACCAATTACACGAAACAACTCAGTAGACATAGTCGTCCAAACAGTCAAAGACAAAAAGATCGATGGAGAAGCTGGCACACTGCACACGGTTTCTCTGCATAAATTACATACGAGTGTTGTGTCAAATCAAGTAACATATGAACGATGTTATGATTCTAGCCAGTTTTGTTTGAATTCGTTCGAGTTTTGCTTGTTCATTTGTTTTGTTTGTTTTACAGGGATCGATTGGTTGGCTATCATTAGAATAAATAAGGTATTTTACTAAGAAATTCACGAAGATATACAAGCAGACGAGACGTCACCGAAGTATAATACAATCATATTAAAATCGAATTTGAAGAGAGAAACAGAATCAATTCTTATATATCATTTTGGACGACAATGTCATTAATCATTCCTGATACGCAATTGCTGTTGTATATGCCATATCGGCAAAGCGCCCCTTACATTTATGAAGCTGTCAACGAAGAATGATAGTCCGATCAAAATTATAATTTTATGTACATATCCATTAATTCTCCTTATCCTGTTGGCTGACAAGCAGTGCAAATAATCAATTCCTTTTGCACTATTGACCTTATATGTGCTATATAGGCAAATAAACTTTCTTGGTTCCTTGATAAGAGTGACATTATTGTATATGGTTGTTTGCAAATAGTTTTCCATTGATATTTTAGCTCACATAGATTGTCCACGCAGTACTAATACGAATTTAATTTCACCAAAACTAGGTGTGTATAGTGTCTGTGAGTGTTACGTTTCTGAATTGTGTATCATGCAAGCAGACAGAATATCTCTTTGTGATTGTAAATGTGAACAAACAATCCTATCACATCTGTACCTTTGTTAAAATTAGTTCAAACATTTACAGAGAAATTAAAACGACTCAGTTATATCGCCATTGCTCCGCAACAAAACATTATCAAGAATTAGATTCTAGGAATATCAATATATGATAAAGATTTATGCTCTCTCTCTCTCTCTCTCTCTCTCTCTCTCTCTCTCTCTCTCTCTCTCTCTCTCTCTCTGATGTCATGTATTGTTATTCATTGTTTCAATTAATGTTGAAATGGTTGGTTCTAATTAGATCGAATTTGGTATCTGTAACGCGGGTGCTGGCGGGTTATCAAAGTGTTATTAAGACAATATTGCACAAGGCCTGGTCAGAGGTATTGCGCAACTTGGAAACAACACTTGAAGACCGCCTCCCACTAATTGGCGTTATCTAGGAGATGATCGCTACGGTGTGATATGCCCGGTCAGTGAGTATAGTAATCTGAGATGGTACTTTGAACAAGACAATACACGAGCCCCCGTAAAGATAAAATATGAATTTAATTGAAAATACAATTAAGAAAAGAATGACACTGTGAATTACACTTTCTCTCTTTCTGAATACACTTAGTTCAGAAAAATACAAATACTGAAGCTTTAAAATAATGGATACATTCAAAGAATCCAAACACTAATGAAAATAAATGAAGTTAACCGTAATAGTGAGAGTAAATTTCATCAAGGAATCGAATGTTCATTTAACATTGGACTGTTGAGTGATTCAACATGACCTTTTCCGTCGACTGGTTTCCTTTCTTTTCCCTGCGTGCGTCCGTCTTCAGCGTGCCCTTTGATTGAACTTATTCCACACTCTGACTTCTTATTTCTTTCCTTTTGACTTCTCGCTGATTCTCACTCTTGCCCAAAATAAACTATTGCCTTTGACTTCTCGCTGATTCTCACTCTTGCCAAAGTAAACTATTTTTCCTTGTGTTTCTGACGTGCTTCTACCGTTTGATTTCCCGGCGGACTTTCCTGAGCTTATTATTACGAAGGCACTGCTGTAAAATTATCCCCGGAGCCTTTATTCCGGAATTAATGATAGTAGTTCAACACGGTTTTCTTGCAAAGCGCCTTCCAGAAGACTGATTTAAACTCATTAGCTCAGAGAATATATTTCCCAATTCTGGGTTTCGACCCAACCCTCTGTCCTGTACATTTGACCAATCGGCATAAACGCTATTTTTGCAGACCTTTTGAAAACCGTCTATCAAGATGCCAAAAATGCCACTTAGGATCGAAATGTCACCTTATCGTTTGTGTTAATCATTTTGTCAGCTTGTACGTGAAAAATTCATATTTTTAAGCGTGTCAAACACTCAGTCCGTTTTCACTCTAATTATTGTAACAGCCTGACCAAGTTAAGAAAACATTCTTTCCGTTCAACTCTATTCCAAGACAGTTGATTGTCGGCTAGCCTACGAATTAATTACTGGATGTCACTGACGAAAAATTTGGCACTTGACATTACCCCCTTCTAAGAGAAAAATCGGTATTTTTACTCTCCCAAATTTTTCGGTGATCTATACTGCTCCCATTACATGTCCTTAGGTGACCTATTCACTTCAGCCATTCCTAACCGACTTAAACAATCCGCACCTACATTATCCCTACCTTTGATGTATAGCACTAGAATCTGATACTGTTGTAGAAACAGCGACCATCTCATTAATCTACCGTTAGTTAATTTCGCCTGGGCCAAATAAGCCAGTGGTTGATGATCTGTTTCTAAAGTAAACTTTCTACCATACAGATACCGTTGGAACTTAGTTATTCCAAATATAATTGCCAAACATTCTTTCTCCGACACTGAATAATTAATTTCTGCATTTGACAGTTTCCTACTTCCATAAGCAACTGGGAATAAGCTTCCCTCGTGTTCTTGCAGTAACACTGCCCCTAAACCTCTATCACAAGCATCTGTCCTCAAAACAAAATCCCGTGTCACGTCAGGCAACTTAACTATGGCGTCTGACGTCAGTCTGTCTTTTAGCGTCTGAAATGCGCGTTCACATGCGTCTGTCCATACTACTTTGGTCGGCGCTTTCAGTCAATGGACTTAGCAATAGCACTAAAATTTGCCACATATCTCCTATAGTATGCTGCCAAACCTAGAAAAGATCTAACTTCAGTCTTAGTAGTTGGTCGTAATGCGTCCCTAAGTTGTTCGACCTTTGAACTCTCTGGTTTTAACGTATCTTCGGCGAGGGTATGTCCTAGGTAGTCTAATTGTCTGAACCCTATATGGCACTTCGATGGTCGTGCGGTCAGTCCGGTTTGTCGTAGTCGTTCTAAGACGTTTTTCAGCAAAAGCATGGGTTCTTCCCATGTAGCTGTAGCTAATAGAAGATCGTCCATGAAATTGGAAACCCCCATCCCCCGCAATGGTTCAAGGAATTTCCGCATCATACGGGTGAAGACACTGGGCGTTTTCCCACTGGTAAGTCCCATCTGGAGTTGCAAAGGCGAGTTTTGCTCTGTCTTCACTACGGACTGGAATTTGCCAGTATCCTTTGGACAGATCGATCTTAGAAAAATATTTAGCATGGGTTACTCCTGCGAAAATAGACTCAGGGTCAGGTAAAAGTTCTACCTGGAATTCTCTAATGCGGTTTAACTTTCGGTAGTCGACACAAAATCTGTGTGCCCCATCCTTCTTCTGTACCAGTACAACAGGAGAGCTATACGCCGACTCGCTTGGTTCGATAATACCCAAGTCTAACATAGTTTCAACTTCTTTACGGACCGCTTCTAACTTCGCGTACGGCAACGGATATGGTCTTAACTTTACTGGGTTATCGTTCAGCAGCTTCAAAGAGAACTCCTCCAGCTCTGTCCTCCCCGGTCTCTCTGTTAAGACGCTCGAATATTCTTGAAGTACCGACTCCACCTCTTTACGTTGGTCTGACGTTAACGTAACGTCAAGTGTGACGTCGACGTAGGTTTCCTCCCTCGTCAACGGACAACTAGGGAGTACTTTCGCCTGCCCTGCGTTGTCGTCGGATTCTTCCGTCACGACGGTAGCCACCACGAACTCCGTGGATGGTTCTCGCACACGGTACCGCTTCAAAAGATTTACGTGGAACAACTTATCCTTATCCCCTACTCGGATACGGTAGTTTTGTCCACCTTTCTTCTCTGTTACAACAAATGGCCCCCTCCATGAGACTTGCATCTTGTTGTGCTCCAATGGCAACAACAACAACACCTTGTCACCCACCTCAAAGTGACGTTCCTTCGCCCTTTTGTTGTAATACTTGGCTTGACGTCCCCTTGCGTCGCAGAGATTTTCTTGAGCCAATTTACAAACTTCTTCTAGTTTGTTACGCAAGTCGACAACATATTGGTATGTTGTACGCACTTCTTCGGATGCTTGCTCATCCGTCCAAAACTGTTTCAAGACAGCCATGGGTCCCCTTACCGTCCGCCCATAAACTAATTCAAAAGGTGAAAAACCCAAACTTGCCTGCGGTACTTCACGATACGCGAACAGTATCGCCGGAAGGTATCGATCCCAATCCCTAGGTTGACCTTCACATAGCTTCTTTAAAGCCTGTTTCAATGTCCCATTGAAACGTTCTACCAACCCATTACACTGCGGGTGGTACGGGGTAGTTGTCAGGTGTCTAATGGAGAGTATCTATTTACCTCTTCCATCACCTGGCTCACGAACTGTGTCCCTTGGTCGCTCAGTATCTCGTCTGGAACTCCGACTCCCGACCACACCCCTAGCAAGGCCTCAGCCACCGTGACTGAGTCAATGTTCTTCAAGGCCACTGCCTCCGGGTACCGGGTAGCGTAATCTACTACCGTTAATATATACCGATTTCCACTTTCCGCCGCCGGCTTAATCGGACCTACTAAATCCATCGCCACTCTCGAGAAAGGTTCATCTATTAGTGGGGTGTTTCCTAGTGGCACTGGGCGATGGGAGGTTTTCGGTGCCACTCGCTGACACTTGTCACATGACAAACAAAACCTCCTCACATCCCCATGCACACCTGGCCAATAAAACTCCCTCACCAACCTATCTCTGGTCTTCGCCACGCCCATGTGGCTTCCGAGAAGACCCTCATGTGCTAACCTAAGCACTTCGTCGCGCTTCCCTACGGGTACCACAACTTGTTTAAACGTATCGACCCCTTTCTTGGCGTACTGATACAAAATACCGCGCTTTGTCGCGAACTTAACCTCGCCGTCTGGCAATTTCCGTACGGACCCGTCCGTCGCGTACCTACGTACCTTGTCAAGAGACACATCATCCTTTTGAAGCTTCTCTAACTCACCAGGTACCAAAATGTCTATGGGCGAAGTCACGGATCTTAGCGGCTTCGACCCTGACCTTCGCTTCATAGCCCTCGTCTCCACTGACCCGACATGTATAGGGTTACACGTCATAGGGTTAGGTTGGGGTAACACATACCTACACCCTAATATTACGTCATGAGACAGTCCCGACAAACACGCTGCTTGAATTCGCCCTTTTACATATGGCGAATCAAGGTCTATGCTAACGACCGGAAGCGAATCCTTCGTCCTGTTAGCAAACTGTACTTCCACCGTCTCACCTGTATAATCTCCAGGTTTGACGTATCTACGATCTACCAAGGCCGGGTAGCTACAGCCGGTGTCATACAGCACCGTGGCTTCCTCACCATTTACCGTAGCTCTCGCTACATTCGTAGACTCCACTGTTTTCCCTTTCTTAACAGTATTCGGAGTTACCGAATTAACCGTTGTCGGACGATACTTTCTACAGCCATAACACACTGGCTCACCTCTTCTACCCGAGGTATCCATATCTACCCCTTGAGTCTTTCCCGACCCACGGAAATGTACTTGGCTGGGATTTCCGGCCCATGGCCTCCCCCCATTTTGACCATTTCGTCTATGGGTTGCCACCTCAGTGGTCTTTCTAAACTCACCGATTCCAAGTCGGTCCCTACCGTTTCAAGTAGTTGGACACGCATGCGCGCTCTCATAGCGCTCGGCCATTATGCTTATCTCATCCAAAGTTGAGAATTCGCGCTCCGCCAAAAACACAATTAAATCTTTTCTGTAGGTACTTAACACGTGTTCTTTTAAAATCTCTTCGCGAATACCTTCGTACGTTAACGCGGTGCCAGACATTTTTATTCATTTATCAAAAATCACGCGCACTCGACTGTGAAATTGCGCGTGTGTTTCAGTAGCCTTTTTTGACGATTCCCTAAAAAGTTTCCGGAACGTTTCCTCTGACAACTCATAGTGGCGAAGTAAAGCTTTCTTCAGAGTGTCATAATCGTCTATCTCGGCTGGGGTCATGTTGTGGTACACATCTTTTGCCGCCCCCTGCAAAAAGGCTGAAATATTGATGGCCCACTGGTCCTTAGGTATTTGATGAACCAGGGCCAACTTTTCAAACTGCGTCAAAAAGTTGTCAATTATTTCTTCCTTGTCATTAAATATCGGCATGGTTAACTGTATGGGTCGTCTGTCTTCCACGCGACTACTCGGGGTGTCTGGACGTACGTTCGATTCTTCACCCCTCCTGAACTCGGCTTCGAGCCTTAGTCTCTCCATGGCTAGCATATGATCCCTTTCTCTTACCTTTTCTTCTGCTTGTAGTCGCGCGAGTTCCATTTCTCTCTCCTTCTCTCGTTCCATGGCTAATTGTTCTCGTTCTCTAGCTTTTTCTTCCTTGTGTTCTTTCAAACTTCTTTCCATAAATTCACTTAGTTTGTCACCCTCATACCCAAGTTCGTCTTTTCCAATGGATTTAAATTCCTTTAGTAACTGTCTGTCTGTCGCCATTACGTATGTTTTGTCTTTCCTTTTTCTCTAGAACTATGTCCTTAACTGACCTACAATAAGGGATTTTTCCCACGAAAATAGTTTGACCTAAAATAACCTTATCTGCAGCGAGATGAACAGGTAGAATCAGCCGCAACTAATTGACCAGACCAAAATTCCAGTAACAGTGGGATACTGCTAACGAGACGTGATTAATTGCTGTCTAAAATACAGTACTGCCCAAATAATTGGTTCTTGTCTCAAGAGACTATTTAGGTAGTACCGCTCTAGCTCATTTATGTTAATTTCACACAGAGGGTATAAATCTCAAATTCTACGAGCCACTTTTAACGTAAACAATTTGCATGCAAGTATACAAAATAGCAGACAATGTTTGATTCACTCGATTCCTACTTAATAATAATAACAAATTTATGCCTTTGTTCAAAATACGCTCAGATACTTTAGTCACAATGAAAACCTTCAGATCCCAAGACGAGGCCCCACTTTGTAACGCGGGTGCTGGCGGGTTATCAAAGTGTTATTAAGACAATATTGCACAAGGCCTGGTCAGAGGTATTGCGCAACTTGGAAACAACACTTGAAGACCGCCTCCCACTAATTGGCGTTATCTAGGAGATGATCGCTACGGTGTTATATGCCCGGTCAGTGAGTATAGTAATCTGAGATGGTACTTTGAACAAGACAATACACGAGCCCCCGTAAAGATAAAATATGAATTTAATTGAAAATACAATTAAGAAAAGAATGACACTGTGAATTACACTTTCTCTCTTTCTGAATACACTTAGTTCAGAAAAATACAAATACTGAAGCTTTAAAATAATGGATACATTCAAAGAATCCAAACACTAATGAAAATAAATGAAGTTAACCGTAATAGTGAGAGTAAATTTCATCAAGGAATCGAATGTTCATTTAACATTGGACTGTTGAGTGATTCAACATGACCTTTTCCGTCGACTGGTTTCCTTTCTTTTCCCTGCGTGCGTCCGTCTTCAGCGTGCCCTTTGATTGAACTTATTCCACACTCTGACTTCTTATTTCTTTCCTTTTGACTTCTCGCTGATTCTCACTCTTGCCAAAGTAAACTATTTTTCCTTGTGTTTCTGTCGTGCTTCTACCGTTTGATTTTCCGGCGGACTTTCCTGAGCTTATTATTACGAAGGCACTGCTGTAAAATTACCCCCGGAGCCTTTATTCCGGAATTAATGATAGTAGTTCAACACGGCTTTCTTGCAAAGCGCCTTCCAGAAGACTGATTTAAACTCATTAGCTCAGAGAATATATTTCCCAATTCTGGGTTTCGACCCAACCCTCTGTCCTGTACATTTGACCAATCGGCATAAACGCTATTTTTGCAGACCTTTTGAAAACCGTCTATCAAGATGCCAAAAATGCCACTTAGGATCGAAACGTCACCTTATCGTTTGTGTTAATCATTTTGTCAGCTTGTACGTGAAAAATTCATATTTTTAAGCGTGTCAAACACTCAGTCCGTTTTCACTCTAATTATTGTAACAGTCTGACCAAGTTAAGAAAACATTCTTTCCGTTCAACTCGATTCCAAGACAGTTGATTGTCGGCTAGCCTACGAATTAATTACTGGATGTCACTGACGAAAAATTTGGCACTTGACAGGATCTAATCTCAATAGAGATACAGGTCATCTTTATTTTATCATTACATTGAATATCCTCTCACAGTACTAGACTGCATTCATACTAATTGTGTACAGTATGTTTGACTCGTGGCGATCTTGTCTGAGACCGAACAAAGAATGGAAATACAGGAGTATTGTTACTAATGTGAAACTTCCCTAAATCTATTACAGCTCATTCAACAAATTCAGCCTGTTATAAAGGTGAGGCTGGTTAATATAGCCTTGGTTATTATAACAATTCCGTTATTTAGACTAATTACCAGGTCCTCCAATTCATTGCAGTTCAAAGAGGAACCTATTTAGAGGACTTATACTGTATATATCAAGTGAATTTCTTGTACAAGCCATGTACGAATAGCAGATTTTCCAATAACTATTGCAATCTGTCGATCAAGCTTTGGTCCAAAAGAACTTTATAATCTATGAAGAGTTTGTAAAAGCCATTAGCATTCTACAGCAATCGTCGTCCTGAAAACATTCCGAAGCTTCAAAGATGTCATTAAATAACCCGTCAGTGGGATAAACTGAGACGTTGGCAGCCATATTTGCCAAGATGCCATACACGTATACATCATCTATCCATAAAAAGATGACGTAGTGCGCTAAATGAAACAGAAATGGAACGACTGTCGAGGAAAATAGTGCACATCTATCAGGGCAGTATGGAAATGGACTAAATCGAAACGTAGGGAAATAGTCTGTGTCCATGGCCCATTTCCCTTATCTCGAAACTTTAGAGGGGCCCCGAGTGGACGATTGGTCTGAAGCGCTCTCCATTACGGATCACTGTCATCTCACCTCTGTCTGCGTGGTTTCGAGTCTCAAATTCGGCCACTGTGGGTATGTGAGAAAGCTTGACGGTAGCTTCTCTTTGGTCGGTCGTTCATTCCCGGGGTTTTCCCGAGTTCTTCCTCCACCATTAATACTGTACGCCATGAATAGCCTATCATAGCCTGAAAAATGGCGTTTA